>CM046841.1:0-400000 GCA_025618425.1 Heliocidaris tuberculata
CCGGCGCTAATGCACATCCCGCCTGAATCTAGAACTACAAGTACAACTAGCACCTGAATTTCAGTCACACCGGACATCGGGAACGGCTCTAAATATTTCGGCTTCGATGTCGATGTCGTCGATCTGACTCTCGATCTAGATTCGTCTTCGCAGTGTATCTATAACATACAAATTCATAGTGCTTTGTTTTCACATAACATGCCATCTCATATATTCTGATGATGACACGTTTATATTTTGTTTGACATGTGTTTTAGAACACTCTGTTGTATATATATGAATGTTTATTAAGAATATAGACATGAATATAACAGAGTAAAAATGGTTTATCGCTTAAACAACCAATACAGTGTATCTAATTTATAACAGACGTACAGAGTACTGTACAGTCGGAGAGGAGGAGATCAATTAACTCGCCGTTCAGACCGAAATCGTTTTGAATCTGTAACGGTCAACGAAGCACTCACGTTCAGAAGTTCACCTTTTTACCAAAATTCCCCCCTCTCGTTTCTCCATTGTTTGTGGGCGGATTTCGCTCAGAATTTCAGGAATGATTTGAAAGAGTCATATCAATGTGCACATGAAATAAAAAAATATAATGATGAATTATTTTTCATTTTATCAAACCTTTCATGTTTTGTTGTCCTTCAAAACTACCCTCAGATTATTTACAGACAAATCCTGACGTTTCGCTCAATATTCATTATCAAGTAAATACATATTCTTGAGACTTTTACGGACCTCGTGACGAAATTTTCGCCGTGCCGAAGCCTTACTTTCGGAGATATAATGGAAAATATATTGGGTTATTTTCACAAACTGAAAACTGTGTAGGAACAGTAACCTGAAAAAAATATGACGTCATGGCTAGAAATCAGACTGCGCGCATGCGCACTTCCTCCCTTCTTCTTCTTCTTCTTCTTCCTCCTCCTCTTCTTTATGATAATAATAATAATAATAATAATAATAATAATAATAATAATAATGACAGAATACATGTAATTATTATTATCATTATCATAATTATTTCTTTTACTATTATTATCAGTGGTGGATTTAGGGGGGCACATCCAGCCCGTGCCCCACCCCCCTTGAAAGAAAAATGTACATTGTACCCCCTCCCCCCCGATTATTAATATAACATTTCTCTTATTACTACTGCTACTGCATATTTTATTTTCATGATTGATCAAAATCAGTGGACTAGCAATGAAGTCGTAGCAGCAGCAGCAGCAGCAGCAGCAGTAGTAGTAGATTTTATAAATAGAATCATCGTGTCAAAGTAGAAGCCCCCTTCCTCCTGTTCCACACCAGATCGATGACCTCATTGACCTGGCACACACAGCCAAGCAGCACTGGTTCAGCTGCTGCAGCAGACGACATGAGAGTTTACTAAGTACATGTCAGTGCTGTGTCGATGGTAAACGGTAAAGCCATGAGGTCGATAATTAGTTTATTTCAGGTTTATTTCCGTAAATATATATTTGCTATGAATTTCTGAGGCATTGGGAAGATTATTCAAATCTTCCAAAGATTACATTTCCCCCCACGAAATCACGTGAAAGCCGTTTTATGTTTCAAACCCAACAAGAATTAGCATAATGTGGGACTGTATTATTGAGAATGACGTCATCGCCACGGAAAGCGACTCGGTAGATCAGCGTTCGGATTCAAGGTACGAAAATGCATTATATTTGATTTTTAAAGACAATTTTCGGATGCATGGTTTTTAGAAAATGATATTTCACACAGAGTATCTTTAATATCTGATTAATGACATACTCCAATATCTCTTTTGTTTTCCGATTAGAAATGTGTAATTTTAATGCATATTTTGGACTTTTATTTTGTATTTTTAATGTAATGTTTCTTGTACGTTTGTCCCCGTTTTTTCCATCGATTTTGAAAAAAAAAAATATGATGACTAGTTAATCTGCTGATTCCCATTTTCAAAACCATTAAGATCATTCAGATTCATGGTCATATGCCAAAGTTATAGCAGTTTTGCTTCGACACTTCCCCAGCGGTTTCACCGAAACATCGTGTTCATTCAACAGAAAAGCGAGGTCAAATCAATGCGAATTCTTGGGTTAATTGCACCGTTCGGCACTGCCTGTGTATACGCCTATATTTCGCGGGGGTTTTATTTTCGCGAATTTCCCGCATCATGAGAGGGTCCCAAATTTAACAACATTCCAAAATATTGCCAACATTAGAAGTCGGTTGAATTTGTTGTCTCCTGGTCAGAAATTCACCACTTCGCTTTGCAAAAGTACATCATCACCGCTATTTGTAGATTTGAGAATTTTCCGACCGCGAATTCAACTACTCGCAAAATAGTCTGTTAGTCCTATTTGCGAAAATATATGGCCACGAAATTTATGGCTTAATACAGTAGTTTCTTTTTACATTAATGATAACATGCCATCTCAAAATCATGATCTTTTCATCCGTATACTGTAGCATATCTTGCCTTTAGTTGACGTGTTTATATTTTGTACATTGTGCTTTACATTTCTATATAAAAAAAGACATAATCTAACATACACATGTCGATATTGTTATTTATTTGAATGAAACTGAATTTTGTATTCTAATAGCCCATATATCGTTTTAAAGGTGCACGAGTTCCATACGATATGCATTTTCAGTGCATGTTCTAACATTTTTATCAATTCCTTCAATGCATAACTACTTAACCTACCAGGAAAAAAATATATCAGAAATCTAAACATGCCAGTGGAAGCACTACACAAATCTTATCACTTTTCATCACAACAGCTCCCCCTCCCCCCTCTCTCTCTCTCCTGTATTCTTTATAAATTCTATCTATCCCCCTGCATGTCTATTTTTTTTCTCTCTCTCTCACTCTCATTTTTCCCACTGTGGCTGTATCTCTCTCTCTCTCTCTCTCTCTCTCTCTCTTTCTCTCTTTCTATCATTTTCTGACTGTCTATGAGTCTCTCACTTTTCCCACTGGCTGTTTCACTGGCTGTTTCACTGGCTGTTTCTCCCTCTCTCTCTCTCTCATTTTTCCACTGTTTCTCTCTCTCTCTCTCTCTCTCTCTCATTTTCCCCAGGCAATGTTTCCCGCTGTATCCTTATCTCTCTTTCTCTCTCACTCTCTCCCTCTCTCGCTTCTTTCAACATTCCACTATACATGATTGAGCAACCTTTAATTGAAGAACTACAAACAAATGCAATCTGTTGTACATTGTAGGGTACATGTACTTATACATTTATTTTTGACTTAATACATGTAATGATAATATTTCTATATTACCATAACTGCCTCTTGACTGCTTACTAAATACACCATGTTACAATACATTTTGTTTTCCATTGTATACTGTTAGATTTTGATTTCACTCCGTAATGATATTCAAGTTCTCCCCCCCCCCCTCAATTTCATCACTAAACTACTTGCCTTTTACTGTGAATTGGTACTTGGGCTGTACACAGGAGAAGACCCCCCCCCCCCCCCCAGGTGCCACGGGTAATTTATGCTAGTAAAAAATAAAATGATGAATTACTTTTCATTTTATCAAACCTTTCATGTTTTGTTGTCCTTCAAAACTACCCTCAGATTATTTACAGACAAATCCTGACGTTTCGCTCAATACTCATTATCAAGTACATACATATTCTTGAGATTTTACGGACCTCGTGACGAAATTTTCGCCGTGCCGAAGCCTTACTTTCGGAGATATAATGGAAAATATATTGGGTTATTTTCACAAACTGAAAACTGTGTAGGAACAGTAACCTGAAAAAAAAAATATGACGTCATGGCTAGAAATCAGACTGCGCATGCGCACTATTACATAACACGATCACCTGTTCGAGGCACTGCAGCGCAGAAGTGTCGGCAGACGGTGGTACCTGGAGAAAACTGCCAAAGAAAGACATGTCAGTGCTGTGTCGATGGTAAACGGTAAAGCCATGAGGTCGATAATTAGTTTATTTCAGGTTTATTTCCGTAAATATATATTTGCTATGAATTTCTGAGGCATTGGGAAGATTATTCAAATCTTCCAAAGATTACATTTTCCCCCACGAAATCACGTGAAAGCCATTTTATGTTTCAAACCCAACAAGAATTAGCATAATGTGGGACTGTATTATTGAGAATGACGTCATTGCCACGGAAAGCGACTCGGTAGATCAGCGTTCGGATTATAGGTACGAAAATGCATTGTATTTGATTTTTTACAGACATTTTCGGATGCATGGTTTTTGGAAAATGATATTTCACACAAAGTATCTTTAATATCTGATTAATGACATACTCCAATATCTCTTTTGTTTTCCGATTAGAAATGTGTAATTTTAATGCATATTTTGGACTTTTATTTTGTATTTTTAATGTAATGTTTCTTGTACGTTTGTTCCCGTTTTTCCATCGATTTTGAAAAAAAAAATATGATGACTAGTTAATCTGCTGATTCCCATTTTCAAAACCATTAAGATCATTCAGATTCATGGTCATATGCCAAAGTTATAGCAGTTTTGCTTCGACACTTCAGCAGCGGTTTCACCGAAACATCGTGTTCATTCAACAGAAAAGCGAGGTCAAATCAATGCGAATTCTTGGGTTAATTGCACCGTTCGGCACTGCCTGTAATGAGGCCGATGCCCTTTCAAGGTCTGAACCCTTGCTACTACATGGATGGCAACGCTTCGTATGAATAATCTGGGAGAATGAGTGGAAATCCCGAAGGAAGGGGGGGGGGGGCATTGCTGAAGATTGTTTTGGTTACTTGTAAGTAATTTAGAAGTGCAAAGCACCCCCCCCCCCCAAAAAAAAAAAAATAAAAATAAATAAAAATAAGAAAAATAAAAATAAAAATGAAAAATTAATAAATAAATAAATTAAAAAAAAAAATAAAAAATGAATAAATTTACAAAAAATAAAGAAAAAAATAAAGAAAATTTTAAAAAATTAAAAATTAAAAATTAAAAAAGATAAAAATGAATGAAATAAAATAGATATAAATAAACAAAAATAAAATAAATAAAAGAATTTTTAAAAAATATATAAATTGAAAAAAAAAAAAAAAATGAAAATGAAAATGAAATAATAAATGGGGAAAAAATTTGCTTGTATTGAGAATTTTGGATTTCAGCCCATGTCTGAGAGCTAATGAATAACCTTATACCATTCATTATGATTTGAAATCCTGGTTTCACCTTTTACCTTTCCTCTCCAGTGAGGACAAGCTATGGCTTGGAGTACAACAGTCATAATCTAGTTACCGACATTAAAGGGCGGGATTTTTACAATACAGTCGAGTTGACACTACAACGCTGGCATATTATCTCAAGTTCTCAACTTTGTGAACACATTATACTTGGAGGAAATCCCCATTTATGTTGTCATGGAATCCTCCGAAGGGGGAACCACCTTTCATGCGATGTAGAGTTTAAAATACACAGTTTTATCTGCCAGTATATTCCTGGAGGTATTCACCTTTTCATACTTGTTACTTTCGTTTACACTGGGAAAAATACAAATTTATTACTCCTATCCCTTCTTATTGTTAAAGTTTACTCAATAGAATTACTGTTTTTATGACCATGTACAATAAATGTTGTTTCAAATAACATATTCAGCCTTGGTGATGCATATAACAGAGTTTTTCCGCTTTTTATAAGGATGTTTGCCATAACTATTGCAATACGAACTTCATCTGAACAAATTTCCATTACCATTTTGCAAAATATCACCACAGAAAACAAGGAATTCTAACCACGCTAACCTCTTTCCAAATTGTACAATCCCATGTGACAATTTAATCTATCTGATCCTTTGTTTTTACTGACTTTGTACGATCGATAACTACTGACCAAGCTTCTCCCGTGTGGCAAACCACTGACCGACCAACCACAGATCCAAGTACAGAGGAAAAAAGTTTGCAACAAGTCACTCCCAATGCGACAACTTTTATTCCAACAGTGAATACAGGTAGTTGTCCTATTTACGACATTATCTTGTCTATCTTCCGTAAATGTTTCCAGTTAAAAATTATGTGGGCTAATCCAATATTTCAAAATTCACATAAAATAGGAGGATGATCAATGTTTAGCAACAAGGGACAAAACAAAATTATTACTTATTTTCTTAACCCATTAGAAACTTCATCTGAGCAAACTTTCATTACCATTTTGCAAAATATCACCACAGAAAACATCGGATTCTAAACGTCTATCCCAGTCGTACATTCGCAACACGAGTGACAATTAAACTATTTATCATGAAATGAACCGTTAGATTTTCTTAAATTATTAACATGATTAACATGGATTTCCCCCATTTTTTTGGTTTTTTGTTTGTTTGTTTGAAAGGACACTAGATATGCAACGATACTGGGTGATTTCAAGTTCGGTGTTGGTATTGGTGCTGGTGTTGAGAGCGTGAATTGGGCTGCTGATTCTAGCCCCAACACCTAATTCGGGTTTATCAAATTAATACCAGTCACATTATTGATAGCTCAACACCTAGTGAAGTCAATCCCAGCACCAGCTTCATTTCAGGTTCGGTGTTGAGGCTGGTGCTAGTTTTGCCCCAACACCAACACCAGCTTTCAACACCGAACTTGAATTCACCAACTGCCTGCTGCGAGAGAAAGCATGTCCGTATGTGACGTAACGTGATGGGAGCGTGATCCATGGCCAGATCATACCAAAGATCGCTCCTGCTATATTGCCGACTCTCTTCAATTATAGATATTACAAACCATTCTATGACATACTTGGGCAGGTACCCCACACAATTATATACATTGTCGTTATGACATGCATATGTACATCATAGTAGTTCATAGTCTAAATTGAGGTTACATCATTAGAAGTTGCCCCGGGGCCCCTCCTAGATTTCCAAAAGAATTACGACAATATAACTCGATACATTTTAACATACTGTTGGATTATTTGATATTGCGTCGATAATGTGATCATAATGCTAATCTTATTGAATTCATTGGCACATTTACCTAGGCTGCCCCCAAAACCTAGCTCATAATTTCTTTCACATGCACGATCTTTTTTTTTTTCTCCAGCCACTTTGACCGTAATTGCAGACATCTCGTGAAGATCTTATTCAGCCAATAAAAAAATATTTATAGAGCACCATATCCAGAGTTCAGTGTTCAAGGTGCTGGAGATTGCATTCAAAGTACATAAATACATTAACCATATGATACATTTGATATAAAAGAATTGGAATAAAAGTTGAAAAATAGTCAACAAAACTATGTCTGAAGTTATGAAGAGATGCCTTTTTCCTCTCAGTTTCTTGAAATATTCATTAAACGAACACTGATCAATACATAATGCACGTCACTCACGTAATCAATTGGACATTGTCATCTTGGCCTATTTCTTCTACAATTACGCAGAGGTGAAGTAATGCACATCTGCAAGTTTAATCGATACTGGTCGATCCATTTAATCAAGATATGACATGTCTGTATTTGTTTCTGATGTAACCATGACGATGCGTTTGAAACGATCGTGTCTTTTTTTTTAATTTGGGGGGGGGGGACCGATGATCGAATAGTTAAAAGGGTTAGGCGAAGTATGCACACAACTTGAAACAAGGCTGTGCATTCTTTCATTTGCTTTCGACTGCCAAGAATGGAGCATGAATTTTTATTGGTTCTACAGCGTATTACATGTATAACAATTGTTCCTGTATCTTAAGCAACTTGAGCCGATTTGATATGATATAGTGTGTATTAGTTCAGAGAACATGACGGGAACAGCTTATATCACTATCCTCCTCGCAGGGCTGCTATATGCCAGAAACGTCCGTGAGTATAGTAGTTATATCTACTAAGTTAATTATTACTTTGTCTCGGCACGTTGCATTTTCCTTTAAAGAAATAACATTAATATGGAACCGTGTTGCATATAAAGAACATAATTAACTGTTCAAAACTATCAGTAATGTTTAATAAAAAGCAGCATGTAATTCAAACAATAGTTTCTTCGGGCAGTTCTTGTGCATTATTTACCACAACTTTTGCTAGACGTTATTAGTACTCACCCTATTGCCAGATTTTGTAAGTGTGTTACCTGGTAGAAGGAAATTTATTGAAAAGCTTCCCAACCTAGGGACAGCTTGGCTAAAGTCAGGTCAATACTTTACGGTTTGAGCACTCTTTGGGAAGGATATTCGTGATTATCACAACCATCATCATTTTTATTATTGTTATATATTATTGATAATAATAATATTATTGATAATAATAATATTATTATTATTATTATTGTTATTATTATTATTATTATTATTATTATTATTATTTTTAATATTAGTAGTATTATTAATAATATTATCATTATCCTCATTTTCATTATTATTATTATTATTATTATCATCATCATTATTATTATCATTATTATTGTTATCATTATTATTATTATTATTGTTATTATTATTACTATTACTATCAATGCTTTTATCATTATTTTTAGAATTAATTTTGTTGTTGTTACATAGGCAAAGCGTTTCGGATTGTAATTGTGCAAGTCGCAGGTATTTTGGTCCCATAAGTTACATCTGAGTGGTCACTGTATCAAGTCATTAGCCCGAAAAAGAGCTTGGAGCAGAACAAACGGCGAGGATAATGACACACTTAATGTCAATGTTCAGAATTCCAAAAAACTTGGTAACGTATGGGACCAAACATGCCAAATGACCAAATACATTGAACTTGCCCATATGCTTTCTTTACTCTGATTTTTCAGACGGTACATTTTGTTCGGAAGGGTCCCTGAGTCCACACACAGGCTTCTGCTATTATGTTCATAGCGAGAAAACAACCAAAATAGTAGATGCTCGCTTGACATGTCGAAATACATACGGTGGAGACATTCCATCAATCTTCAGCCAAGAAGAAAATACATTTATTTATGACCTTCTTGCTACCGAACCACACACGTAAGTGTAGTGCTATTGTTATAATTGTATATGCACCCATTTGTATATATATATATATATATATATATATATATATATATATATAAGAAGAAAAACGAGGTGGAGATGCATCATTTGCAAATTAGAGTTTATTATCCAAATTTTCGAAAAACGGATTACAGCAAAAATGTTGTAATCCGTTACTACGCCAATAAGTAGACTTTACAACGTTTTATATATATATATATATATATATATATATATATATATATATATATATATATATATATATATATATATATACAGTGTGAGTCTACATGGTCAATAAAAAGGAAACCCAGATTCAACCCTAAATATTGTTGCAATCAATACATGTAGATGTAATCAAAGTTACTCACATTGTAGCCCATCATGTTTTCTTTAATTTCATACATTGATCAATAAGATCTGACCATGGACAGCATAACAGTATCATATTTCTTGATTCATGTCAAATTTGCCTCTGCCCAAGTTTTGAATGAAATGGATGGTCACCCCAAGGTTGGTTGAATGGTTTCCATTCCAGTTAAATGTACTTGGGCAAAGACAATTTTGACATGCTTTTTTTTTAATGGCAAATGCTCATTTATATATCCATGATCGCATTTTGATGAGCAAGAAGTCGAATTAAAGAAGACAATATCAACTATAATACCACTACAATATATTTCTTAGATTTCGGTATGGTTTTAAGATATATTGGGGCTTTAACATGGATTTCCTTTTTGTTGACTCTCATTGTTGTGTGTGTGTATATATTTTTTTAACATCTCATTAAAAAAATATAAAAAATTATACATTATACTCGCAGATATATTGAATAAACAATTTAACAAGAGGGTAATTATGTATCTAACCATCTTGGACAACATTTTGGCCATTGCGAAGTAATTAGTCGTTATTCGGAACCTAATTGGACAATACATTACCCAATTTGGGTGAAAAAATTACCGAAAATTGTAATCGTGTAGGACATATTTTACCTAATATTTTAAAGAGTGTTATTACTAATGATAAAGTCCAACTCCTTTTTTCAAAAAAATGCACACAAGAGGCAGTGCCTTTGGGGAACTCGTTTTTGTTTTGTTTTGTTTGTTTCCTTTTGGTTTTTTTTTTTGGGGGGGGGGGGGGTGGGCTGTTTGCTAGTTACAGATTTTTTGATTGATAGCATTTCTCGTTTCTGAAAAATGTGAGAAACAATTACTTATATATACAAAAAAAAAAAAAAAAATATATATATATATATATAATTTTTTTCTAGCCACCATTGATAATATTATGGTTATCAAGAACTTTGATGGATAAAATGGTTGTTCAAAAGACCTACAACAAGATTCTTTGTCTACCATGTTGTGCTAAGTCTTGTCCAAATCTTACTTTAAGAATAGGATGTATAATAGATGCTGTTAATCAATTATTACTGTAAAAGATATGTAATTTCTTTGAAGTAGGTAAGTAAAACACAGCACTAAAATAAAACAAATAGAAAAACAAATCAAAGGTTACGAGGGTTTGGCATTACCCAGTGTTTCCACTTTCAAGCAAGCTTCATCCTTTTAAGGGCAATTTTGATAATTTAAGGAAACTTTCGAGGAAATATGTTATTCAAGCAAATATAAGAAAGTTATGAAAACTGATTTGAAATCTATGGAAATCTAAGGAAATAGGAAGTATCTGGAAATTTGAAAATAATGATAAGTTTCAAATAATCAGACCAGATCAGTAACACTTTAAGAAAATCATAGAATGTATTATTTTTAAATTGTTTCTAAAATTTAAATATCTATAAAAGAACATTCCTGGCTTAAAATTTACCAGCTTTTCCAATAAAACACATGTCCATTGACACACTTTACACATTTGACGCTACATAGGAGATATGTAGGTCCATTTAATACGATAGCCACGCCAATAAACCGACTGAACACCGATTCCAAACCAACCTATTATATTCCATTCGGTGTAGGTAATTTTATGTTTAGTCAGTTGTCGGTCTGGCCCCCGTTTCATAAAACTTAATATCAAACAACTGACACATATCTATGACAAATTTTCTCCCAGCAAATCAGATGCAAGTATTTAAGTAGCCTATAACTGTTATTGTAACTTGCATAAGGAATTTGTTTTCTTTTGCTTTTTCATTTGTGAAGCATTGGTATTAACGGTCATTCATTCTGTTCTCACCACCGTGTTTGTCAGTTATTACTGGATAGGGGTCAACGACCTCGCACAGGAAGACACATTTCACGACGTCATGCTGAATGATGAACAGACGTATACCAACTGGAAATCAGACGAACCCGATAACAGCTTTGGCTCCGACTGTGCTGCAATACAGAAATCTGATGGGGAATGGGTAGACTACACCTGCGTTACCATTACCTATTTTGCTGTTGGGGTTATTTGTCAGCAACCACCTGACTTCAACCCATTTACTCGTAAGTAATTTTTTTTTTCGCCAGCCCTCCAAAAGTCGCTCAGTTGGGGGGTTATAAGATGTTTTCCTCAATAATTCTCTGACAAGCCCCCCCCCCCAAAGGGTATCCGTTCTGAAGGGGGGGGGGGGGGGGCACGGACCGGCTTTGCCTTTCTTTTTTTGGTCAAAACTTGTTAGGGGGTAGTCTGCCCCCCCCCTCCTTCCCCGGCTACGCTAGTGTCGGAGCCTAATTATGTCGAGCACACTTATCGGTCTGGGGGACACCTATTCCACTACACATGCATTCGTAGAAGGGGTCAAGAGTGAAACCTATGAAAACGCGGCTAACTCTGAAAGTGAGTTCACTAGGAAAATGAAACAGTAATGGCTCCTCGCCATCGTACCTACTCCCACTTTTTCTATCTCAAAAATTGACCTTTTAATCTAAGAAAAAGTGTTCCGTTAAAACTCTAGTGTGTTGTTTGTTTTACCTTAAACAAATTATTTCAGTCCTACAAACTGACACAATCATGTTCAAATGCTGCAACTTTTTCCACATGTGCTCATTCATTTTACTCTCAGTTTGCCCCGCTAATATGTTGCCCTTCTCAACGTCTTTGGTCACGGAATGTTACTGGTTTTCGCTGGATGAGTATACAGCATTAGAGGCTAGTGCGGAATGTGCGTTCATGGGGTCTAAGCTGGCGTTCATAGAAGACCAAGCTCTGAATGATTTCATTCACTCGTACCAAGGAACCGTGGGGTAAGTGCTTTATTCATGGCGTATCCACTATAAAGGTGGCGAAGTACCCCCCCCCCCCCCCCCCCACACCGCACCGTCGTTTGAAAGCTATATGAAAAATGATAACAAAGTTTGCAGTGGGTCTACACTTGCCGTGTAAACCTTTCTTTCGTCGTGTTGGTAGCCTGGTTACAGCCCGCCTACCCCTTCAAACGGGATACTAACCCCACAGTCCCATATCCCCCATCACGCCTCAACCCCTCCATTTATCGATTTTCACTTCAGTCAATTTCATGTAAAACAGGAAGATATATTTCAATCTGGAAACAGGTTAGATAATTCTTTTTATAACATCACTTTTTTCAACATCAAAATCAAGCTAAGGAAAATAATATGTGTAATCAACTTTCTAAGAGGAAGCAGATTTACGCCCAGGTCATGCAGTAATCAGTTACATGCAGGGCATAATATCACAGTGATATACTATTAACTGCTTTGAGGTGCACAGTTGAAGCTATTGCCCAAGGTGATCTAGAAATAGTACATAGTGCAGTCCTCGAGATCACTGAGGAGCTATAGTTTTAACCGTGACCCGAAAACTAAGCAGTCAAACGCACCCCGCTTGTGGCTTCACAAATAGGAATATTTTTCACTATACTCGATACTGCCCTGCGGGCAGTTGCGAATTTCATGCTAACCAGTGGCCTAGAATCTCGATATGTGGTATATGAATACAATTATATATAATTATGAGCTCACGCTTTACAACATAAAAAAGGGGCTAGTGGTAAAAAAAAGTGAATTGAAAGATCCTACTCCAGTTCGTTTTTCCTTTTCCCTGCAGAGGGGACACATTGTGGATTGGAACACAACAGATTTTAGATAGCAGTGGACCGACTTACCGGTCGGTGGAGTTTGGCACAACGACACCTGCATATTTTGAAAACTTTATGAGCGAGTATTCTGGGAGTGAGTCTCCAGTTTGCGCAGCCATGATAAAGGGAGAAGGTGGCAAGTGGAATCAGCTATCATGCAATGATGGGACATACAATTTCGTCTGTCTGAATAATGCTACAGGTATGTTATTATTGTATTAATTTTTCTTTTACAAAAATCTATACCAAACCCTCAGTGGTCCATTTACTTTTCTCTCAATGAAAGGGTTGATGATACGAATCTCAGCCAGGCACCAATGCCCTTTGCAAGGCATTAATCCACGTCTGTCACTCTCCATCCAGGTGTAAATGAGTATCCAATATGCTAGAGTGCTTCATATTTGGCAGCTCGGCTGTGACAAGCCTAAGGGTAATAATGTTTGAGCTCCAGGAGCCTCACGATGTTACGGGCATGGGGGCGCTAGAAAAGAAGCCACCACCACTATTGTTGATAGTCTCAAGCTTTTCTATCCACTTTTCCTTTTTCCTCTTTCTTACAGCGCATAGGGACATATTGTGATATGCGCTATATAAATATGGGATATTATTATTATTATTATTATATTATTAGTATTATCATTATTATTACTATTATCATATCACAAAAATAAAATGGATCTTACTCATTTCGTTGCTCAGTCACACCAAAAGTTTGGCATATTGGACGCGTCGCATTGTGCTTATTTTCGGGGTGAGAGCTTTAGGACCCCTGTAAGGCAAGCCTAATGCCCAATAATTCAGATAAACTCAGTTTATCGCCGTTAATCTCAGTTTTTCGAGTGAAAACATAGTTTTCCGAAGAAAACTCTGCATAACATGCAACTGAAAAAACTTAGCTTATTTTCCTTAACCTCTTCTTCCTCATGTATTTCTTTGTTTTGCCTTTAATCTATCCTCTTCTCTTTCCTTATATATTTCTTTTAATCTATCCTCTTCTCCTTCCTCATGTATTTCTTTGTTTTGCCTTTAATCTATCCTCTTCTCTTTCCTTATATATTTCTTTGTTTTTCTTTTAATCTATCCTCTTCTCCTTCCTCATGTATTTATTTGGGTTTTTTTCATTTAATCTATCCTCTTCTCTTTCCTCATGTATTTCTTTAGTTTCACTTTATATAATATCATCTGCTCTTAAGTTTTGTTTTTCCTCCCCCCCCTCAATCTATCCTTTTCTCTTTCCTTATGTATTTTTTTTTCTTTATCCTTTGTTCTCTCCTTTTCTCCTTCCTCGTGTATTTCTTTGCTTTCCTTTTTTATATCATTTTCTCTTTCCTTATGTATTCCTTCGGTTTTTCCCCTCAATCTATCCTCTTCTCTTTCCTTATGCATTTCTTTGTTTTTCCTTTAATTTTTCCTCTTCTCCTTCCTCATGTATTTCTTTGTTTTTTTTTCCTTTAATCTATCGTCTTCTCATACCTTATGTATTGTTTTGTTTTTACTTTAATCTACCCTCTTCTCTTTCCTTATGTAATTCTTGTTTTTCCTTAAATCTGTCCTCTTCTCTTTCCTTATGTATTTCTTGTTTTTCCTTTAATCTGTCCTCTTCTCTTTCCTTATTATTTTTTAAAAAATCTATCCTCTTCTCCTTCCTCATGTATTGCTTTGATTTTCCTTTAATACTCATCTCTTTCCTTATGTATTTCTGTGTTTTTTTCCTTTTCTTCTATCTTTTCCTTCTCTTGTTGTGTGTGTGCACATGACTCTTTCACAAGAGCACTTCTAGGATTTTTTTTCGCGAAAATGGCTATAAATGGATAAAAAGTTGTGTAAAAAAAAGATATGTGCCCACAAACCAGTCTCAATAAACTCTGTTTATCGAGAAAAACCCTGTTTATCACCTCAATAACAGAGTTTTTCAAAGTGATAAACATAGTTTATTAAGAAACTCTGCTTATAAATTGTTAGACTTTGTTAAACTTTAGAAAAATCGATAAAACCCCTGTTTATCGGTGATAAACTAAGATTTTCGAGTGCAAAACTAATTAGTTTATCGTGAAAAACTAAGTTGATCAGCAGTTGATATGCAGAGTTTCCCTCGAAAAATAAAACTGTGTTTATCGGCGATAAACAGAGTTGTATCTGAAGTATTGGGCATCAGGCTTGCCATACCCCTGGTCAATATGAAAAAAAGTAAACAGGCATGACGCAATAGTACAAGATTTGGCATGAGGTAATAGATAGATAGAAAGATAGATAAAGATATAATAAAGATTTAACTATGAGGCCGTTTATTCAAAGTGTAAAGGTAAAATGAGTAGAGGTAAACTGCTAAAATATAGATCCCTTTATCTTTTATAAAGCGGCTAACACGTCTAGTCAAACTAATACATCTGATTCAACCACGGTTGCACCGACAACTACTTTGGCAACCACCACGCAGGCAACTACTCCCAATCCTACAACAGAAGCGACAACAACACTTCCAACAACAACCCCCAGTCCTACCACAACGGAATCTACAATAACGTTGCCTACTACAACACCAACAACTACTTCGAGTCCTACAACAGTAGAAGCTACAACACCTGCAACATCAGATGCTTCAACAACTCCTCCCACCACTGCTCCAATAACTTCTCACGGTCCCACAACAACGGAAGCTACAACGACTCTGCCCTCCACCGCTTCAATACCTACTACCAGTCCTACCACAACTACAACCACAACTACAACCACATTCATGTTGACAACCAGCACACCACCAACATCTACTAACACTTCCCAATTAACTACAGTAGCAAGCACAACCAGTCCAATTACAACTGGGGAAGGGTCTTCTATTCAAACTACAGCACCTACTACAACAACTAAAAAACCAGTCGCAACAACAGTTGGAATGTCCACAGAAAGAACAGGTAGGTATGCATTTCGGTAAGGCAAGCCTTCTGTCACACATCCTGTTTGTTTTACGTGCTGTGTGTTCACTGTTCAAATCGTCTTGTTGCTGTTTTTCTCTATTGTAGCCTTTATACTGTGAGCGATCGCAACGCGCGCGCTCGCCTGGTCTTTGCAATGTCGGCGGTAATCTCACGTTCTTTACTTCTTCCTCAGTCTGATGCCCTGGCGAAACACCAGAGGCTGCGTTTACATCATTATTTTCCTGCAGGAAGCTCATAGATTGATGACAGGGACTTGTTGCTCCTTGGAAGGAATCTGATGGTTCTCGATGTCCGACTTCCTGTCTGTCACGAAGTCTTGAGAGTGCTTTCAATTTATAGTCGGGTAGACCTCTACGTCGTCTCCTGGAGCAATCGTGTGATACAAGGACGCCATCTCCATAACCAGGATGATCGGAACCCGGGATGAACGCACTGGGAATGACCGCAAATTACATTGGCTGTTTTTTTTTTTTTTTTTTTTGGGGGGGGGGCGGGTATTTATGGCCTGTCTAAGATGTCTTGTCTTATAAATTCCAGACTACATCAAATAGTCTAGTATATCTGATGGTTGTATAACATAGCAGCCTACCATAGCAGGAATCAGATTAAATGTCAAGAATAGTGTTACCTTTGATGTTAACTATGTTCAGTCTTCCATTATTCATGGCAATGTATGGGTCATCAATAGACAAAATTCCTTGGACTTAGACTTATGGATAAACAAAATATATATGCCAGTTATTTTTTATCGTCATGTTTTGATTTACTGAGGCAATCGATGTCTTTAGTTCAGTTTGGCTTTTTCAGACAAAAACACTTGAAGTTTCTGGGAACAGATAATTGTAATAATCAATTACAAAAATCAGCTTGCAGAACTTCCCAACAATGTTGTTTTGCTTAATCACATCTGTAAATCCCATTGGGCGAAACAGACACCGAGGCATCGTTTTATGAAACCATCATAAGTACAAGTCCGCCGACATCGCATTGAAATACATATTAATTAAAAGGAACACATTCATGAGATAAAATATTGCTTTAAATAAAAGCACAAAAATTAGAGAAATAGATCAGTGAAAGTTTGAGAAAAATCCGACAAAGAATAAGAGAGTTATGAATTTTTAAAATTCTATGGAAATCTCAAATTGGCAACTCCTGGGTCATGTGACTGTGATATCGTGTGATGTCATGGATTCACTACTTTCCAATATGTTTTTTTTTACATGAAATGTCATTATTTTTCAATTTTCTTTTAAAAAACATCATTTTTATTCCTGTGCTCGAAGTATAGCGAGGGTAACATGTTTTTGTATATTGGCCATATTCTTTCATTAAATTGACCCACCCCCCTCCCCCCAAATGATATTTGTATATTTAAAAAAAATTATGAAAAGGTGTTAATTTTCATTTTTTGTGAATAACATCTTCCTTAATCCTATGCCCGAGGCATTATTAAGGGTGGAATGCTTTGCCATGCACTCTAAAAACAATCTAGTCATGTTTGACTAGATTACCGGATCCAACGGGCACTTGCACTTTTTCTAGTCAAAATGACCGGAATCCTAGTCATTTTCTCTAGAATCGTGTCAATTTTGGCTAGAATAGTGTTGGTTCTGACTAGAATTCTGGTCATTTTTACTAGAAATAGTGCAAGTGCCCGTGGGATCCGGTAATCTAGTCAAATCCGACTAGATTGTAGAGTGTGTCCTCTTGTTTAAACTAACTCTATTCCTTTACTATTTCGAGAAAAAAGGGGATATTTGGGGTCATTTTTGTGTACAAAAACAAATTGGAAAGTAGTGAATCCATGACATCACAGGATATCACAGTCACATGACCCGGAGTTGCCAATTTGAGATTTCCATAGAATTTTTAAAAATTCATAACTCTCTTATTCTTTGTCGGATTTTTCTCAAACTTTCACTGATCTATTTCTCTTATTTTTGTGCTTTTGTTTAAAGCAACCCTTTTCCTCATAAATGTGCCCTTTTAGCTACAGGCGTTTCAATGGGATGTCGGCGAACTTCTGCTTATGACGGTTTCTTGAAACGATTCCCTGTATTTTTCGTTATATTTGATACTTATCGAAAAGGACATTATATATTTAGTTCTGCCATCTGCAGTGATAATAAACTTCAAAAATCATAAAATGATGATAGTAATGACTATCTGAAAGAAAATTCGACATCTCAGGACCTATATGTATAAGTTCTGAAATCTATGTTTGACAGCATCTGTCGTACCATTTGTCTAGTTTTCAAAAGAAGTATTTGTAAAACGCGTGGAGTGCTTGTCTAAATACAAGAAATAACCCACACTGCTTGATAAACGATTTATATATGATTCATGCCAATTTCTCTTGAAATACGATTCCATTTTTACAACTCGAGACTAGCTTTAAAAGGCACTATTTTTAAACATTATGACGTAGTCTTGAATGTAGTTGAATTATTTATTTATTGATGTCGCTATGAATGTTTAAAATATACTACTGAAAGTTTGAGTATATATTACAGAAGTTTAGTACAGTGAAATTAATATTCATTTTTGATTAGAAAAATAAGAATTATATTCATATCGCTGTACGAAATCACTCTGAACAAAATCAAAACAAAAGAATCCAAAATTTTGTGATATGGTTCCCCCAGATTCTAGCGAATGTTCTAACAACGGGGGAAAAAGGCTTTTATGATAATTTATTTCTAATATTTTGCACAACCATGTATTTTTGTAAGAGGAAGCGATTTAAAGTGAAGTGATTACAAAATATTTTGATAGTGCCAAAAACGTCAGT
Organism: Heliocidaris tuberculata; assembly: GCA_025618425.1. Classification (NCBI taxonomy): domain Eukaryota; kingdom Metazoa; phylum Echinodermata; class Echinoidea; order Camarodonta; family Echinometridae; genus Heliocidaris; species Heliocidaris tuberculata. The sequence goes on from CM046841.1 coordinate 18,726, forward strand.
TATGACGAATTTGCTTTGAAAAAAAAATGATGAAATCCAAGCAAATCCGTCCAGGTAAAACTCTTTGCATATTAAAACAATATTTAGTAATTTCACTTGAAATCTGCATCCATTCCTCCCACAATACTTACTTGTCAAAGCAAACAAAATATTTTGAAAGATATAATTCCTTGAAAATCACACAAATACTTTGTGATATGATCAGGAAGTTGGTAACAAAATTTCTCTAACAATTGTACCCTTTTTAATTATGAGGTGAATAAAGACGATATGAAATGAAATGAAATTCGGCATATTTTAGTTTTCAACAAATGACACTTGTTATAGTTACATATTCAGTAATATTGTTGGAACACTGTGTTCTTCTCTCTTAAATATACATTAAATGAAAAGATTTTTTGTTTGCATTGACAAGTAAGTATTGTGGGAGGAAGGTAATCAAAGGATGCAGATTTCAACTGAAAATGCACACTAGTTAAATAACCACTTAAAAATGTTCAGATCTTCCATGTGGAATCGCCCTGCGGAAGAAAAAAAAAATCAGCTCACACCAACTGCAGGTTAATGGCATAAGTTTTGTTCACTTACAAATGTATTTATCTTATTAGGTTTTGTTTTATGATAAATGGGTAAATGAATACCACGATTTGATAAATGATTTGATATTTTAAGCGCTTCTGTTTAATAAAAGGACCTAATTATATATTACTGCATTTATTTTAGAGTTTATTTATTATTGTTGATGAATAAATAAAATGGTTGATTAACGAATTAGTTTGTGAATGTTGATAGATGAACTAATACTGGGGGTGATTCACTAACAACTAAAATCAATTTTTGAAAGCTGTAGACCAATCAAATCATCAGAAAATTGATTTTATCTCACTTAAAATTGATTTTAGTTGTTAGTGAATCACCCCCAGGTTACAGAATTAAATGAGCGATTTGTTGAGGCGGATATTTGAGGACTAAATCTCATTTGACTGAGTAATCACATGATTTTGATATACTTTTTTTTAAATAATAATTACACCCTTATAAATTATATCTCTGTTAATAAGAATAATTATTGGAGCTTTTGGATCATGTTGTTGAATGTTGGAAAATTGATTGCTGCATTGAGCTAGAGAAGGATATTCTGAGATATACACTGGATAACTCAGTTAAGTGTTGTTCGCATGAATGATGGTGATCTCTTCTTAGCTCTATCTCTTGATCTCTTTAATATTTTTTGCTACCTATGTCGTCTTTATTTTTTAACCCATACCTTGTTTCCATTGTCGCTCCCTTTATTCCGTGGTATCGTACATTTTCCAACAATTTCAGTTCATTCACTTTTATAACAAATCACATGGAAAGTCTGAAAGTTACAATTCTGATCATTAAAGAAAAACATCAGCCCTAACTTTTGTCAAATACAATTTTGAATTATCCTTGTTCCATTATATTTATCGGCTGCAGATGTGAAACAAGACAACTATTCCAACAACGTGAGAACCATATACTTTCAGAGGCAAAACTTCCCATTTACATTCTTTTTATCATTTGTCAGGGATGATTGTGTCTCGAAATAAGATATCTCAAATAAACGAAATAAGCAAAAATCTTTTGGATGTTGAATGTCACTTCTAAAGGTTTTCCTGACTGGGTTTATGATTTCGTCAGCCGATTTCGTTACAAAGCTTTAACACATTTTCCCACTTCATGAACTTGTTATTTCAATTCAATAAGATTTTTTAAATGGAAGACAATGCATTGCAGCCAAAGGCTAAATTGAGCATGTTTATGTGATCTTCATACATATCAGACATTTCTTTATACAAATCATTATGACCATCATCAGTGTGCAGTTCTGATACCTAAAATTACCGATATACATCAAAAATATTGATTGGTTGAGAGAGAGAGAGAGAGAGAGAGAGAGAGAGAGAGAAGAGTATTCTGTCAAGGCAAGAGATGCAATTTGTAAGTTATTATGATTTTAAAAGAGATACAGTTTTTAAAGATTTATAAAGTTATATTACAAATGAGTCTGGTTCATTTTCTCTTTAGTGAGATTTTTACAAAATGGTGAAGCTCCTTTTTTAAATTCGGTTCAGTGGCTCTAAAAATCGCATTTTACAGCATTAAAAATGTGTATTTTTTTATGAATTGTTCCCTGTTTGGTTGGTTCATGTGCAGCGATTTCTTGTCATCTGGTCATGGCATGGTGAACGTGACTGGCCTCTACTATTGGTTGCTGTACAAAATTCAAAATTTCTGTGGGGGACGCATCCCCCCATCCCCCCAGGATCGCCGTTGATTTAATTCTTTAAACCATTTTTGCCCTTATCATTGGGAGCACTTTCGTGCCTCCACTGTGCCTGCCGCAGTATTACTACTCCATTTCTGTGAATTTTCATGCAACAGCTGGGACCTGAATCCCGAGGTACAAGGCATGCAGCCATAGTCTATCTTTGATTTACTTCAGTCAGCATCAGTCCAGTCCCGTTTCTCTCACTCTCTTTTCTTCTCTCTCACTATTTTTTCCCCTCTCTTTCTCTCTCTATCTCTCTCCCTCTCTCTCTCTCCCTTTCTCTATATCTCTCTATCTTTCTCATCCATTGTTCTCCCCCCCCCCCCTCTCCCTTTCTTTGGCTCCTTTCCTCTTTCTTCCCTTCTTTTTTCAAACTTCCGTTTTTGTTCCCTTCTCTTCTCTTTTGACAAAACATAAGGGGCGATCATTCCCCGGTCCTATTTAACGGCGTTCCTGTAGACATGGTAGAGAGTGTTTCCTAATCTTGCCAGCTCATATCCTCATTAAAATGTTGGGAACGATTAATAATCTTGCCTTTATCTAGTTAATAGCCAGTGGATCACTTTACGAGGGAAGCTACAGCTGGTACATGTACGGTAATTATTTGGCATACAAGTTTACGCCGAGTGACAAAAAACATGATACATTTTTGCGTAGAAGACTACACTGTCTTTAACCTCAATTCAATGCAATGCTACATTTATTTCACATATAGAATCGAAAGTTTCCATTATACATCATACACATATAGAATCACGTTACAAATATTAATATTCATAAAGTCAAACATAGGATAAATTAGACATACATAAACAAACAATTTGATGAATAACAAGAGGAAAAGAAGAAGTGGTGTATAGTGGCACTTAGAAAAAAAATAGAGAGACCTATGACTGTATAAAAAGGCGAAATACTGCTATAATAACTTCAGCCAAAGAAAGCATGAGTTAGGCCGTCGTTAGTATATATTTTGTTTCACAACAGCAGATATCGTGATTATTGATGGTATTAAAAATACTCTAAAAGGGCGTCATAAAATACCGTTACAAATTATAGAGATAATATTAAGCATGATGACAAGTTTACAAAATATAGATTTCACTGATTATATACTGTCAATTTAGTATTGGAAATTAAATATCTTTTTTTCAATTTTCTTTTGAAATAGTAGATTGAGCGACACATTTTCACTGAGTTGAATAACCAGTTCAAATAGTAATCTAGCATGGACTTTCACAGAGTTTCGTTCCGTCAAAGCAGGTCTGGATGAAAGAGGCCTGTAGAAATCCCCTTTTCGAGTAAAATGATTATGACAATCAAATTCACATTTATAAAGTTGAAAAAACTCAACGGAAGATAAAAGTCTACATGAACAAATCTCCTGATTGGAGATCTAGGCCCGTATTCTCGAAAGTGGCCTAAGTTAAGCCTGGCTTAACTTAGGCCACTGATTTATGGAAGGCCATTCGTCAACCCTAAGTCCCGTATAAAATACTATATTTATGTCACAAAATAAAGAAACAAAATTATTTTCTGGCATGCAATGAGCATCAGAAATCAATTCTATCGTGTCGGTTTTTGTATTTGTATTTAGTCACAGAACTATGGTGATTTTGAAGGATTAAAAGAGGGTGACACTTGGCTCTCCATAATTCGGTGGTCTAAATCTACACACTTAAGCTGGGGCTTATGTTAGGCGCCTTTCGAGAATACGGGCCCTAATCTTGCCCCCCCCCCCCCCCCCCGAAGAAGTTTTAGTACTTTTTGAATCAAGGCGGTGTATGAGCTCTGAAATGAGACTTTTTACAGAAATTTATTGCTCTTTAAAAGAGTAATCAAGGGTTTGGGTATAGACAAACATGCTCTTTCCATATAATCACACAGTAGTTTAGATAAAGGCAAGGTAAGCGTATTGTACAGCATGAACATGACATTTGATGGCAAAACTGAGACCAATTTACTTATGATACCAACACCTCTTGACACTTTGATGATTACATCTGAAATAATTGTTTTCATTTCAGTGTTAAAGATATGAGGCAGAAAACCAGACAGAATTAACTATTTGAAAAAAGGTTGGTGTAAATTCTTACGGGAGGCACGAAGGTTGGTATCATCTGCATAAAGAAAATATTGAAATATAGTAGAGGCATTTGTAATGTCTCTGATAAAATTAAAAACAATAGCGGGTAAATAGACACATGAGGAACGCCAGAACAAATTGCTTATAACTCGGTACAAGACTGATATAGAGTTAATTTTTTTTTTTTTTTTTAAATAATCTTCAAACAATTGTAGGGCTATCCCCTTATACACTATAATTTTCAGGTTTGGGTAAAATGTGATGATCTAGATTGTAATATGCCTTCGACAAATCAATAAATATTCCTAAACAATTTTCTTTACTATTAATTTCAGTACAGACAGAATCGATAAGTTTGATAAATGCCATGTCAACCGAATGATGTTTACAGAATCCAAACTTATTATCATTTAAAACATGTCAAATATGACGTTTGCACACAAATGAATTAAGTCTTTTGAACACGATCTTTTCAAGTACTTTAGAAAACATAGGTAATATCAATATTAGGCGATACTTATTGATAGAATGAATGTCTGTTTATGAATGGGAATAATTTGTGCAATTTTCAGGCTGTCCGGGATATTTCCAACAGTGGAAGTTAAATCAAAACCTGGTTGTAAACCTGTAATAATCTGGTGCAAAACATGCAGAAAAGACTACTCTCATTTTCAGCAGCTCAGCTAGGTTTAGTTAAAAGTATTAACGATATAAACCTTAATAATTATGTAAAAGGGCAGTTAACTTTCCTTAGAGATGTTAAATGCAATTTTAGAACTAAAGTAAAAGTATATCGTATCACAGATGAAAAGATCCATGACTAATCTTGTGACAAGATGACTCAGACCTTGGAGATATGTACTCAGATAAAGTGACTTTACGACACCGAGTTTGAATATTACTGCCAACATCTTTGTTTCTCTTTCTCTGTCCATTAAGGAAATTCCTGAGGCAAGGAAAAAAGAAAAATGACTATAAATTAGAAATATATCTTACCCTAGCTGCAGTGTGTTGACGTTTGCGAGGGATGAATGATATGTGTTTAGTACAGCGTATGCGTGAGATGAGTGTTGTGCGTTGAGTGTCAATTGATTACTGACATTTAACATTGTCTGAGGGAAAACTGGGATGTTAGATATGTGACAGGGGAGAGAGAGGGGGAGAGGGAGAGGGAGAGCAAGGAGAATGAAATTTTAGAGAGGGGTGAGACGAGAGAGAGGGAGAGGGGTGTATATTAAAAGCATGGTTCATTACTCCTCATACATTTTATCGGGACCGTCCGTCCAAATATTTCGTATATGTATATGTGTGTGTATGGGGGGGGGGGGGGTTGCGAGGGTGTGGGTGTCTGTGTGGGTGTGGGTGTGTGGGTGTGTGTGTGTGTGTGAGCGTGTTCATTTATTTATAATGGTTGCAAAGAGTGTTGACTAAAAAAATTAATTAAAGCATTACAGGTTTACCATTTTGAAAAGAGAATTAACAAAATATCAAAAATATACTGAAAATTATTAGATTTGTAAAATCGGCAATTTTACTGAGTAATGTAATGTAACTGAGTTTGGGAAAAAATAGCAGTACCTGCATTCAGTTGTAATAAATTAAATATTATGAAAAAAGTTCATACAGTCAAGTTAGAAGATGTGAATTTGACCAGTTAACGAGTAGATGTTTGGGAGGGTATGTGGGTAAATATCAATTGGAGGAAGAAAGGCTGAAATGGGTAGGAAGGATAGAGAAAGTGAAGAAAATGTTGAACTCATGTCCGGAAAATGAATAATTTAACAATTTTAGAAACATTATTAATACTTTTTCGACCCAGCCCGAAACTGCGTTTTGAGCGCAAAACGAGCATAGCAAGTACACAAACCAAATGGGTGCGGCCAAACACAAGGCGAAGCGCTTCTATTTGTAGGGCCTAAACCGGGCCTGGGTAGAGATGCGTTGTGCGGTGTACCGAGTATGCCGAAATTACGCGCAGGATCGGCGTAATCCTTGAGTTTATGCATAGCCTGGCGTATGATGACGTATGGTTGCGTACACTGTGCATAGGCACCGCAAACCTACGGCATATGCAATTGGCGTACCTACGAGTAGGATTGCGAATAACAGGCGTAGGATTGCTTACACTGTAAATCGTCTGAACACTTTTTATAAACGCTTTTCTGTAACACTTTATAAACATCTAAACACGTTTATCATTATCATTTATCATTATCGCCTGTATAATACCAGAGGTCCCTGTTTAATTTTGGAACATTTCATAAACACTTAAACGATGTTTAATAAACACTCAAACACGTTTAATATGAATATTTTGGAACACTTTGACACGTATAGACAAGTTTAATATGAAATCATGTGTTTATAAACATACCATCTATAAACATCTAAACACACATCTCAACGTGTTTAAGTTTTTATGAAGTGTTCAAGATTCCCAATTAAACATATAGGATAAACGTGTCTAAGTGTTTATGCAGTGTTCCAAAACTAAACAGGGATTTTTAGCATCATACAGGCGATAATGATAAATGATAATGATAAACGTGTTTAGAAAGCGTTTACACAAAGTGTTCAGGCGATTTACAGTGTAATACGTAGGTCTGGAGTAAAGGGTACGTAGTAGGTTTCCTTATGTGCTGAACACACACTGCAAAAGTACGCAGCACTACGCCCTTCCACACGTAACACTACGCCAGCCTCAAAGGATTTTTCGTCGGACTGGCGTAGGGTAGCGTACTATTGCGTAGGCATGGCGTACAGTAGCGTAATGTTGCATAGCCTTGCGTAAGAACTGCGTACTTTCTACGCCCAGTGCTCTACGCCGAAAGTACGCAAAAAACAATTAAACATGTGTAATTTTTTTGCGTCCATCTCGCGTCACCTTTTGCGTCCCTCGGCGTATTGCCGCGTAGGCCGTCGCAGGCACGCGTAGGGAAGCGTAAGCTCGGTGTAGTCTGTAAGCAGCACTACGCAACTCTACATAGGCCCGGTGTGAAACCCCCTTTACTGCAGCATGAACTCTATTGAATTGAACAATTGACGCAGAAATAACGCCCCGTTTGAGCAGGGCCTTGTTTGTTTGATACTTATTATTTCTTTATAGTTATTATTTATTTATTTATCTATGCTGAATAAATGAGCAAGACTGAATGATTGAATGAAGCAATATACCATTAACTACAAACACAAAGTTTGTGCAGATGGTACACATTCAAGATCTGTAACTTTTTGAATAGTGGTCTTGAATGTGATCGTGACTGGAATTGGATCAAATGTGATAGCACGTAAAGCCATTTTTTACTAAACAGTATAGATTTTAGATTTGTTTCATAAAATGCTACCCCATTCCTCAATTCCATATATGATGTGATGCAGCACCAACGGTTTGAACTGTAAAATCAATATTTTCTGAGGCAAAAATTTCTAAGTCTATAGATTTTGCCACTTATCTGTCTAATACATTTGTTTGTCTTTTCAGTATGGTTTTTTCATGCTAAGTCTTCATCGGTATTCCAGCCTACAAACACTGCAGTATCATGGAATATTTAAAAGGTTATACGAAATTAAAATTTTATAGTTAACAATAACATGAAAATGATAACTTATTCATCTCATCAAAATACATTAACGGCGACTAACTTTCGATTTTAATAGTGTGCACCTATATAAGAACTCTTGAGTATCTATAAGTTTTAACGTTATTATGATTATTATTATTATCATTATTATTATTATTATTAATATAAATAATATTATTATAATCATTATTATCATTGTCATTAGTGTTATTATTATTATTATTAGTGTTGTTGTTGTTATTATTATCATTATCTATTTATTCATTCATTTCTATTGTGCTTATTTTTTGCTCTGTACTTTTTCCAAAAGTATCAATAGTTAGCAGGGGATTACAACTTTAATTTTTCAGGAAACTACGAACATAACGTTAGAAAAAAATTTCAGGAAACTACGAACATAACGTTAGAAAAATACCACCCCTACCTTTTTAAAACCTTTTCCCTGTAAGAAAGAAATGTACTGCACTGTCAATCTAGTAGTCATATCCAACTCACCTTTTGAGAATCTGCAACCCAGATATGAAATAATTTTGCACGGACGAGTATCAATTCCCCTAATGAATTAATTTTGGCGATGAAATTACGATTATCTTGATTGGTTACCTCAACTGCTTCTTCTTCTTCTTTCTCGTTGTTTTCATTAAACCGCACGACCTTTATTCTAAAAGGTACGGAACCCTTTTCTCTGATTTTCTCATATTTATTTGGATAAATGGTCGCGACTTCTGTACCATCAATATACACTTTTAATTTATAGGTAGTATCATTTGCAATGATGTTGCGTCGGCTTAACCACAAATGTCCACCAAGACCACCGGCAGCAGCAGCTCCACCGACAATCGCTCCAGCAGCTAATAATGCCATTATGAATCAGTGTTTAACACTCTCAATAAATTTTCATAACACTGGCAAAGTATCAAAAAGATGTCTACTGAGATCAGTTTGGATTTGAATTACAGAGTTTATAGAGGATACACTTCGGCCAACAATGTAAAAGATAATGCACGATGTGCAGCTTGGTAGTATATATGTGAATCACCTGCCCTTAAAAACCTTATGAATGCTTCCAGTGTGATTACGGCATATACTCTCGGCAGTCATTATATACAGTGAACAACATGAATGGTTATATATAGACATAATTAATCGGTATTCAATAAATAATAAGTGACTAGTTAACAACGACCTTTTATCATGATAGGACACTGGTAATCATAAAAATAATGAGCAATTGCATATGAGTAGCCAAGGAGGGCATAACGGGGCAGTGCCCCCCCCCCCCCCCCGTTCATCGCTAAAAAAAAACCTCGACCCTTTCAATTATTATGAAGCTTTTATTTCAAAGGTAAAATGTGATCAATTTGCTTTTAAAATCTCATAAATCAAGGAGAATTTTCAAAAAATTGTATTAAGTAGACATTTGAAGCAAACCGTCAAAAAGATAAACAGAACTAATATAGGAGGATGTGTAAAGCCCAACAGATCGAATCTGAACCCTTTCTTATGCAAGAAAATTATATCAAAAATATCTTCAAACATACAAATTAATAGTTTATGCACGAATTATAAGGAAACGCAATGAGGCAAGCAGCCATGACAGGGGCCGCGGAGCGTTTTTGAAAGTGGGGGGGGGGGGGGGGGGCTGATCTGATTTCACTCATTAATGACAATTTTCGAGCCTTTTTTCCGACATTTTTTTAACGTGTCTCCTATCTGGTAGGTAATTCACAAGAAATATTTATACATGCATATATATTTTTAGAATGTAAGTGAATGGCAAGAGGGTGTGAAAAGTAGCTGCAAGCAACAAAGATCCTCTGATCTAGGAATCAGGACATATTAATATATGATATATTAGAGACGTTTTCCATGCCTATCTACAGAGGCGGCGGAACGTCGGGTTCGGACAATAAAAGTGGGGGGGGGGGGCACCTTTTGTTTTGGTGAACAAAGGGTGCCCCCCCCCCAACTTCCATTGTTCGAGCCCGACGTTCCGCCGCCTCTGCCTATCTACCTGCATATAGAATTTGGTAGTCGTAGGCCGGTAAAGTGGGTTAACTTCGCTAGTCATAAGGACCGCTAATCATAATGACCGCTATTCATAAGGACTGCTATTCATAACGTGTAAGTTCCTATAACTAAAGGTTCGCTATTCATAACACGGAAAGGGGGTCACTATTCATGAAGTCATAAGGACCAATATTCATAAGGACCGCTATTCATTCATTATTAGCTGTCATTATGAATAGCAGTCCTTATGACTAGCGAGCGGACCCCGAATAATCCAAATTTCCAAGACCCCATCCCTCGCCTTTTACGCCTAAGCATTCAATGTTCAACACTGGAAGGCAGTGTTTTGTTTCCTTAGTTGCTTCTTCCTTTCTTTTTTTTTTTTTTGGGGGGGGGGTATTACAGGAACTATCGCAAAAGGCTTACAGAGAGATGAATCAATATTGTCTGACGATGCTTGTCAAAACTTGAACTTTGTTAGAATGTCATTATCATAACTCGTTTCGTGAGGACTTTGATAGGCATGTGACTATCAATATGTTTACTTTATTCGATAGCTCTACTGCGCTCCAATGGTTTATCATAAGTGTTTGCACCTTCTTGATATAGGCCGAGAAATTCAGAGAAATTCGATAAAGGGTTTGCTATTACCAAATATTTCCAATTAAATGGTAATGTTTGGAAAGTTGACATTTGTCTTCTCGTCTAAGATAATGTAAAAAATGACTTTGAGATCATTGTTTGTATCACATGGTAAAATAAGAATTGGAAACGAAATCAAAGCAAATCATTCCTCGGATCAAAGTTAAAACATGATGATATATTTTATTTTTGCTTTTTAATAAGATGATGGGAGTAGTGGTGGCACCAGTATTGTGAAAATGGGTGGGGATAGATCTCTAAGACTGGAACATACTTCTTTGATATTACACGGTCTTTGTCCAGGCTTTTTCCTCTTTGGCTATTATTGGTCCTGATAGAGTGAATATTTAATGTCTACTTTCTGCTACTGGTGGCAATATTGGACGTTATTTCAGAAATAACCATTTTTTGGGAGGTCCGATTTTTTTATTTTTTATTTTTTATTTTTTGTTGTTGTTGTTTTACTGTTATTCCCGAATCCCGATGTCTCATTTTACCGAGCACCGTTAAAAGAAATTGGTGCGATTTTCAGAAGAATGTTTCACCATAAATTTACACGTCTTGTAATTGTGTTGTTCAGACTTCCATTAAATAAGCATCGTGCTTCTTAAGAATTTGATTATAAGAATGATTTTTTTTTTGTCACGCATTTGGTCTGTTCAAGAAAATTAACATTTTTTTTTAAATGTGATAATAAGAAACCATCGTACCCGGGGTTCGTGCAGTATAGCGTGAAGACTTTGAAAAGCACATGCTTATCAGTTAACTTTATCAGATATTCATTCACCTCAAGTGGTTGGTTTTATCTTAATGATGTTTATGCCTTCTTGGAATATAGATATTTCAGGAAACTAAACAAACGATAGACAGTCAAAGTTTATATTTTGTGTCAGATATGTGGTAAACTTTTGTTTGGAAAAGGGGTCAAATCGAATTAGAAATTCACAAAATGGTTCAAAATTTCCATATCAACTAGATATTGACAGTTTTTCCACTTTTGATAAAATTTTGGAATCAATCGCGGCACAAGTGTTCAAAAGGTGCGCATGTCTTTGTATGTCTGGGGGTGCATGGACAATGAAGGCAGGGGTAAATGATGTTATTGAAAATCTGTTTATCCCCGTTTGTTGATTAAAAGCCGAGAAATGAGCCTTCGCCAGCCCTCCAGATAACCTTGGGTGTATAGGAGCAAAGCAAAAGCAAACAAGCAAACGAACCACTGCATTACCAAACTTTGGAGGAAAATTATTATTTTTTAAATATTCTTCTTGGGTTTCTCAACCCTCAAAAAAAGCTTTAGCGCAAGATAGCAGATTACTTTTACGGGGAAGTACATTTCTGTTAACAGGAGAAAATTTGAATACATCTGCCTGAGTATGAATGCAGATTGCACATACCATAAACGTATTCTTCAATTCTCGCAAAATTATTTTTTTTTTTAAATTCGAGACTGAAATAGATAGCAGTATGCTGAGCAATTTGAATTTGAATTGTTGTTTTAGGCCGGACAAATATCATTATGTTTATGATTTGTCCGACCTAACAATACCTTAACACTTGAATTGACTCTGAATATATTTATACCAAAATGACTTTTAAAAAGGATGCTTTCCTTTATTCAGCTGCACTCTCCTGTTCACGAGGAAAGACCTTCCCCTTCGAGAAGATCTTTCATGGAACGTGTTTCATAGTATGGGAATTGCTATCGTAATATTCTCATTGACAGCAGGTGTTTCTGATCTCTTTATGAGGTCAAGGGTATAATGTCATTGTTCCAGTCTGATGTATACATTGGTAAATGGGTCAACGTCACGATCGTACAAATCGTGTAAATTAATCAATTAATCAATAGGTTATACGACAAGGGCACCAGCGACAACTGCTCGGCGTTCAATATCCGACCCCCACCCTTTCCCTCCTTCAAGTCAAAACTACTTTGTTATGAACGAAATGTTTAAGGGCAAATCAAGTTATGCTTAGGCTGTAGCCCTTCCGTATTTGATTTGATTTTATTCGATTTGATTTTTATTTGTTTCCACGATCAGTTTACATAATGTATCATCACTTCTAATTCATCACTGTACCTGTGCTATGTTAACTGTAAACATACTCTATGTAAATGCTTTGTCAAATATTGGCGCGTTAGATGAGACAGCAACCAATAAATATTCCACCTGCGGTATTTATATTTCACCTAACCAAATTCTTAACTTTAACTCTGACCAAACACTATTGGAATAGCCCTCTCAATGTTCATTTATTATTATAATTTATGGCAATGATATTCATAAACACGTGATTTGTTACAAAAATTGATTTTTGAAAGATCCTGGAGAGTAACTTTTGGTGCACAAAGCTTCTGACAAGACCTTTAAAAAGGACATTCAGACAGATGTAAATCATTCATTCAGTTCCTCTTCATTATTTATCCATCTGCATCTGAATGTTTTACCAATTACTGATGTAATATATTGTTGTAGTTTTTTTAAATATCCAATGATGTGTTCCATTTAATGCTATCATCTAGATCAATATTCAGATCCATTATGAATAATATTTGAAAGCTTAGAGGATAAAATGCATCTCATTTACGAACAAAATAAGAAAACACAATTTTCAAGTTGTTATGTGCACAAATCAATAATTAGATTCAGAATAATATTCAAACACTGAAATCAAACTTATCTTCTGTTCTTTTAAGATGAAAGACTTTAAAAGGCACGTACTAATCAATCAGGTCAATTGACTTAATCAAATATTTACTCCTCTCAAATTAGTCATTACTCGCTGCTAATGCTGTTTGCGCCTTCTATATAGGAATATTTCCAGGAAATGAAATTAAGTATGGGCAAATACATAATATTTGTGTCAGCAAGTGTAACAAATTCTGAAAAAAAGTCAGCAATAGAATTAATAAATTCCTAATGGAGATAATAATGCAAAATAAATGTATAAATCAATTTTACATTTGTTATGACTACAAGTTAAACTTGTAACAATAAACCCTCCAATGGTCAAACTGAATTGTCAAAGGCATAAAATATCCTATTTTTAACATTATTTTAATCACAATTTTCTAAAAAGGCTTCTTTGAAACAACTGATTTTCCTTTTCCACAAATAAACGTTCTTTCATACAGATAATGAAATTTGTTTCGTCAACATTTAACAATTCGGATTACAAATGTAGATAATGCTTGCTGTAATGAATATATATTCTTACTTTTAAAAAGCCCCCTGTAAATGACTTATTTGAAGAACAGGATGACGTTGGGTAGATGTTTCGAAGTCACGTGCAATGTTCCATAATACAAAAAAATGAGTTAGTGCGTGGGTAATGACGACTATTTCTTTTGGCTTCGTCTGAGAGTCGACAACCAGGTTTAATCCACGACGATAAATAAGACTAACTGACTTGTTCCCTTCACTTTTTTCTACGACGCTGACTTGTAGTGGCGACAACTTCAAGTTCATGCAGACAAAGCTGTGGTCATTACAGTATAATATCCGAGGACTGATGAAATGGGCATACCGACATGATAAACTTCACGATGAATCCATTTGATATAAAACATTTTGCAAGATGAATCCAATATGGTTGATCTTATCTGTCACGAGTCCATGGCTATCAGGAACTCATAAAAGCTCAAATTTATTGTAGCCTTCAATAAAATTTAAAACAAAGCAAAATCAATGGAAATATAGTGGGTCGTATCCATAAAAACTAGCATAAGCCTTTTCTAACATTTTGCTTGCATCTTCAGATATTCCAACCAAGTAATTGCTAGCAAGAAGAAGCAAGAGCTTGTTCTTTTGCTATCGGTACCTAATGACACTTTTATCCTGATCCTGATTATACCTTTATCCTCAACAATTGTGAATAAGTCTTTTCAGGTAACTTCAAGAAATTTACTGGCCATTTTGGATGTCATGCAGTAGTTTCCTGTTAACCCGTTGACTACTGAATTCTTTAACTCTCATAGGCTTAATACAGGAGCCACCTGGTTTAACGCGAAAGCCCATGGTAACTGGTCTACATGGATTTCTTTACCCCCAGAACAGGGTAAAGGCACCAAAATTACATCTCTACACACTGAGTTATGGTACTGATGGCCAAATTGAACTCCATTTCAAAATAAGACTTTCGGAGGCTCTATTTTTTCTTAAGTGTGTTAAGTACGCTTTTCCTGTATCTATACCGAACACAGTTAAAAAATATGTTGCGATTTTCAGGGGGATATTTTATCCATGAATAATTTCATCTGATTTGTAATTATGTTTTTTAAACAAGCTTCGTGCTTCTTCAGAATTTGACTGTAAAATGATTTGATATGAATCTGATTCGTATAAAGAGGATAATTATTTATAAATTTATACATAAAATCTGAAATTACAAAATAATTACCCCAGGTTCGCGCAGTAGCGTGAGGACTTTGGATGATACATACTCATTAGCTGCCTTTAACAAATATTTACTTTTATTTATTTATTTTGTTTTCATAACGACTTTATTCGTGCCTTATTAAATTAGGAACAATTCAAAGAAACTGAACAGAGGGTGAACTATCACCATAATTACAGATGATATTCGTTTTAGATTTGTCATCGGATGAAGTTTGGAAAGGTGGTCAAATCAAATCCATAGAGCATGTAGAGTTCAAACGTGTTCGGAAAAAAAACATATGCTGTAAATCTTCTTTTTTATAAGATGTCGGGATCAAAAGCGGCACAAATATTTTAAAAGTCTGTATGTGTGAGGGGGGGATGGTACACAGTTCGTTTTTTTTTTCCCTTCTTTTTGTTGATGAATAGTTTAGAAATGCTTTTAGCCATTTATTTTCTTGAAATGCACTTCTGAAGAATTTCTTTACATACAGCTATGGTTTGATATCATCTTTCTGCTTATTCTTGCGTTTCACACCGAGGAATGCCATAAGAAAAGCTTAATTATGTTTGCATATACTTAGATTTTGTAATACATCGTCCCTTAAAAAT
Organism: Heliocidaris tuberculata; assembly: GCA_025618425.1. NCBI lineage: Eukaryota > Metazoa > Echinodermata > Echinoidea > Camarodonta > Echinometridae > Heliocidaris > Heliocidaris tuberculata. The sequence goes on from CM046841.1 coordinate 34,332, forward strand.
TTACAATGTCAATACCAGAACTCAAGATTAGATTAAATTTTTTTGTAGCCCGTCAAAATGCTTCTTCGACCCAACAGCACCTGAACATTTGAAAATTAAGTATTAAAATTAATGGTAATACATCATGAAAATGACCTTTGAAAAGGGGCAATTTCCTCTCAGCTTTACTCCTGTTTTACAAGGAACGGCCTTCCCGACGTCATGTGTTTGACAATAATGTTAATGATGATATTTTATATTGCCCACATATTTATCCATTGGATGTTCAAGTACTATTATTAACCATATCAGAAATCTGAGCAATGCAATTTTTACATTTTATTGCCTGGCTTTGACAAGCCAACAAAATTGCAGGCCGATAAATTGTTTATTGCCCGGTTTCGAAAGTCAATGGGATTTTGCGTGTTGAATAGCGGGCAATGTATTTTTTACAATATTTTCGAGTTCGCTCTAGATATCTGATTCTGTAAATAACAATGATATGGACTGGCTACTTTCGGGGGGATACAACATTAATTGCCCTCACTGGAATCGTATTGCCCTCGTATTTGACTCGGGCAATACGATTCTATTTCAGGCAATGAATGATGTATCCCCGAAAGTAGCGAGTCCATATTATATTATTATTATCCTGGCTTTAACCCAGCAGCCCTAAGGCGCTGAAAGCATTAACCGAATAAATTCCTACCAGGTACCCATTTACTACACCTGGGCGGAGAGTGGTAAAAGCAGATAAGTATAAGTATAGCACATTCTTCTTCCATTGGTAAAAACAATACCACATGATGTAAACATACACAAATGGTTGGTAACAAAGGAGGAACATACAGATTCATTGGTAGAATTGGACAATATCTGACATAATCAGGGGAGCGTTTCATCAAGCGTTTTTTCAGTGATTTTTACTGACAAATTTGCTCTCAGCCAATCAGATGCAAGGATTTCAGTAGCTTATAACAGTTGTCGGTAAAAATCACTGACAAAACGCTTGATGAAACGCTCCCCTGACAAAACAAAATGATTATGAATGGTTCGCTTTGTAAATTATAGCTGCATTATATCGACGTTTTATCAATCTATTATATTTTTTTTTATCCAGTTCAGTCATGAGAAATTTATGAGAAATATCGATTTTATATTTAATTCATTCGTTATTTAGCAGAATGTTACAAACGGTTACACATACATTAAAAAAATGAACCTTCATATAATGAAAAATCCTTTTCATATTTGTTGTCTTGAAAAATCACATTAGTGCCGCGTACTGGAACCACGTGATTCACAGTCCGATAACGTATCCACTAGACCACGACTCCTCTACATATTGTGGGAAGTCATTATTGTCATTTTCTTTCATTTTCATAGCTTCCCCCACCTAACAACATCTAAACAATTGAAAATGAATTATGCTTGAATATGGATGCATTATATGAAAAGTCCTTAATTAAAAAAACATTGTTCACCTTCAACCGTGCTCTTTTGCTTCACAAGGAAAGACCTTCCATTTGAGAAGATCTTCAATGCCACGTGTTTGCTATTGTGGGAATTCATAACGTAATATTCTCATTAACAGCAGGTGTTTCCCTGATCTATTTATGAGGTTAAGCGTATAGGATGCTATCATTCTAATCTAATGGATACATTGGTAAATAGGTCAACGTCACGATCGTATAGATCGCGTAAATTAATCAAAAAATCAATATCTTATACGACACAGGCTTCGGCGATAATTACTCCACGGTCAATATCCTATGCCAACCTGGGCTCCGTTTCATAAAACTTGTTAACAGTAACAACTGCCACATTTCTATGACAAATTTGCTCTCAGCCAATGAGATGCAAGGATTTCAGTAGCTTATAACAACTATCGTAACTTGTTATTGATAACAAGTTTTATGAAACGGGGCCCTGATTCATAACTTCATCCGTGGTCAAATACTATACCTAACCATATAGCCCTAACCCTTAGAATGACATAAAACACTAAGGCAATGCTAACCCTAACTCTACATCTCTGACGAAGTTATAGCCCAGGGGATCGTTTCATCAAGTGTCTTGTCAGTGATTTTTAATGACAAATTTGCTCTCAGCCAATTAGATGCAAGGATTTCAGTAGCTTATAACAGTTATTGTAACTTGTCATTGATGACAAGTTTTATGAAAAGGGACCCTGAGCAAAATAATGTCGGGTCTTTAATGATTTACGTCTCGTCAACGTGTTTCAGCGATTTTTTATTTACTTTTATTTGAGTCGATTTCTGTCTTCATCTTCTTATATGTATATTCTTCTATTTCTACCTCCTTGTCAGTAATGCCTTTACATATAAACAAGGAATCGTGTGGACTTAGACGCACTCGTTATTCTGAAGTCCTCTCACTCATTTTTTTTTTTTTAATACCAAAAATAAGCACAGATTTTCAAAATTCGTGATTGTTTTTGGCAAGCCTATAATTATGTCTAGTTTACATAATTATTATACGAATACAAATATTGTGCATACTCAGAGTCTTATATATTTCGGATTACACTCACCGACCTTTGATAATGTTAAGGCATACAAACCTGGTAGTCTTATCACTTGAATCACTATGGCATTCGAGTTGTGAAGAAAAAGGTCTATCATTTTATACTGCATGAAGCTTTGTCATCTATAAAGGACAGGGTTTAAAACAGGATAACATTCAAAAGAAAATTCTATGTGTAATTTTCAATTTCATTTTCGATGCATCAGAACTGTATGAAAATTGAGACATCAATTCAACATTTTGACAAGGTGGTATTCTAAAGTCAGAACAAGAAAGAGTTAGATTTTATCATTCGGTTCCCACGGAGTTGAGCGGATGTTCTAAACAAACATAGTTAATTTACAGTGATTCACTTTGCATTAATTTTTTATCATATTACTCCGAGCATGAAAAATATTAGAATCAAAATTTGATTTGAAAAAAGGTGAAATGAAATGATAAGATTAGTCCAAATTCAAGTTCATTAATTATCAAAACATTTTAACCAATTAAGTTAAAATCTCCCCCCCCCCCCTCTCTTTCTCTCTCTATTACTTTCATAATATCAAATATATATGTCCGTGAAAATTACAGAATTACAATATGATATGAGTTAGGTTATTTACATGGGTGGCAACTGAATTTTATAGCATTTTTGATCAACTTTTTTGCATAACATGGTGCAGTAAAACCCACATTTAGCCCCATCTACAGTGCGTATAAAAACAGTATACCCAACTTTGATAGCCTCTAATTAAAAAGCTATAACAATCCATCTTGGTATTTATTTCAAAGCAAAGAATAATACCTTATTCATGACTTATGTGCCACGGATGACTGAGCACCGGTGTTTTTAAAAAGTGTCGTCAAAATCTCCTTGTACCAAGTTTGAGCTGATGCAAAGAATGTGTGTCTAGCCATACGAATGTGTTACTTCAGGCTAAAACCTTTTAAAAGTTGAATATTCTTTTGCGCTTCAATGCTTAATAATTTAAAGCGATCCAGAGTATCTCAGCTTTCACATGACCTTGTTTCAATTCATATGAGAATCTCAATTTATTTTAACAGCCTTCTAACTTCTTGTCTCACGATAACTAAAAACTCACTGCATTGCACCATTTCACCTGCATAAGGTGCATAAGGTGTTTTCCTCGAATAGTGCATGAAATAAAAAAGTTTGTTGACTTTTAAGACTGACAAAAATACAAGGAAGGGTTCATGTGTTGAGAATTGCCAAAGTAATTGATAATAGACTTTCATAAAAAAAAAAAAAAGATAGCTTCCCAAACTATGTCTGTTTTGAATGACTCAATAAAAAGACTTTCGTTAAAGAAGAATGAAAGGCAACAAACATTAGCCTATAATCATGCAGGCAATTATTAGCCAATTAGCAATACCTAGAAATCACTACCATTTGATTATTTAAGAAAGAGAACAATGTCTCGAAGAGTTGCAGTTTCCTTGCTAGACATTATCTCACGGAGGCTGCCATTTTCTTCAAGAAGTAATGTCAGAGCAGTGCTATTTGTGAGATACCAACTGAACTGTATACTACCTACAATGACACTCGTGATCACCTGTGGATTGCATGACACTGGATTTTCTCATAATAAATCATTTTTGGAGTCATCTACATTCAAATGAAGATACTTTTATCCTGTTATTTAAACCTATTTTTGTCAAGATATTTGGTTCAACTGTAGGTGGGGCAATTTCTTTTGTTAAGCAGGATTTGGCATGCACAAGTTCTTGCTTGGTCAGATAAATATTTGTCAATTCTTCAAAGGAGTGACAAGGACCTCATACAACTGCTCCTATAGATATCACCTGTACGAGATGCTGAGGGTACCAAGATGACTGAAATTTTGCATTTGTGGATTTAGTTGTACAATAGCTATTCATTATGCAAGATCATATCCATTGTGTATAGGTAAATGAACATGTACGACTATGACATCACAGATTTTTCAAAATGGCAGCCCCCTTGGGATAGTATCTAGCAAGGAATCTGCAAACTTTAGAGAGTAATGAAATAGGAGTATTTTCAAGATATTTGAACAGGTTGGCAATTTTCCACATGATTATCAGCTAATGTTTGTTGAGTTTCATTCTCCTTTTATAAATAAGGGATGCGGATGAAACCAAGATTGTGTCAGCATGGCAAAGAAAATGTCATAAATTATGCTTGTAATGTTTGAGTTGACATTAACACCTTTTCTATTCATATGCACAAAATGAATTGAAATAACTAGGCAATAGTTTTCAAACTTGAATAACATATGCATAATTGGTTTTGACCCACATTCGTTGCTTCAGCCCTAAAAGCCTGCTTCTTAGTCATCTGTCGCAGCACGGTTATGAATAAGATATCATTTGACAGAACATAAGTTGCTCTTTACTATTAAAAAAAGAAGATTTTTAGCCCATGAGGTTATAATTTTTTTAAAATTAGAAGCTCCCAAATTTGGGTATATCTTTTTTGATACGCACTGTAGAGGCATACTTGTTTACTTAACGTACAAAAATGTATAAATTAAATTGTCTGAATTTCATGGAATTTATTGATATGTTGGGTAAATCAAGAACTAGTAAATGAATTGATCAATTTAGCTTTTCTGTAAATGAATGGACGTAGTGATAAATCAATTAATTTGTTAATGAATATTATCATAACATTTATAGGCATAGCATAAAATTATTGTTGATAAATGACTTAAGTGACTGGTAATAATGAATTGGTTTTGTGAAAGAAAATCGGTTGATAGCTGTGCTACTAAATACTGGTTATATCAATGAGCCATGGGTTCACTAAAAAACAGAATAGGCGAATAATGCATTAAATAAGTAATCCCTGCAATTCTATATTACTTTTTACAATGTTTACATGGAGTAGTCACCTCTATAGATATTCAGACCGATTTCATAATTTCGCCAGTCAATTTCGTCATAAAGCATCAAACAACTACTCCACCTTTCATATGAGCCTAGTTCATTTTCTCTCTTGGGGCATTTATATCAATTTATGAGCAAGCGAGAATGCGCTTTTGTTAGCTCAATTTGCTATTTATATTATTTTCTCTTAATTTTTCAACAAGTCACTGATCTCTATTCCTTCTTTATATGTTTCTGTCTCTCTCACCATCAACCCCCCCCCCCTCTCTCTCTCTCTCTCTCAATTTTTCACTGTATCTCAGTTGTTGGCAAGGACAATTAGTAACACACCTAGACAGTGTTGATTGCATTGCAGGAAGCGTTTATGGCGAATAATTCTGTTTACATTATTTTTCAGCTTTACGCTTGTAGACTAAATATTGTAACTGATTTAAAAGATCAGATAATTTTCTTAAATCACATATATCAGAAAATGAAGATATTAGTTAATTCATCTCATGATTTGTAAGATACATAACTACAGACAGCTCATAATAAAATTTCATTTAAAGAAATCGTAAATATACAAATGTCACGAATCAAACATTCCGTCCAACTCTGACATAATCATTCACATCAAAAGACCAGCAGAACAACCCCCAATACCGTCACAATCAGACCATAAAAGATTACAACTGAGGAGGCCATGGTTGTGTCTCCGATAGCGAACCTTTATTATCCGTAGTTTCATCCCCAGGCGCACGCAGGCGCGTCACAACAAACATGGACTTACCGAGCTATGTAAAACAAAACTGGACAATTATCAATGTTGTTCATAAACTACAACAGAAAATGAAATCAGTAGTGATTTTTTTTTCTTTTAAAACTCCTTCAACAATTCACAAATAAATTCACTTATATCATCTTTATTGTCAACTGTGAGAGGGTAGTAGTTCACAATACTCTTTCTCATAATTACAAAGTTAATGTTAGCGTCATTCTGTAGAATCGCTATGCATACAATGAAACGAATATTATGCTATAGATTAGAAATAGTTATAGAGGCATGAAAATGGGAAATACAGTGAAAGAAATTTGTACTATCTATTTTGTCCGCGACTCTTCTCTTTTTAAACATTTCTAGGAAGAAGTTAAGTACTGCGCAAACTCACTGTACCAAAAAATGCCCAACTTTTAACCAACACTGGGCAACAATCTGTCCACACAAAAATTTGTTTAAAATCTGCCCAACTGATGTTGGGTTGTTACACAAATTGGTTGATTCATTATGAGATTTGGGCAAGAGTTACATAATGTTGGGCCATATTTAAAGGGATACTTTGGTGGGCCTGCATGGGCGATTTCCGATGAGAGAGAAAAATATACTCGGAGCTTCGTGTCACTTTCGATACAAGGACTTCCATCACACGTGCTAAAACATGTGATTCATATTGGATCACCTCTGAGATAGTCCGGTGAAGACTGGCTTGTGTTTTAAATTTCGCGCGATGGGAAAGTAATCAAACATATGGAAAAGTAATTACAGAGCCAGCTCTCTGGCCTGGGGGTAGTTACGTAATCGTGGCGACAACGCGTCGCGGCAGGGCAGTGCAGAAGCGATGGCTAGACTAATCAACCAGAAGTAGACAATGTTTTGTATTTGGAAATATTTTAGCATTACACTAAACTTGTTTGGGTGAACGAGTTACAACCAGTTACAAGACTAAGGGCCTGGGCCGAAGTATTCGCCTAGCTCCAGTTCGGTCAACTTCGTGCCGTCCGATCATTTATGGCATTAGTCCGACGGCCTCGCACAACGGGCGTGCTATGTGTACAAGTAAACGAGCCTTTTGCAAATTCCGCACGATTTCATTTCCCCGTGAGTTCTCATTAGACTGGCCCTTTAACCAATTGTCAGTCGCCCAACTAAATTTACCCAACCTTTTATGAGTGTTAAATCATTCACATGCAAAAAGAAATACGGCTAATGAAAGATTTAACTATCTCCGGTTTTTTTTTTTTTTCTCATTTTTTAGGCTTTATAAATAAAATGCGCACAAGACAGATATCCATTATCACTAGCTTAGACAGGGGGCACAAAGGGGCCATGCCCCCCTTCCCCTAGTCAGCCCCTAAAAACAAGCAAGAGCGAAAAAGGGGAAAAGTGAGAGAAAAAAGACTATAAAGGAGCTACGAGTAGTTCTCTTTCTCTCAAAAATTGCTAAAACGTCAAAGTTTTCGCGCTTCGCGCGGGATGATGGAAATAACTCCCCTCCCTGCACCCACCCCTGTTACATACAGTTCACTATTGCGTCCAAATAATTGAAAAGCAGTCCGGGCTTCGAACTAACTTTCCGCCTAAAAAAGGGGCTGCGAGCCGTTATCTTTCTCTCAAATTTGCTATAAAATATCAGAGCTTTCTAAATTCCCCCACCCTACACCCACCCCTGTTACATAAAGTGCAGTATTGCATCCAAATAACTGAAAAGCAGTCCTGGCGTCGAACTAACTTTCCGTCTAAAAAAAAAAAAAAGGTGCTACACTAAGCCGTTATCCTTCTCTCAAATTTTCTATAGAACGTCAGATCTCCCCCCCCCCCCCTACACCACCACTGTTACATTCAGTGCAGTATTGCGTCCAAATAATCATGATAATTAAAAAACAGTCCGGGCGTCAAAGTAACTTTCCGCCTAAAAAAGGTGCTACGAGCCGTTATCTTTCTCTCAAATTTGCTATAAAACGCCAGAGTTTTCACATTTTTGGATAAAAATTAAAACTTTGTGTTGTTGATATAAGCAAATTAATCGATGTGTTGTGAGGCAACGACATCACTAAAGCAATACCAAAAATTGCAAATTTGTCTAGTGATTTACATTATTTTCTTTAGTTTTCATGGCATTAAAAATTATTAACTTCTTTATTAGTGGTCCGATTTTCCTCAAAATTTTGTTTTTATATATATATATATATATATATATATATATATATATATATATATATATATATATAAGTTTGTCTAATTTTTTTTCTTCTGTTGAAAGCAAGTAATTCTGGGATCGATTTGCCTTTAAAGTAAAGGAAATGATGGAGTTGCCTGCCCTGAAAGAGCAAATGTCCAGAACATGAACCTGATGGAAGAAAAATGGGACTGACTGGATAAACGAGTCGACTAATATCATACCTTCTGAAATTCTGGAATTACATCTAAAGAGTTGAAATAATGGAAGCACACTGACATAATGTCTCTATGGCATGGGGGAATATTTTGACTGAAATCTTGCCAAAACCATACATAATGATTGTCCAGGGCTTTTTTCTAGTATGGGCGTACACCATTAGCTTAAGTCATGATTCAACCGGAAGTTGTAGTAAAAAAAAAAAAAAGAGTATAACTAGACATCAGTGAATGTTAATTTTGTGTCACTTCATCTTAATGAAGTAATAGTAATAATTTTTGATCAGTACTATATACCAGTATACAGCTGAGTCAATAAAAGGGAAACGCAGATACAACTCTGAAAACCGTTGCAATTGGTACATAAAGATTTAATCGACGATACTCACATTGAATCCTATCCTGTTTTTTTTTTTAATTTGACACTTTTATCAACAAAATCTGACAATGGACAGCTTGAACAGTGGCATTTTTCTTGATCCCTGTCAAATTTGCCTCTGCTCACGATTTCAATGAAATGGATGGTCAACCGAAGGTTTTTGTCAATGGTCTCCATTTCGATTGAATGCACCCACACGTAATGAAAGGAAATCCTGAACACCATTCATCCCAAACTTGGGCAAAGGCGATTTTGACATGCTTTTTTAGATTGGCCAGAGCTCAGTCATCTATAATCAGAATTTGGTGAACAGCCTATCAAATTAAAGACGACATTATAAATTACCATACCAGTATATTATCTTTCAGCAATTTTACTTTGTTTTTAAAATATCAGAGTCTGAATATTGGGTTTCCTTTTTATTGACTGACACTGTACATTATATGAGACAAGACAAAATAAAAAGCTCCGTTGACAGATGATATTGTTTATCTTGAGTGAAAGGATTTTCTTTTTTAAATTCTGTCTTGTCTCAATTTGTCAATTTGAATCTCCGTCGCAGAAATTTAAATCGCAATTACATTATATATAATTGATTTATTCAAATTATATTCTTCTAAATTGCGTTTTAAGTTATTCAATTCTAAAACTATCACGATTAAAACTTATGCACATCAAGAGCATCATTACATCACTTAAAGTCAACGTTTTTCTTTTTTTTTTTTTTTTTTTTCGTTTGACATCAAAATTATGTTGACTAAGAAAAAAAGACAACAACAACAAAGATTCCTGAACGTAAAGTTCTTTTGACGGTCGCGTATCGTATGATGGTTCATTCTGTGATATCCAAGGAATGTAAGATATAGAGCGAATGATTCACTAGTTCGTTTTATGAAAATGCAAAATTGTCCACAATCTCGACAGGCATTTCAAAAACTGATATCTTATCATCTTTTGTCCTCAGCACAACATTTACAGAATGGCAAATATTCTTATCTGTACTTACTTCATATTAGTTGATGTTTCTTAGGACACCATGTAATTATTCAAAACAAGGTCAATACGAGTAACAATAAAGAAATCATTGCATTATCCAATAAAATTGTACTCTAACCTGGTTACAATTCTGTCATTTCTTGGAAGCAAGATGACAAACCTCAACAAATAATTTATTTTGTTACTTTTGTTTTTATTAAGTAGCAGCATCAATGACACTAGCGCCGCGTGAAAGGGCAACTCCTAAAATATAATTTTAGAGCTGAACTAAAAGTATGTCATGATAATAATAATTTACATTTATATAGCGCATTACGTGAATACTTCAATGCGCTTTACAATGTAATTTCTTATTTCAAGCCCGCACACAAGTGTGCACCATCTCCACTCCTTAGGGAGCATTCCAATCATTTTGCACCGTTCACATGCATGCATGCATTTAGGGCAACGGCAAAAACAGCCAGTATATATAGGAGCAAACATCCGTCTTCTTGAAAAGGGGATGAGGGAATCATCTTTATTTCCATAATAATCGTGTTTGACATATGTGATTAAGACGAAGTGGCATTACGGCTATGTGTTCGGTTGCCCATCTGTGATTTTCTCCCCGTTGACCTCATTCCTGTTGCAAAGAAATAAAACCAACATTACAAGCCAGATAAAGTCCCGTATTTGATTTTGATATCATGACATTACGTGAAAATGAATTTTGATGAACCTAGCCCCCGGTCGCGGTTGGCAGTCAGGGTTTGTTATCGAATTTACAAGCCAGGGACCAAAGCGATCGACGAAGCGGTAGTTTTTTTCATCCCGCTGTAGAGTCCACAAATGTAAAAATCTACCACAAATGTAAGAATAACCACAAATGTAAAAACATTGCACCGGCAAATGTCAAAATAACCACAAGTGTCATGGCATGTCAACCAGGGGCGGATCCAGGATTTTGCATAATGGGGGGGGGGGGGGGGCACACACAAATGCAGGATTGTCAACTTGGGGAAACTGCTTTGATGGAGATATGCATTTTTAAAAATTTTTTTTTTTGTCTCGCCAGCCCTCCAAAAGTCGCTCAGTGGGGGGGGGGGGGGGGGGGGGTTATGTTGTCCAGTTTCCCTCCATAAATCTCTGACAAGCAAAAAATTAAAAAAATACAAAATAAACAAAAATGGTTTTCCGTTATAAAAGGAGGGGGGGGGGGGCACAGTGCATATTTTTCTTTCGAAAGGGGGGGGGGGCACGGGCCGGGATTGCTTCCCCCCTAAATCCGCCACTGATGTCAACCACAAGTGTACAAATAACCACAAATGTAAAAACATTTCGCCTAATGTAAAAATTTCCCTTTGTACCTCAAATGTCATAACATGTCAACCGCAAATGTATAACTTATTGCTTGCAAAATGCACCAATGCAAGATAAGTTATTATGAGATTTATGTGTGTGTGCGTGTTTATGCCTGTGTGTGAGGTTTTCCCGATCATTAAAGTCCCTAAAATATTGAAAGGCCATTTAAACAAATGTCAAAAATATCAACCGAAAATGTAAGAATGTATTCAACTAGTGGTTTACTAGTGGTTTCGTTTTTTAATTATCAGTTTAAATGGCGGGGGGGGGGGGGGGTCGAGGAGCTGATAATAAACGTCAATGGCAGGAAAAATTAACACTTTATGATCGCCATAGAACAGCAAGTTCTTTTATCTGTCGCTATTTAATAGTGATGAAATATTTAATGTTTAGGGTACAAATTAAATGCCTGAAACCTGCATGTTATCGTGTCAATCTAGTGATGATTATAGATAACGCAGAAGTACACTATACGGCGCATGTATAAAATAACAGAATAAGATAAAATAAAATAAAATGAAATGAGATATTATAAAATTTTAAAAAAATAAAATGAAATAGAATGAAATAAAATCAAAGAAATTAGAATGATACAAAATAATATAAAATAAAATGAAATAGAATGAAATTAAATCAAACAAAATAAAAATCAAGTTGAATTAAAATGAAATATACACCTCCTAAAATCCGATACAATACCTGAGTGGTGCGGAAAAAAAAAATATTTTCCGCAAAACAAACAAACAAAATTAATCTTCAAACATTTTTTAAAATGACCCAGAACAAAATGAATATTGCACCTGTCCATTGCAATGGCGCAACCTGTACCCGAAGACGGGGTGCGTCATGGTAGGTTCATTACAATCAAAAATATGTGGCCCACCGTCAATGCGCCATTTTCGCACCCTCTTTCTTAGGAATTTTTAGTAACAATCTATGTTCCGGCGGCAGCAGCTTAAGTAAGTTTTATTACAATGCACAGTACAATAATTAATAAAAAAAGAGGGGGATACTGGTAATTGTATCACTCCTCCATATACTTGATAGCGATTTCGTAACTATTAAAAGTAAAATTTGTGATGGACTTCTTCTCGGTGCTAGGTCATGTGACATGTGCATTATTTTTGTGATACAGACATCATTTGTGCGTCACTTTTGTGACGAACATGTGTCTCAAATTTGCCCACTGTTCGTCATTTTTTGTGAAGGTGGTGGGTCAATTTCAGTGGTTTTATCAGTCACAAAACAGTGGGGGACTAGCCCTATAATTAGCTAGCGATTGTCCATTGAGTTGACCCCCTTTGACCTCGCCAGTTCTTGCATTAATTTTCCCACGATTTACGTAAAGTTGTTTACAAATGCAAGCTGAAAAATAATGTATTAAACACCACTTTTTGTAAACATAAAGTTCGAAAAATTATTAATATGTATCTTTCACAATACTGCAAAATCAAAGCTTGACCAACGGAAAATATGAAATTTTAGCGATATTTCTTCGGTTACAAACAGAATATTTTACCTGTTAAACTTCTCCTAAAATTCCTAATTTCGGCTAGATTCGCAAGAAAATCACTGTGATGAATCATTTCCTTGAACATTTTTCTACGATCGTATGGTATTTACTTGAGGTGAATTTTCCGCATGGAGTTGTGTCAAAAAAAGAGGATCTCGGTGTCAGGTCGCCGAGGCTGACATAACAGAAAAATATTACAACCATCTCCCACGCGTTGAAATCTGTGTAAGGCTGAGCTCTGTGCCCGAGTGTTCCATGGGCCATGCGCATGCGCAATCTATGAATGAGCTGACTACGGCTGATTCATGAATATCGTACGTGCAGATTGTGAATTTGGCATCACTGCGCATAATTTGCTGCTCTAAATTGCTGCAAGATATCGTGTGAAAAAGACGTAGTATCTCTGCAAAGAAAGAAGTCGCATCAGCGAAACTTTGTCTAAATAAGGAATATACACCCCGAATAAGAAAATGAAGTTTCATGATTTATGCAGGGGTAGACTTGTGTCAGAAAAAAATAGACACGTAGTTTTTGGACGATTTCATTTCAAAATGTTGCTATTACTCGACAAAACAGTCATCATATTTCAGGATTTCAGGAAATAGAGGCGCAAATTAAAGTTCCTTGTTTTTTTTTTTTTTCATTGCGATGACCGCACGCACGCACTGAGCTAGAAGTCCGTTGGTAATTCAAAACAAACCAGCTAGGGTTAAAAACATGCAAAGTGTACCGTATCGCTAGGGCTGAAAAGTAACAGAGGTGTGCCTTAAAGTTCAATTTCAAATTGGCAAATGGCGCACCATATCCAGGGGTATAGGGTGCGTCATTACCGTTGGCACGTGCATAATTTTTTTTTTAAATATTGATTTGTTCTTTATTTGGGAAATCTATGCGATCTTCCGTTAGTAATACTTTCAAGAATCAGAATAAAATCATTGTCCATTCAATTATCGTTTAAATATTAAATGAAATTCTTTTCTTAATACACACAGTTGTTATTTATCATCATGGGCGTACGGGCACATTTTCGCGAGGGGGACTGACCCCTTTTGCACGACTGTCAAATTTCCAGGTTTACGATCTTTTGGAGCGAGCGAAAATGTTGGTATTTGATGTAATATCATCGACAAAATTACAAATTTGGGAACCTCGATGCCCATGCAAATATAAGGACATTCGGACATCTCGCCGCCTGAATTATGAGGCAATTGTTGCCCGAAAATCGGAACTTCGACAATCATTATGGTGTGAATATATAGAGCTTATTATTTGGAAGTTATTATTTTAATTTAACTGTGGCAAAATGACGAATTTATTATAGCAAATCAATTTATCTGAATATTGCGTTAGTCTTTGATGAATGCACACTTTTGAATCTATATTTTACCAAATGTTTACATGATCATTGTTTGTTGAATGGCAATGGTTGATTTTTTTTTTCAAAGACTAAAGAGCACCATCTTGAGTTACTAACGGCTTTGACTACAGCGCCGTACTTTTAATCAAAACAGCATGCAGCGTGCGCCGTATGCAGTACTTCTGTGTTACCTTTGATTATCACTAGACTGAAACGATAACAAGCACGTTAAAGGCATTTATTTTTCTTCAACCATTAAATATTTCATTATTAAAAATCCCGTGGAAAGCAAAAATTACGTTCAAATTTAATTAAGTAAAACGCCCTCTTGAGCCTTATCAAATAAATTGCTGTTCTATTGCAATTATATAAAATTTTACAGCCATTGAAAATTGTGACCAGCTCCTCAACCCCCCCCCCCCCCCCTCCGCCCCTGTAAACTGGTCGTAAAAGGGAATCCACTGGTTTCAAGGTCATGTAAAGTTTTGGTAAGCCCTCAAAAACTGTTCGTCATATTTCTTCAATTTTTGTTGATAAATAGCAAGATACTAGCAATACTAAGACATTGTGAAGATTTTGCCTCCTAAAGTTTAATATTGAACAATTAAGAGGCAAAAACTAATTTATGTGCCGGGACAGGCACGTAAAACCCCAACAAAGGTGTCACAAATTAAGTTCCAGTAATCCAACTAGTAAAACTTGAACGTTATTTAATTGCAGTTTTATATAAAATAATTAATACTTTTCCCTTTAGTCTGTGAGTCTGCGCAATTTGCTGTCAACCTCTGACCGACGCGTGATGTTTTGTTTACACTCGCATGATCGTATTTTAGAGCATTACATTGGTTCGCTGGTTTTGGGAGCTAGCGTCCCTAATTTGCATATTGTAGAGAACCGCGCCTTGCCCAAGGTATACGGGCACTGCACCACCGTCTTTGCTACAGGACAGACGTGTTTGTTTGAGCAGGCAGTCAGCTCATAATGGCAGCAGTCAACTTAGCACCTTTAATGTGAGAGAATGTTGATAGACGAGTAATGGAACCAGTTTTGCTGTTTTCAGGCGTATTTTATTACTATTTTGCGGAAACCAAATGTTTTCCAGTCTCCACGCCTCTACTCTATCTCTCCGAGGTTGCACTAGCTGCCCTGCAATTGTTGTGTTCGAGATAACCCCTTTGTCGGGAGTAGACCCACCCTGTGTGTACCCCACCGTGTAATAAAAGTCCAGAATGATGAAGCTCCAGTGAGCACCCAACAGTCGACGTCTACGAGAGGGAAGGATCGACGAATCCAATGTTACCATTCGCTTGACGAGAGTACTCCGATGTCCCAAGCCTGTCTCTGTTCCACGCGAGGACTATCATACAATAGAGGGATAGCGTGAGAACTCTCGCGAGCTAAATTAATAGGGAAGTTTCCTTTATCAAAATAATTATTTTAACAACACTACCACTTTTTTGGAAATTGTAATAAAAGTATATTGTTCATGTATTTCTTTTCTGTAAACTCAAACAAAGTAAATATTTGTTTTTGTTCTTTGATTATATATTTGACTTTTGCAATATTGTGAGAACTTAAACCAGTAATAAATATTTGAATTTCTTTTATTATAACGTATCACTCGACTGAACAGAATAGTTTGTTTATGTAATGAATAATTTTATTCGTATATCCTAAGTTTCCGCGACAAAAGGCAGCATGTGCTATACACTGTGCACACACGTGTAAAACCAATGATGAGTAGCTACACACAGTGCACACACGCTGTCTCTATGCGAAGCCCCAAGATTGCTGTGCGGGGAGCCGTCGGGGTGGAAGGGTCTGGCATAATGGCAGTGATCAAGCATTCCTTACAGATATTTACACTGACATTCACCAGAAATCATAGATGGAATACCAAATGATCTGTTACAGACATCTTTTGATATAGGGAGAACAACATGAGACTATATTTAACATGTTTCTTTCCAATTTCCTTTTTGCTACCAATACTGTACATTAGCTTTAATGAATTTTTACATTTGTGGTTAAAGGGTACAAAAAACAAAAAAATATTTTCTAGTAGGTTCAATGTGGTTACACTAAATTCAAAATATGGGCTTTAAATATTAAATCAATAAAGAAATATTGCAATTTTAATTACACTCGCCATAAGCGTAAGAGCGACTCGCGAGTAGACTACTCGACGCCCCCGTACGCGCACGTCAATATAAGGGCTCGCACGGAACCACAGCGCGGAACCAAACTCGGAATTCTGTTCCGCGCGAGCATTTTCATGTCATCCTTTATTTCCTTCGTACTCCTGAACTGTTGAGCTATAGAATGCCAGATAAAGTTCTTTGAGGTTGATTTATACTTTCTAACTGTACACAATTTATTTTTTCAGGTGATACACTTTACACTTTAAGGACCTTTTAATATTTTAGGAGTTTTAATTGTTAGGAAAAGCTCACACACACGCATACACACGCACCAACACATAATCTCATAATAACTTATCGGCAACGATAATCAGTTTATGGGTCAATATGAATGAAATGAAAAGATATGAAGAAAAAACATCCGTGTAAAAACCTCGTACAAATTATGCATAACTATAGTTATAGGCATATTATGTGGAATATGAGAATGAAGCTAAACATTCTACGATATCTTAATAATTCAGATAAGTACAAAGAAATCGTTTCTTTTTCCCCTCTGAAAAGGCAGCGATAGGAGTTTGAAAAGAAGCATTACTCATAATTATGTAAGTGTAGACCTTGCGCCCCCCCCCCCCCCCCCTGCCCAGATTTTCTACATTGTGGTCGGATGGTAACAGAGGAACCTGTCACTATAAAACTCCGCTCCCATTCTTATAAGCTAATAGGTTCTCTATTTCGGACTTTAAAAGAGAAAAGAGTGCATCTTAAAAGAGAAAGGGAGGAAAAGAAATGAAAAGGGAAAAGGGACACCTAAGAAGAAAACATAAAAAAGCAAGCACAACATAAGAAGGGAAAAAGTGTACTTTAAAATCAGAAGTGAAAAGGGACACGTATGAGGCATTTAAAAGGGGGTGTAATTATGTCCCCCTGATTCCAGGAACGTGACCTCTGATATCAATACCATAAATCTTATTATCAATGACTATCTTTGGGATTTTTGTTTGCACTAAAGAGTTCACAGGAGTAATATCGAAGTTTTGATACAATTTTGTTCATGAAAAATCATGATTGTGGCTACTGAGTTATGTGCCTTTTTATAATTCCATAGGGAAAGAAAGTCCCCTCCCCTCCCCTTGAAGAAATGACCAGTTTTTCTTACTATTTTTTTTTTCTCTCGATATTTAGATATATAAACTTACCTACTGAGATTATTCTTCAATCCAGATCTTCCATTTTTTTGCACGGACGAGCTTCAATCCCCCAGATAAAGTCATTTTGACGATGAAATTACGATGATTGTAATCGTTTACCACAGCTTTCGAGCCGTCATCCTTACTCCACCTGACCTTTATTATCACAGGTGTCTCTTGCGATACAAAAATTTTCCTATGCTTATATGCAGAAATGGGCCCGACATCTTCACCATCAATGAAGACTCTAATTGTGTGGTAAGTATTATTTGCAATAGTTGTGTGTCGGTTGTTTACGATGACTGTAGCTGTAGTCCAGCCTACGGCAGAACCAACAGCACAAGCCGCCCCACCGAGAAGGATTAGTGCCATTTTGACTCAGGGTTACCTCTTTGTAATTAAAAAATGATAGGTTATGGATTTTGAACTAAAAGTTAGAAGTTGTACTCTGATGAAAATCTTAAATGAAACTGTAATGAGCAGTGAACGATGTGCACCTACACCTTGAAACCAGACAAATGCTTCAAATAAAATTATGCTTACAAGTCTCGCTTTATTTATATAGACTACTTGACTGCAAATCATTTAACAACCACCTCGTACCCTGATTAGACAATGCTTATCATGAAAATTATGAGCTATTATCACAATTAGCTTGGTGTTAATCAAATAGATTAAAAAATTATTATGCATGTAAAAGGCGACTGACACAATAATGTAAACATGACAGAAGGTCACAATATCAATTTAGGCCTGTGACATAGGTCGTTTTGTAGCTTTGTAGATAAGACATTTAAAAATGATGAGCATGGTTTGTTAGTATAGTATGTTCATACATGTTGAAAGCAATCCAAATTTTCCCAGTGATTACACTAATACTGCTCTTTTTATTTATATGTTTATAAAGATCATATCAGATTGAAACAAAACAGAGAAAATCACTGATGAAATAGTTACATACAGAGCATTATTGGAAACATTTATACAATAAAAAATGCACATAAAAATAAACTAAAAACAAAAACAAAAACAAAAACAAAAACCAACATAGAGGCATGCTTTTACAGTTTCATACATAGTTTGTTAAAATTACTATTTTCCCATGATGATGATGTACATGTATATGTGATATACGTGAAAGTTTCATAAGAGGGGTTTTGTGTTTTAGATTAATATCAATCTGTTTTTCCTCGTTTTTGACACTCTTTGGCACATTTTACTTTCCACCAAGTGATTCATGAGAAATTCGTATGCATATTCCAAGTAAGATCCAAAATTTTCTACTCAATTTAAATTTATCCCAGATTGGACAAACTTAACGTTTAAGAGGGTTTACTAATGCTGTGTAACGTTCTGAATTTCAACATTTGTTTAGACCAAATTATTTTCATTGTATATAATTTGTTGTTCAACCTCTGTTTCGTGCATTTTTTTTTTTAATATGAATTATTGATTTTGTAGGAATCCTTCCATGCCTAAAAGTCTGTCTACATAAAATGCGTCAAGGTCTATGAACAACAAAAGCAAGAAGTATACTTACAATATCTCCTTTACTATTTTGTTGAGACTTTGTAATCTATGTGAAGACTTCTTTTCTTATGAAGGAGGCTGCAAAGATGTTTGAAATACTAAAAACATTGATTTAAAAATGTGATTGATTTCGAGTTTTAATCATGATAAAAAGCAGGCGCATAGCCAGAGGAACTTTAAGAGAAGGCGTTCGTGCCCCCTCCAATCCAAGCCTTCATCTATTGGTATTGGCATTTTATTATTCTTTACTGCAGATTTTTTATACTTCAATGGTTAATAAAATTTTGTCAAATGTGTTTTCTTTTCTTTCTTTCAGAGATAGTTATACATTGGATTGACTGCTTATCATTGTTGTGAAAACCATTTTGGAGTTTAACTGTCAATCTCGTGTTCATGTTATGGGTTAATCATTGTGCTTTGAAGTGTTTGTAAATCTAAATTATAGATATAGAGTAGAAATTGTTTTAGAATACATTATCAAAGTTCAACCAGCGTGAAATGACCTGTTCTGTTTGGTCAGTTATAGCTTCAGGGACTGCACAAAATTTGCTAAAGGGCAATTCCCAGCGTTACGGAATGACATTCACAAAGAATCGTTCAATTTTGAAAGAAGAATATTATGAAATTTGTAATGAATATCTACAAATTAATAGTACAATACATAAACTAATATGAGATACATGTACTTTTTTATCTATCGAGTTTCATGTCAACAATTCATCAGATTTATGAAATACTGAATATTTCATTGCTTCGTACGGAATGACACAAAAAGGACATGACCTTTCAAAAATATAAACATTGCTTACACTCTGCATTTATGTGAACTGAAAATATATCCGGTTTTCAATATTGATGTGGCATTCTGGAGTATGTTAGCTTTGATATGTTACCATGTTCCTGAAAATCTAATTGAAAATATTCGAAATATGATACAAAATATGAAATGAAACAACGTTACGGAATGACTTCTGAAAGTCAATGAGAAATAGTTTGTAAAATTAAGTTTGTAATATCAAAATGACAATTACTTTTCTTTTACGATTTATCATAATTTGTATCAAATCCTGATTTATGAATTATGTTAATTATTCTCATGCAAATTTTTAGTAGCCATAAGGGTGAATATGTCTAGATTTTATCAGATTATGAAAATTTGTATATTTAAGATTAATTTGAAATCAAATTTGCTATGATCAGACATATTCGGAGGTTCATATGTCCTGTTTTGCTTGGAATTGCCCTGTACTTATTTCATCTCTAAAATATATTATTGCATATTCAAAAGACAAGGCTTTATTTAAATGTCCTATACACTCTTAAAAAAGTTGGGCAAAAAAATGCCCAATTTTTAACCAACACTGGGCAACATACTGTCCACACAACTTTTGGTTAAAATTTGCCCAACTGATGTTGGGCAATCCATTTACTATGTTGTTGGGCAAATTAAATTGCCCATCAGTTGGTGACCCATTAGATTTTACCCAACTCTACAATTGCCCAACTGTTGGTTATATTCTCAGTTGGGTAATTATTGCCCAACCAATCTTACCCAATAGGATTGCCCAACCCTCTATTTGTTCAGCTGTTTGGTAACAAATATCATGTGGTTGGGCAAATTCAGCTGCCCAATTTATTGTTTCCTTTTTCCTCCAACCTAGGTAAAAAAAAAAATGAAATCTGCTTGTTACGTCCTTCTGGGTCTTAACCTAATCAATCCTAACCTATCCTATTTAAAGCTATCCTATCCTATATCTTAACCTATCCTATCCTAGTCCTATCCTATCCAGTTAGTGCAAACTAGTGCAAGCTCTTATATACCCCTTATATTTTTTTATGCATTCGGTGACAGTTAGTAAATCGGGCCACCCCAAACCATACGCTACTAAAAATTCATGAATATTCATATAAGTGTTTCCCCCAATATTGGGTAAAAATATTTACCACAAGTTGGGCAAAAGCGAATTTCTAACCAACCATCAGTTACCCAACAAAATTTACCCAACTGGCAAAGGAAATGTGACAAAATTACACAACTACAGGGCAACAAGTACCCAACCCACAATTACCAAATACTGTTGGTAAATATATGCCCAATATTTAGGTAAAAAGTATTGACCAATATTGGTTACACCACTCGAGTGTCCAGTTGGTTAAAAATAGCCCCAATTTTGGGCTATTATTAACCAACCAGCAGTTACCCATCTAAATTTACCCAACATTTTAAGAGTGTAAGAAAATAAAGAAATGCACGATTTCGACCAAGTTCACCACTTAAAAGTACTGAGACAAGTCGGAGTCTTTGCTCTGTTCATTATCTTCCACGGGAGTTATACTTTTTCCAAGTCGGTTGCTTCGATGAAGGTTTATGCCATTTTCACATTTCAATATTTTCAGTCTGTGCATGTATTTTTTTTATAGTTTTTATATACTTATTAATTCATTCATTCTAATTATTCATTTATTTTTAAGGAGGGGGTCCCAATGTGTCAATATCCAAAATATATTGGTCGAGGCCATGACTAGTTTTTGTTTGTTATTATTTCAGTTTCAGTTGATAACACTAAGCCCCAGGGGTATCACACACAGCTATAACATTGCTTAGCACGATAACTGGCACCCATGAGTGTGCTTGGGTTCCTTGTTTATTTTTTGATGGGGAAGATTCTACCAACGTTTCACCAGGAGATCTTTTCCTTCGAGTTAGTCCAACTCTCACACCCTAATTTCATTCCAAGCAATTCTGTTGAATAATCATGTTAGTCTCAGCTATAAGAGTGATATTTTGGTTATGTGGGATAAATCTCATCGTTGATAAAGTTTTTGTCCAATGGCATTATAGGGGCAATCGTGAAAGGTTAAAGTAAATACTAACATATACATTTTTAAATTTTTTCAGAGTATTTTTTTCATATCTAATATCAGATCATTATCTATGTAATCAGGGATTCGCTGTTGCGTGAGAACTTTTAAAGGCAAATGCTCGTCAGCTGAACATATCAAATATTTATTTCACGAAAGTGGTTTATTGCATGGTTTCTTTTAGTGGTGTTTGTGAGTGATTTTATATGCATTTAGTTTGTTCAAGAAGGGTAATATTTTTTAAATCTGAAAAATAAGATTACCGGGAATTTCAGCAGGAGCATGAGGACTTTGGATAACACCACCTCATCAGATGACTTTATCAAATATTGACTCAACCCAAATGGTTTATAGTATACTATGAATAACTTTTAACTTAAATAGGAACAATTCAAAGAAAAAGGGTGGACCATTACCTTGATTATAGATGATATTTGTTTTTTTTAGATATGTAATAAATTTTGTGGAGTCAAGTCGAATCCATCAATTTCAATTGTGCTGACAAACTGTAATTCCTCTTTTGATAAGATATATCAGGATCAATAGCGGTACGAGTATTTCAAAAGTCTGCGTGTGTTTGAGGGCGAGATGGCACACAGGGCAATGAAAAAATCGAGTATTTTATTCATTTATCATCATTTTTTGTTGTTGTTGTTGATTAGTAGTTTAGAAATATTTTTAGCCATTTATTTTCTTGAAATGTAATTCCGAAGAATTGCAACATACAGACGTACTCAAGCTCTATGGTGTGATGAGTGCAGTATACGAAACGCTTCATTATGTTTGTATATTATTCGATTTTGTACTACATCATCTCTTTAAAATTAACGATTCTATACAAGAAGTCAAGATTAGCCCAGCTGCCCTAAGGCGCTAAAATCATTCAAAGAATAAATCACTACCAGGTACCCATTTTCTACACCTGGGTTGAGAGTGGAAAATGTAGATAGGTTTAAGTGAAGTAAGGCATGTGTTGTCCATATATAGGAAATCCTTCTTCCATATAAACATTGTTAAATGGTAGGAACAATCAAATACTGTCCGACATCACAAGTAACACCGTCTGAACAATGAAAATGAATTATGCAATGATATGAATGTGAATGCATTATGTTTAAAAAGCCTATAAAAATATTGCTTTCTTCCAGTTCACTTTCCCGTTTCATCCTTCCCTTTGAGAAGATCTTCGATGCCACGAGTTTGATATCGTCGGAATTCATAACCTAATATTCTCATTAACAGCAGGTGTTTCACTGATCTATTTATGAGGTCAAGCGTAGGATGTCATCATTTTAGTCTGATTGATACCTTGGTTAATAGGTCAACGTCACGATCGTATAGATCGCGTAAATTAATCAAAAAATATCTTCTACGGCATAGGCTTCGGCGACTTTGCTTGGCGGTCAAGATCTTACACTAACCGAATTCTTAACATCAAATTTGAACCAAACACATGAAACACTATCAAAAATGGTTCTACGAAACATGCTCCGACGACAATGGCTCCGCGGTCAATATCCTACAGTAAACATGCTTAACCAAATCCTATAACCTCAATCCTGGACCAAACACTGTCCTGAACCCCTAAATCTAACCCATAACCTATAACCTGATGACAACGCTCACCCCAACCTTACATCTTTCAAGAAATAAATCCTGGAGTAGATGTCGCCGTAAGAAAAGACAGCTAACCAACTGGTTGCATCGTTGTCAGGGTGCATAGGAAAAAAAAAACAATCCTTTCTCTTAAACATTTTCCCCAATTCTGCGTTCTTAATTATGTAATATTCTATTTCTACCAATCGGCAGTATCATTTTCTTTTAAATATGAAAGAAAAAAGAAAGAGGAACGATTTAAATTCACTAATTAATATGAACTCCTCTCACTCATCCCCCCCCCCCTTCAACCAGAGAGTGACAAATATTACATTTGGGTTATATGATAAATCTAATCTTTGATAAAGTATTCCTTTCAATGGTAGAGCAAGGAAAATCGTGAAAGCTAAAATATATATAAGGAAAAAAAAACTTTAATTTTTGTCAGAGTACATTTTTCCCTATCTATCATCAGATAATCTTTTAATATTATCGGGGTGTTGCCGTTGCGTGAGAACTTCGAAAGGAGCCTGTTCATCAGGTGACCTTATCAAATATTCACTCCACTCAAGTGGTTTATTGTTTTCTGCTAAGGATGTTTGTGCCTTCATGGAAAAAAATAATTCCAGGTAATTAAGCAAAGTATGAGCGACTAGTAATGATACAGATATGAAATAAACTTTTGAAAAGATATCAAATAGAGTCAATATAAACACGCAGTGTGACAATCATGCTAACTAGGAAAAATGCTAGGTACCATCTCTAACATCTCTAAAAACGAATATTTAATGATTTAATACCACTTTCAACCCCGTTTAGAAACGTTATTCTAGAGGTCTGATTCAGTTAGATTTTTAGTAAAACATTAGTTGCAGATTTCGGTGGGGAGCATTTTCCTCATAAAATGACTCGTATTCTTCTTCTTCCAATCTTTTTAGTACATATAACGTACGCTCTAAGTGTCTTCTTACACATGTCTCCTGTTTCTCGGGAATTTTTGTCAGCCATCTTGGATAGCATCTTGAGAGGCCATTTTGGATGCGATTCAAAAGAAAATGGAAGATGGTTAAAATGGATTTCTTTGATTTCTTCACCACAACCCCCCCCCCCCCCCCCCGTTATCCAAAAGAATATTTAACGAGAGTTGTCAAATTTTTGCCACTGGTGGTCATTTCGAAAATAACAATTTTCGGTAGGTCCGATTTTCTACTATTTCATTCCCGATGTCACATAATACCGAGCACCGTTACAAAAAAAAAAAAAAAAAAAAAAAAAATTAGGGCGATTTTCAGAATATTTCTCTATAAATTTACCCGTCTTGTAATTGTGTTGTTACGACTTCCATTAAAGAAGTCTCGTACTTCTCAAGAATTTAATTATGAAATTGATTTTTCATGCATTTTGTTTGTTCAAGAACAATAACATTTTTAATGTGATAACAAGAAACCATAGTAAGCGAGGTTCGTGCAGTAGCTTGAAGACTTTGAAAGGCACACGCCCCTCACTTAACTTTATCAGATATTCACTCAAGTGTTTTGTTTTCTAATAACGATTTTTATGCCTTCTTGGAATATAGATATTTCAGGAAACTAAATAAACAATAAGCGATTAAAGTTAATATTTGTGTCAGATATGTGGTAAACTTCATGAAAGGGAATCAAATAGAAAGAAAAATATACAAAATGATTAAAACTTTTCATATCTACTTTATTCCATTTCTTATAAGACCATGAAGACGTCGGAATCGAAAGTTTTAAAAGTGCGCATGTATATGTGTAGGGGTGGACACTGAAGGCAGGGTAAAAAATGAGTCTTCGCCAGCCCTCCAGAGGTGTATAGGCACAAAGCAAAAACAAACAAGAAAAATCCTATTATACATGCTGTGTGACAACTTTGGGGGAAAAAATTACTTAAATCTATTTCACTTTTAATAGGACTACCGTGTAGGCACCAAATTGACACCTTTGAAAATGGATATTTGATGATTTAACAACAGATTTCCAGAAGTCTCATTTTTAGTCAACCTTTAGTTGTATTGGAGGGGGGGGGGGGGGGGTGGAGTGTTTTTCCCCATAGATTGGCCTGACTTCTTTTTTTCTTTTTTTTTTCTTATTCTTCTTTCTGATCAGGCTAATTGTTTTATTACGTGTGACATATACATCTCGGGATTTTGGGCAGCCATCTTGGGTAGCATCTGGGAGCTAATTAAATGAGCTTACACCCGAAAAATGTATACTTTTTAGTCTGAACAATTTGTGAATAATAGTATTCATGCATTTAAAATGTTCTTTCAGTAACTTGTGTTAATTATTATGGGCGTTCCGGGTTTTCGCTTCCTTCTATTTTCTGAATTATTTACTGTATTGCACTCTATGTTCACCGCATTGTTACAAATGTATTCCTCGTTTTTCACATCGTACCGGTAAGAAGGAAATAAATGTTAATTTCAATAATTTCAACTTTTGTCACTTTTAAGGAAATTTTGGACCATTTTCAATGCCAGGATTTTTCTCTTCTTGTTTTCTAAACGCCGAAGCCCATGTCCCTGCCGGAAAGAACACAGTGTGGCACAGTGTGTTGACAGTGTGAAACACAGTGTGAAATCATCTTCACGCTGTTAAATTTGAGCGTTTTAACCTTGTGAATCACATCTTCACATTGTGAGGGAGTAAATTTACACTGTGAAATCGACCATCACTATATTATGTGAACACTCTGTGTTAAACCGCACTGTGGAGGTGTCCCCAGTGTGAAATCATCTTCACACTGTTAAATTCGAGAGTTTTAACATTGTGAATCACTTCTTCACATAGTTGACTATGTGAACACACTGTGAACACACTGTGGGACAGGGGTTCACTGGTCCAAATGGATTTCTGCACCCCCCCCCCCTCAAAAAAAATCTTTTCATGGATATAATTATGATGATCTATGGGGATTTTCCCGTACCGGTGGCCTACAACTGGACACCATTTTGAAATAATAACTTTCTGGAGGTCCGATATTCTTATATTTTTAGTATGTCATTCCTTATGTGTCAAATAATACCGAGCATCGTTAGGAAACAAGTGTTGCGATTGACCCGTCTTGTGATTGTGTTGTTAAGGCGTCCTTTAAACAAGCCTCGTGCTTCTTTAGAATTTGATTGTAAAATGATTTGCTCAAGGAGGATATATAATTGTGTGTGTGTGTGGGGGGGGGGGGGGGGTTGTGTGTGTGGGTGTGTGTGTGTGTGTGTATATATATATATATATATATATATATATATATATATATATATGTATATATATATGTATATATATAATCTAAAATTACCCGGGTTCGTGCTGTAGCAGGAGGACTTTGGATTGTACATGCTCATATATATATATATATATATATATATCGTCATCGTTTTCACGAAGTGGCCGCGTAGCGCGCGCAGCGACAAAAGTAAATTTCGAGAAAAACGCATTTTAAAAGTTAATGTTATTCAAATTGTGATTTCGGGGGTTAAACGTACATTTTCCAGGATTTCCTTTGATTTCGACATAGTACAGAATTTAACTATTCTGCCCATATACTTTTTGTTTACAATAAATACATAATCAAGAGGGTATGTTGTTACAAACTGTGGGGACGGTTTGTGAAAACGACGCGTTTATGGAATACGCATATTTTCGTTTTCACGAACCGTCCCCACAGTTTGTAACAACATACCCTCTTGATTATCAGCTCAGTATGTATTTATTGTAAAAAAAAAATTATATGGGCAGAATCGGTAAATTCTGTACTATGTCGTTATCAAAAGAAATCCTGGAAGATGTACGTTTATCCCCCCGAAATCACAAGGTGAATAACGTAAACTTTTAAAATGCGTTTTTCTCCAAATTTATACTTTTGTCGCTGCGCGCACTATACATGCTATACGAGGCCACTTCGTGAAAACGGTAGTTAACGTTATTCAAATTGTGATTTCAGGGGTTAAACGTACATCTTTCAGGATTTCTTTTGATAACGACATAGTACAGAATTTACCGATTCTGCCCATATAATTTTTGTTTACAATAAATACATACTGAGCTGATAATCAAGAGGGTATGTTGTTACAAACTGTGGGGACGGTTCGTGAAAACGAAAATATGCGTATTCCATATACGCGTCGTTTTCACAAACCGTCCCCACAGTTTGTAACAGTATACCCTCTTGATTATGTATTTATTGTAAACAAAAAGTATACGGGCAGAATAGTTAAATTCTGTACTATGTCGTTATAAAAAAAATCCTGGAAAATTTACGTTTAACCCCCGAAATGACAATTTGAATAACGTTAACTTTTAAAATGCTTTTTTCTCGAAATCTACTTTTGTCGCTGCGCGCACTACGAGGCCACTTCGTGAAAACGGTGACGATATATATATATATATATATATATATATATATATATATATATATATAAAATGTGTGAGAAATTTGTTCTAATACTATAGCATTGGCAACTCTCGTGGGTAAATTTACATAATGTGAGAAATCAATTGAATTGAATGAGAGAAATAATTTGCGTAGCTAAATTCAGTGATCCTCCTTACTGACTTCCTTTTTGTGGAAATAACTGTAGGGTTTGCAAAAACTGTCTCCGCCGGGAGTCGAACCCGGGGCTTTGGCACTGTACGCCAAACGCCTTAACCACTAGACCACGAAGGCGGGTTGAGTGATATTCGGCCACACAAGGTACAAACACCGACAGGCAGCACTTGCAACCCTTCGCAGTTAATTTATTCCTTTTCTTTGAGGGACAGGGGAGTATTGAACAATGAAAAGCCGCATGCCTAGCTAGATCCATGGCGGATTCATGTATTAGAATTAATTAATTATTTACAATGTGTGAGAAATTTGTTCTAATACAATATCATTGGCAACCCACGAGAGTGGGTTGCCAATATCTTACACTCAAGTGTAAGATATTGTAAGATATTTTGATGCCATTTGATAGATGACACTCTAAGCTGTCCACAGGTATTAAAATTTCCTGAAAATATTGTGAAATACCTAATGAGGGACACCTTTTTTCAACTGTCAGTTCTAAAATGGTTTCAACTTTGTTGATACCAGCCAGAACAAATATCAATTCTTGTCAAGTCTGAATTTGCACCCTTTCAAAAAAAGTGGCTTTTGATCACTCAAGCGTAATGACTAGTCAGATTTTTTGGTGATATTTCACAGGAGAGACCCTAAGCTATCTACAAGAATGGAAATTGATCGAAAATATTCTAAAATTAATATTTATTTTGGGAGACTTTTTCCAACTGTTAACTTTTAGGGGGACGCGCTGTATGTATAATCTAAAATTACCCCGGGTTCGTGCAGTAGCGTGAGGACTTTGGATGGTACATACTCATTAGCTGCCTTTAACAAATATTTACTTAACTTAACAGTTTATTTTGTTTTAATAATGACTTTATTCGTCCCTTATTGAATTAGGAACAATTCAAAAAAATGAACAGGAGGTGAACTATCACAATGATTACAGATGATATTTGTTCCAGATATGTAATAGAGTTTGGAAAGGGGGTCAAATTGAATCCATAGAGTTCAAACGTGTTTGGGAAAGAACACGCATATATACTCCAATTGTCCTTTTGATAAGATGTCGGGATCAAGAGCGGGACAAGTATTTTAAAAGTCTGCGTGTGTGTGTGTGTGGGGGGGGGGGGTACACAGTGCCATAAGAATGTTGAAGACAATTTTTTTCTACGTTTTTATGAAAAATTAAGAAAGACTTTAAGCCATTTATTTTCTTTAAATGCAATTCTGAATAATTGATTTACATAGAGCTCTATATGGTTTGATATTTCTGCTTATTTTTGCGTTTTACACTGAGGAATGCAATAACAAAAGCTTCATTATGTTTGCATATTCTTCGATTTTGTAGTACATAATCTCTTTAAAATTTACAATGTCATGACCAGAACTCAAGATTAGATTAGATTTTTTGTAGCCCGTCAAATCACCTAAACATTTGAAAATTAAGTATTTATTAAATGGTAATACATCATGAAAATGACCTTTAAAAAAGGGTCATTTCCCCTCAGCTTTACTCCTGTTTTACAAGGAACGGCCGTTCCATTTAAGAAGAACTTCGACGCCATGTGTTCGACAATAATGATAATGATACAAATATTGACTGCTCATGAGGATGATGGTGGAAATTATCACTCCCAAGGTGATGTTCATACCCGCCCTTCTATCACCCCCGAGGCGAAGCCGAGGTTGTGACAGAAGGGCCGGTATGAACACTACCGAGGGAGTGATAATTTCCACCACCATCCGATTAGAGCAGTCCATATTTGTTTTATATACCTCATCCTTTCCATTGATTCATGGATAGGTCTAGCTGTAGGTACAGCTCTAAGAAATGTTGAATTCTTACGCGCTGCGCGTATATTAATTAACGTAGTCGCAGCCTAGCAACTCGCGAAAGCGCTAAAACCCGAACCAAATTTTGTGTACGTACTTGTGTGCAAAAGTCGCGGAGGGGTTACGCGTTCTATCACAGGGTTTGGGCGTTCTATCATTTGACCTTAGGTCAACTGATAGAA
Source organism: Heliocidaris tuberculata (assembly GCA_025618425.1). NCBI lineage: Eukaryota > Metazoa > Echinodermata > Echinoidea > Camarodonta > Echinometridae > Heliocidaris > Heliocidaris tuberculata. The sequence goes on from CM046841.1 coordinate 64,366, forward strand.
CGCCAAAACCGTCTGACGCAATGATAGATCGAGATGCGCCGTGTCATTTGATATAGTTTTGACCAATCAGTGAATAAGAATCTATGTATGAGGTATATGAAAATTATTATCATTATCATTATTGTCAAACAAAATATGGACTGCTCTGTAATCGGATGGTAGTGGAAATTATCACTCCCTCGGTAGTGTTCATACCGGCCCTTCTGTCACAACTTCGGCTTGGGTGTGATAATTTTCACCATCATCCTCATGAGCAGTCAATATTTGTATAATATTGCCCACATATCTATCTCATTGGATGTTCAAGTACTATTATTATCCTGGCTTTAATCCATCAGCCCTAAGGCGCTGAAAGCATTAACGAAATAAATTCCTACCAGGTACCCATTTACTACACCTGGTTGGAGAGTGGTAGATGTAGATAAGTATAAGTATAGGATATTCTTCTTCCACTGGTAAAAACAATATCATATGATGTAAACATACACAAATGGTTGGTAACAAAGGAGAAACATACAGATACATTGGTAGAATTGGACGGTATCTGAAAAAACAAAATGATTATGAGTGATTCACTTTGTAAATTATAGCTGCATCGACGTTTTACCACTCTGTTATATTTTTTTATCTACTTCAGCCATGACAAATTTTGGAGAAATATCAATCTTAAATCGGCTTATATTAATTCATTCGTTAATTAACAGAATGTGGTTACACATACATTATATAACTGAACCTTCATATAATGAAAAATCCTTTTCATATTTTGCTGTCTTGAAAAATCACATTACTGCCGCGTACTGGAACCACGTGATTCACAGTCCGATAACGTATCCACTAGACCACGACTCCTCTACATATTGTGGGAAGTCATTATTGTCATTTTCTTTCATTTTCATAGCTTCCCCCACCTAACAACATCTAAACAATTGAAAATGAATTATGCTTGAATATGGATGCATTATATGAAAAGTCCTTTAAAAAAAAAAACATTGTTCACCTTCAACCTTACTCTTCTGCTTTACAAGGAAAGACCTTCCATTTGAGAAGATCTTCAATGCCACGTGTTTGCTATTGTGGGAATTCATAACGTAATATTCTCATTAACAGCAGGTGTTTCCCTGATCTATTTATGAGGTTAAGCGTATAGGATGCTATCATTCTAGTGTCATGGATACATTGGTAAATAGGTCAATGTCACGATCGTATAGATCGCGTAAATTCATCAAAAAATCAATATCTTCTACGACACAAGCTTCGGCAACAATTACTCCACGGTCAATATGCTATGCCAACCTGGGCCCCGTTTCATAAAACTTGTTAACAGTAACAACTGCCACATTTCTATGACAAATTTGCTCTCAGCCAATGAGATGCAAGGATTTCAGTAGCTTATAACAACTATCGTAACTTGTTAATGATAACAAGTTTTATGAAACGGGGCCCTGATTCCTAACTTCATCCACGGTCAAATACTATACCTAACCATATAGCCCTAACCCTTAGAATGACATTAAAAAGAACTATGGCAATGCTAACCCTAACTCTACATCTCTGACGAAGTTATAGCCCAGGGGATCGTTTCATCAAGTGTCTTGTCAGTGATTTTTAATGACAAATTTGCTTTCAGCCAATTAGATGCAAGGATTTCAGTAGCTTATAACAGATATTGTAACTTGTCATTGATGACGTTTTATGAAACGGGGCCCTCAGCAAAATAATGTCGGATATTTAATGACTTACGTCTCGCCAGTGTGTTTCAGCGAATAAACATTTTTTTGTTACTTTTATTTGAGCCGTTTTCTGTCTTCGTCTTCTTATATTTATATTCTTCTATTTCTACCTCCTTGTCAGTAATGCCTTTACATATATACAATAAATCGTGTGGACTTAGACGCACTCGTTATTCTGCAGTCCTCTCACTCATTTTTTTTTAATACCAAAAATAAGCACAGCTTTTCTAAATTCGTGATCGTTTTGGCAAGCCTATCAATATGTCTAATTTACATAATCATGATACGAATACAAATATTGTGCATACTCAAAGTTTTATATATTTTTTGATTACACTCACCGACCTTTGGTAATGTAAAGGCATACAGTCCTGGTAGTCTTATCACTTGAATCACTATGGCATTCGAGTTGTGAAGAAAAGGGTCTATCATTTTATACTGCATGAAGCTTTCTCATCTATAAATTGAATTGAATTGTTGAATTGTAATGGTTTATTAAAAAACAAGACTTGCAGCTGAAAAGCTGATAATGTTTGTTTTCACAAAGTTTGTACAAAATTGATCCCATCATAATGAAAGCATCAAGAAACAAAAGAAACATAGTAAATGATATTATCATTGTATAGCAAGGAAAATTAAAAAAAAAACATAGTAAATAATATTATCATTGTATAGCAAGGAAAACAAAAGGAACATAGTAAATGATATTATCATTGTAGCAAGGAAATAATTTTATCATTGTATAGCAAGGAAGTAATATTATCATTTCATAGCAAGGAAATAATATCATGGTATAGCAAGGAAATAATATCATGGTATAGCAAGGAAATAATATTATCATTGTATAGCAAGGAAATAATATGATAATATTATCATTGTATAGCAAGCAGATAATAAAGGACAGAGCTAAAACATTCAAAAGAAACTTCTATGTGTAATTTTCAATTTCATTTTCGATACCTCAGAACTGTATGAAAATTGAGACATGATCGTCAAGTAAAGGTCTTGAAAATCAAAATAAAACGAGTGTAGTTGCGGAGATTGTTTGCTATATTATTTCTCTTTCTCTCATTATCTTTTCAATTTCTTTCTGTCTTACTTCGTAATGTTATCTTCATATAAATCATGGACAAAAATATAACTCTACTGTTTAATAACTTTATCCGTTTGCTCTCTAATATCATTTACTATTGTCCATAAGATAGTGATCAGGGTCCCGCAACACAAAGCTTATAGCAATTAACAATGAGATCAATCACTCAATTATACGATTAATATTTTATGACCAATTGCATATTACAATGACATAATAATCAATCGCTAACTTTGTTTTACGGGGCCCTGAACAACAAAATCGGACAAAGGATAAAAATAGATGTTTTCAATCAGCAAAACATTCACTTCTCCAAGCACTTTTTCATTGAAAACAAAGAAGATCAAAGACCCCCCCCCCCCACACACACACACAAAAAAAAAAAGAACTTGTAAATTTCAGCAAAGTGATACCAACCCCCTACCAACACTGCCCGATATGCTACCCGGGGGGGGGGGGGGGTAAGTAGATATCGTGAACAGCGGTGATAGGAGCCAGCACCGACAGGTGAATAACAAATATCAATATATAAAGACCTTAAATAGATAATTCAATTTAAAATGGTTACTATTTAGAAATAACCCTGACATCCCCCAACCATTTCTAATGTTTTAATCCCAAATTGTCGAATCTCACATTCGGCCATTCTCCTTGAAATAAATTTAACATTTCCAGCATTTAAAAGAATAAAAATAAAATGTGAAATTTAGACAATACATATAAAGAGAACTTCAAAACAAGAACAGATTGCTGAACGCAAATTGAATATGAATATTCATCATAATTCTAATTTAATGTCAAAGTTTCTCTCAGAACCACATTTTATGCTTTTATTTATGGATGGGGAATCCCCCAATATCATTTCAACAGCCAGATATGTTGTAGCCTTTTGACAAGGCCTCGTGACTTGGCTATTTTCCTCGTCATGCTGTGCCTGAGATGAGACTAGCCGGCGACGAAAAGAATCAACACGGCCCGGGTGAACGCGCGATCGAGCGACTTTAGTCGCGAGGCCTTTTGGAACCTGGGTTTCCATCGTCCGATATGAATTATTCACGAGTTGACATTCGTATGCTAACACGCCTACCGAGGATTATCGACCAATCACAACGGTATCTGCGGGGCTTGCTTTCCATGTGATTCGTTTATGGTGCCTGCTTGTCCTCCAGCTTGAGCTTGCGATCGAAGATAGTCCTTACACAACGGGATCGCCTGGTAAATAGCGCTTTTGCCATATCCCGTGGGAAGGCTCACAAATGCATCCTGTCCTTTGAGGACTGAAAGAATTGCCCTCAGTTGTAAGTCCTTGAAAGCTGAAATTTTCAGCATTTGCGAGGCAAATTCCGTGCTTTTCAGCAACAATTCTTCTTCGGACGCCATGACTGATGTAGCTTGCACGGGGTGCCGAGATGAAGGCGAATTTGCATACCAAATTTATGCTGACGTCATGCGAAGATACGTTCGCTGATTGGCTCCTACCTATAAGGTAGCAGATCCTCGCTAGGAACAAGGTATAGCATAAGAAATACAGGCCAGGTTCCAAAAGGCCCTCGCGACTCACGTCGCTCGATCGCGCATTCACCGGGCTGGGCGGCTAGTCTTGTTATGCAGCCACTACTAGCTTACTTGCCGAGAAAAATAGCCAAGTCACGAGGGCCTTGTCAAAAGGCTAGATATGTTGCAATCGAATTCGCTCCCTTTCATCGGTGTTTTGTTGTTGATTCTATTCTGTTGATCGGCTGCCCTCTTGAGGCATTATTCAACCTATTCTCATGGTGTCCTGGTATAACAGTTCAAAACACGAGCTTTCAACTCAGAATGTCCAATAACAAATATTTCCTTTTTGTATTGGTTTACATGCCTTTAAAATGTGCAGAAAATTCGAGGATGCTTTCATCGGAAAAGTAAACTGTAAATATTACACAAGAATGAATGAATGTAGTCACTTTTCTTGTCGGAGAAATTATTCATTCAGTATATGAAACAGTCCCCTGTTTAAGTCGAAATCGATGTTGGCAAATATGTAGAATGAAAATTAGAAATGGAAGGACATTTCACAAATCGTTATGTTATTCATGAACATAAATTCATGAATATGCATGATCTATTTGTATCCACATGATGCGAAAATCAAGTTCAAGTTAATGGAAGTGGGGAATCCACATGTCAGCAAAGACCATGCATGCAAATAACTTCGGTGTATGAATATCAGCAACATACTCACTGTCGATTTATATGTCACCCTCATAAGTCCTAAATGTGTGAAATTTTTTCACAATCTGAAGGATTTCTCCCCATATAAGTCTAAGTGAAGAGAATTGCAGACACATACAATCCTTTAGCCAAAATAACATATTCAATTTCAATTTTTATTTATTTATTTTCCACATATCAAGAAAGATATAAATCATACATTCTCAAGTGATGTAAGGAAAATTAGTTGAGACGAATCCCGCAATTCGTATTTAATGCAATGGAGGAGTCTAAAGTAAAGTAGAGGTTGCTGCGGATAGGCCCCAGCTGATTAAAGACGGGTAGAAAGAAAAGAAGATTTGACATTTCGAAAGTTTTTTAAAGGTAATCTCGTACCACTGTATTTCAAAGAAACTCTAACAGTAAAATGAATGATATTCGAATAGAAGAAGTTCATTATCTCAAATATTAAGGAATACATGCGACAGTGGATACAAAGTTACATACATAGCACACTGGTATAGGCTATTATGATATCTTCTTTCACACTTATGTCAATTAATATCAAGCAGTGTTAACGTGATAGCGCATTTCACTTTTAAAGATCATGTTATCTCCTTGTTAATATCTTAGAATAACTTTTTTTTTTCAGAATAAAGCTTTTCAATGCGGCAATTTCAGGAATATGTTAGCCCTTAAACGTGTTTCTCATTTTAAAAAAAATGACTGAAGTAACACTACCGTTTACGATACTATCACTATGGCAAATGACTATGTTTTTGTCCATTATTTTTCTTAATACTACTGATATTCTATATATTGTTTTATTTCTACCTCTTCCACCTTTTTGCTATATATATTGAAGTAAATTAATTTAGAAATATATACCTGCCGTTGCTCTTCAATGCAGTATTACTGTCTAGGCCTATTATGCAGAAAGGAATGCATACTCTTTATAGTCTTTCCTCTATTGTTGTCTATAGATTTAATTTGCTGCGATTAGCAAAACTGGAAATGTAATAATAATTCAAACACCTTGCTAGTATCAAAATGGATATTGATTTCGGAATTAATATTTGATAGACAAACAAGATTTTAAAAGTATGGAAAGAAAAAATAAATTATGGAAAAATTCAGCAGCAAGGAATAACACTCCCTGCCCCCAGCCACTAGTGCCCGACACTAACCCCTGCCAAGAGAAGGTGTCGTGTACTGCGGTGACAAGAAGAGGTAAACACCCAGTTGTAGGCTAGCAAGTTTTCATATTTGAAATAGAAAAATTAATCTTTGTGATTTTAGTAGTTACTGTTTTAGAAAGACCCCAAATATCTACGACAATAACCATTTTTTTTTAAATCCAAGCATTCCTTACCTCACTCAATAATTTTTTTCTTCAAGAAAATATTTACAATTGCAAATAATTATGCTACCCCAACTTTGGAATTGGGGTAAAAGAGATCAAAACATTTTCCAAATATCTGAAAACAAATAGAATATGAATATTCATCACATTTCACAGCACGTCATATTCTCATGTTCAATGTCTTTCTTCATTGCTGGGAAATCCCTAATGTTATTTTCACACATAGATACTTACCTTCGCTACTGGGACATGTTCCTATTTTTTCTGTTCTGCTGCCCTCCTTTGTCGGTCATGTGTGCATTCCCTCCACCAACAAATAAAACAAATCGAATTAAAACTTCCATGTATTTATGATTCCAATAGTTCGTTAGAAAGACTGCAATATTTACCATAATAATAATTTTCATCCCAACATTCCTAGCATCACTCCATACATTTTTTTCTCTCAAAAAATAAAAATAAAAATTGCAAAGAAAAAGAGGTTGTACACGTACTTTTGGCGTAAAACGTAAAATAGCCTGAAACATTTTTCGAAATAGCAGAAAACAAAAAGAGTATAAAACATTCATCAATTTGCTAAGCATGTTGACTGTTCTAAAAGTCTTGTTCAATGTGTTTTTTCATTGACTAAATCTTATTTCACCTCATACTTGGCTTCGCTGCACAGACTTATCCCCATCTATTTTGTGTTCTGTTCTGTGCCCTCTTTATTACATTCTCATCATCAACATATAAGAAAGATATAGTCAGTTGTCATATGGTCCAAAAATGTCCTTTTTGGAAATTTTGTGAGGCTTTTTGGAAACATATATTTTTAGAAAGACAATGTCATGACTAAAACTATAAACGTTGTTTCCAAATCTTAAAATGCGTCTAAAGTTACTTTTCGGGTATTTTTAGAATGCTGATTTTGGTCAAATTTATGTTTTTTAAAATTATTTTTTAGAAAATGCTCTTAAGTGTAATAGGGATAGGAATTTCCACTGTTTGCATATAAATGATATTAGAGATGACTTTCATGAAAAAATAATGCAGAAAAAATATATAATTATATCAAATACAGGCTTTTATTCATATATTATTTTATACGCCCTCTACGATAATTATGAAGCATTGTCTTATGCTCTAATGACTGTTTCCTACAGTGTTAAACATCAAATCGTATATTAGTGACCAATAATAGATCAATGGCATAATTCATTGAATTATATACTTTGAAAATGTGTTGGCACATGGAGTGACAGTCAAAATCAACAGTGGTATAAAAGAAGGTATCAACAGAATTAGAATAGTGATATGCAACAGGATCAACACTGATTGTACAACAAACAATTTTCGTCTTGATAGCTGCCTCTCTTTTAGTATTGTCTCCCCTTTTACTTGGTATTCTTTCTCTACATGAATTGTTTCCAAAATTACGATTCATCACAATGTTATCTGTCATTCCATCCTGGCGTATGCTTATGATACTAACTTGCCCTTACCATTAACCAAAAATCCGCCTTTCGGCATACTACAACAAAAGCATAAACTTCTATTCATTAAAGAAGACCAAGAGGAGATATATAAGTTTGTCATACTTTGAGCTAAACATCAAGGTAAATCGTGATATGTAACATCAGCTCCTCCATTCTTGGATCTCATATCTAAATTAAGGTTAATTTCTTTCGAATCTCATAAAGCTGTGAAATTTACAATTCCTACACAAGTGATTGTATTCAAGTGTGCTTATTTTCTTGTAAAGCAAATTGAGATATCATGATACTGTTGAGCTATTAATCATAATTCCTTCTCCCCATCTTGCTAAACGATCTCTCTCTCTCCTTCTCTCTCTCTCTTCTTCTTCTTCTTGTTGTTGTTCTTCTTCTTATATTTCTCTTCTTCTTCATCAATGCCCTCTCTCATTGCCCATATGCATGATCTACTACCATTTTATTCTTATCAAGAGTTAATTTTTTTTATATTGATAATATTTCCATTTAAGAGTCTTTACAGAAAAATGGATGTTAATTTTAAATTATAAGAAATGATGGAAGCGCTAAACGAAGCAGGCTTAAAAATAACTAAGGTAGGTAATTACTATAATAAAAAAAAATCAACTTTTTTGTTTTAATATATACCTATTCTATGCAAAATTGAAAGAAGGCAGATACTTAATTCATAGTGAATAGCGTGGAGTTGGAAAACATAAGAATCACTTGTATTTAGATTTTGGAGAAAGTGAAGGAGAGAGAGAGAGAGAGAGAGAGAGAGTCAAGGGAGGTGGAAGGAGAATTCTGATAGCGCATTAAGATTTTTAAATATTCTAAATAATATATTGATTTATAATATTTTCAAAGAGTACCCTTTAACATTTCCTACATTCAATCACTTTCGTAATTAAGATTTCTTTCACAACTTCATGAGATTTGAACGGTGAGTGTTATAAGCTACTGAAATCCTTGCATCTGATTGGCTGAGAACAAATTTGTCGGTAAAAATCACTGACATGACACTTGATGAAACGCCCCCCCCCCCCCCCCAGGTCTCCCGGGCCTTCTGACAGTTTTTTTTTTTTTCAGTGTTCACTAGACGGATGGCGAATAAGACTTTTTCCTTTTATGTAGCCATATTTCTTTGTTTTATGGTTCTCGTTGGCTATCGATTTAGGGAACCTTTTGTAAATGTCGGTCTCGTGGGCTGTCGGTCTACTGAGATATGAACCCGATATATAAGGCTGGTTCTCATTTAGAAACATAACGCTAGGATGCGATGAAATGGGATGAATATATATATATATATATATATATTTTTTTTTTTTTTTTTTTTAAATGGGAAAACGGCCATACCGTGCACTGGTGCGCAAGAGATTGGTAGAAGCCAAAAGAGGGGAAGAGTATGCTGTTAAAAACACCTTTGTATGTTACGAGCTCACTGCACTATTCGTAGAAGTGTAGGAGGAAACCCGGTGTAGTGGTACACCACTGATCTCTACGGATTTTTTTTCCCCCGCAGAGATCAGTTTGGTACACCTGCACATCCCAATCAGTTATTATATCGGGAGGAGAGACCTGAGGGTTACAGTGATCCAGTTTGCTTTTCCCCTCCCAGGCACATGTGACGCCAAATCATTAATAATGATGATAATAATAATAATAACAAAAATACTGAGAGAGAAAAAAAGTAAAACTATGAAGAAGAGAATTGTAAGGGTAAGTGTGGATCGTGTTGTATAGCACTCTTCTAGTGATTCTTTTAACATATAACTTTGACTGTCACTCAATGTGCCAACATATTTTCAAATAAATAATAAAATGAATATTATATTATATAATATTGTCTAATATCAGAATGAATATTATGCCACTAATTTATTATTCTTTACTGATATACGATTTAATGTAAGTACACTGTTGGAAACAGTCCTAGAGCAGAAGACAATGCTCCATAATTATCGTAGAGGGCGTATGAAATATGATATGAATAAAAGACTATTTTGGATATATTTATTTATTTTTTTTTTTGCATTATTTTTTTTCACGAAAGTCATCACTAATATCATTTCTATACAAACAGTGGGTACTCATATTCCTATTGCAATTAGGGGTATTCAAAAAAAAAAAAAATTCGAAAATCATAAATTTGACCAAAATCAGCATTCTAAAAATACCTGAAAAGTAACTTTAGACACATTTTAAAATCTGGAAACAACGTTTATAGTTTTAGTCATGACATTATCTTTCTAAAAATGTATGTTTCCAAAAATCCTCACAAAATTTCACATGCTTGACTATTTGACAACGGACTAATACTATAGGAATGTATAGCTTTCAATTGTAAACTATAATGAATGTCTACATGTATGGCCGGAGCCGTAATAATTTCCGCGCGTGCTGCTTTCTGTCTTGTAAATTAATTAATACGTCTATGAGTTGAGTACAGTATTTTGTCCTCGGGTCGTATTCTGAAAATTGTTGTAACATTTGCTGTATCTTCCGGAGATAATACAGGACTAATATTGTTGTAAGTTTGTCTTCTTAAAATTGTTTTAGCGGGATATTATCTCCCTAAAGGACCGCCTTTATTATCTTTGACAATTTACCAATCAAAATGGATTTTATATAGGTAGGTCAACCAATATTAGCACCCCTCAATTAGTCAACAAATAAGGATGCGCTTTGCGCGTATATCAGTTGAATGAATGAACGAAAAAAATTATTTCTTTCTGAAACAATATATGAAACATATTTACAAGGTATTTACAAATGTGAATGGTAATGAGAGACCACGAAATAGCTGAAATTGTTAATGAATATGTGGTTCCCTGACAAATTATGTAAATGTGATATAGACACTACTTAAAACGTGTAAATATTTCTTAGAATAACAAATACTCTAACAAATGTGGTCTTAAAATAATCAGTAAAAAAATGTAAATATTGACAAGAAGTGCATGTATATACACATGCACAATCAACACCAATAAAAACAAAAATAAAAATGTGTTAATTGGTATAAACATAATATCTATAAAACTACAGGATAGGACTCGTTTCTCAAATACCAAGGGGGGGGGGGGGGGACAAAAGAAAACAAAACAAATACATATACTAAGATTCGTCACTCTAGATATTACATTAGCATCATTTCTCTTAACTTCCTACAAAATGTTTTTGCAGATGATTTCTCTTTAATTTCTAAGGGCAATGAATTCCATATTCTAGAATCATAGAATGAAATTGACCTCTTTCTATGTTCAGTCTTTACTTTTGGTAAAATGAGACTTTTGCTATCTTTTTGTCTCGTACCATACCTGTGATCGAAAACTGGCAATATTCATATACAGAGTTGGGAAGTTGTCGATGTATTAACTTATACATGAAGGTAGCAGTTTATAAAAACCTGTGAAACTTGTAAATATCTAAGATTTTCAGTGCGAGAAACAAAGGCGCAGACGGTGTCATAAATCCACTAAAGGTAATAGCCCTAACAATGATTTTCTGTATAATGAATATTCTGTCAACAAATAAAATATACGTACATTCCAAGACTTCAAGGCAATAGGAAATGTGTGGCTGAACAAAAGAATGATGCAACAATAATAGTATGTAACGTGGAACGAAGTGCCTCAACCGATGCATAATTCCAACTTTTTTGCGGAGCACTGTACATGTTCTATTTATATGATTCTTCCAGGTTAAATAATTATTAATGTGAATCCAACAAAGGATGCAAATTCAACCTCATTCAGAACGTGGCCCTTCATTTTGATTAAACCTTCCATATTTACCTGTTTTCTTTTGGATTTAAGCGTCATATAATTTGTTCTAATGACATTTATTGTTATTCTATTTGCATCACACCAATCACTTACATATGTCACATTTTGGTAATGTCTGATAAATCAATGTTTACTCGATTGGAGGGAATGCATGGAAAATGAATTTATTTGAATCATTTGCAAATAGTCTGAAATTGAAAAAGGTAATGTATATTAAAAACAGAGTTGGTACCAAGACAGATCCTTGAGGAACTGCACATGCAATTGGTGAACATGGTGAAAGCGAAGAAGTTGCACCATTGAGGTGTAAATATTGAGACCTACAATGCAAGTAAATCTCTAAACCATTTCAATGCGAGTCCGCGAACACCATAATTCTGTAGTTTAGATAATAATATAATGTGACTAATAGTATCAAAAGCTTTCGAAAATCAATGAAAATACCAACAGTTGTTCTCCCTTCATCTTGATAATGTATCAGTTGATTTATCAGCTTTAGTACTGACAGTTTGGTACTTTACTTTTCCCTGAAACCAAGTTCAATCAAACTCTGGGGGAATTAAAATTGTTCAAAAATCCCTGTTTTTGCGTGTTAAGCTATGGCAGCTGGAAGGCCAAAAGCACGCATAGTCTCAGCCACTTTTTGAGCATTCATTAAGCCTTCCTTAAGTGTCATGTAAGTAACAAAAAATTCAAGGTAAAACTAGGGAAACTATAATCATTCTTAAAATCCTTGTTTTCACGTGTTAACCTTATGGCAGGTAACTCTGACAAAAAGTGGCATTTGTTGACAATAAAGGTTCAAGAAAAGTTTTTTGAACTATCCATCCTTCCTCTCGTGCTAAAATTAGACTTGAAAAAGATCAAATAAGATATGAAATATCAAAAAATATGAGTCATCTTTTCACGTGTTATACCTATGGCGAATGTATATTTTCGAGCAATTTACACCTGCCGAATGTATTACGGAAGTACGTGTAAATAATTTGTCTTGACTCTATTAAAGGTCTTTGCTTATGGCCATTTTTTGTTTACTGTTTGATTTGGTCGCACATTGTGTTGCCTTTTGCCCAGCCTCCGAAAAAGTTATTTGTGTATTTTTTCCACTCAATTCGAAAGCCAAGTCAGTTGGGGCAATTTTAGTTGGAGCACTCGACGACTTCATTTCCTCTTCATCTTAAAATAAATTTTGGACGTCAACTTTATTTTCCGGTTTCCAAGCGTGATCTGTTTCTGTCTCTCCATCACCCCTCCATACTGTAAAGAATTTTTTTCCCCACCGTACCTCTATATAACGACAGTGACTTTTTAAAAAGGTTGTTTACCGTCAATCTTATACTTTCCTCCTGCTTCACAAAAAACCCCTTCCCCTTTGAGAAGATGTCTCCTGTTTGATGTTGTGAGGAATTCATATCGTAATATTCTCATTAGCAGCAGGTGTTTCTGATCTATATATGAGGTCAAGCGTAGAATGCCATTACTCCAGTACGATGGATAGACAGGTTAACAGGTCAACGTCACGAATGTGTAGATCGCATAAATTGATTAATCAGTAGTTGGTTATTTTATAAAGCATACGCTCCGGCGACAATTACTCCGTGGTCAGTCTCCTACTCTTACCAGTTCCTTATTTCAACCTGTGACGAAACACCTTACCTAGCCCTAAACCTAATCCTAATCCTAACCAAAAAACCGGGGGGGGGGGGGCGTTTCATCAAGTGTCTTGTCGGTGATTTTTTACCGACAAACTTGCTCTCAGCCAATCAGATACAAGGATTTCAGTAGCTTATAACAGTAATTGCAACTTGTCATTGATGACAAGTTTTATGAAATAGGGCCCAGATGGCAACGCTAACCCTAACCCTACATCTTTGTCGAAATATATAGCCCGGAACGAAGTAATGTCTGTTCACCAATCTTTAACATCTTCTTCAGTGCGTTTAGCAAATTAAAAAAAAATCCTTACCTTTTTTCTGGCCTTTTTCTGTTATCGTCTTCTTATATTTGTATTCTTCTACTTCTATCGCTTGGTCAGTACATTTAATATATTGAACAAACAATACGGACTTAGACGCACTGTTTATTATGTCCTCTCGTTTTTTGTTTTTTTTTTGTTTTTTTGTTTTTTTTGCCAGAAATGAGGGCGCCTCTCAGCTGGCGACCACCACCAGTATATCTGTCTCTTACTGTTCGTTAATTTTTGTGATTATTTTTCGTCTTTGCACCGACAAAGTATTGCCAACATGTTGCCTGTACCCATGATGAATCTCAGCAACCATGTTGCTGGTGTCCCTGATACTTGGGTCTATATATTCCACGACTTTTGCGAAGGAAAAGTAAGCTCACACGGACAGCCATGTTTACACTAACCTTGAACTCCTCAACCTACGACACTATGCACCGACAGCTAAACCAGCCGGCTACGATAGCTTCCCTAGTGACATAAAGCTTCGTGCAAGAGGTAAGAGGGGAGGAGTTAAAGTACGGGCCAGGAAGAGGGGTTCAAAACCACCCCTATCGACAATGATACTCGGAAATGTTAGATCTTTACCGAACAAAATTGATGAATTACAAACCCTAACCCGATATATGAACGAATACAGAGAAGCTTTTTTGATGGGATTCACCGAAACCTGGTTAAATGATAGCGTACCGGATAATATAATTAACAATCCCAATTTTTGATGTTGTGAGAGGGGACCGAACGGCAGAGTCAGTAAAGAGGGGAGGAGGGGGAGTTTGTCTATATATCAATAGGAGATGGTGCACTAACTAGGTGATCAAAGATGTCAAATGCACTCCTGATATTGAGTATATCACTTTTGGATTACGCCCATATTATCTCCCACGGGAGTTCCCGCAGATCTTCGTAACAGTGTGTTATATACACCCCAAAGCGGACATAGCAACAGCAAGCGACTACCTTGCCAACCACGCCCATGCTTTAGAATCATCTTCACCAGAAGCACCCATCTTTGTTATCGGGGATTTCAATCAGTGCCGGTTGAATGACGAATTACCCAACTATGAACACTACATCGACGTCGGAACATGGGATGATTCAATTTTAGATTTGTGCTACGGCATCATACCTAAAGCCTACGTCAGTAGAAGTCTGCTATCAACTGGGGAGCTCCGATCACAAGAACGTCCATCTAATACCTACCTACAAACAGAAGCTGAAGAGAACAAAGCCTGTTGCTGGGAACGCTACGCCTGGACGGATGACAATACAGTGGTTCTCCGCGCGTGCCTCGATTGTACGGACTGGGAGCAATTACTGGACAATGCAAATTCAGTAATTGCTCCGCGCGTGCCTCAATTGTACGGACTGGGAGCAATTACTGGACAATGCAAATTCACTTGATGAACAGGTGGACACAATCACAGACTACATTAACGTTTGTGTTGAACTTACCATACAACGCAAAGTAATTAAGGTCTCAATAGCAAACCGTGGTTTACATCAGAGTTATTTGATTAAGCAAAAAAGAATCGCAGTGTCTCAAAGTAATGTTGTATTGAAGAAGGACCTACAAAAGAAGATCAACCATCTAATTGTACAATGTAAAAAGGCTCAGAAAGACAGAATCGAAAAGGGTTTCCGAGATAAATGACACGAGGTCTGCTTGGAAAGCTGTGCAAAACTTAACACATTATAAAACAAAAGAGAAATCTACTAAATATTCAAACGAGAGATTTTGCTGAGGGACTAAAGGAATACTATTGTAGATTTGATGATAAAGACTTCAAACATGTGAATGAAGATCTTAATGCTAATTTACAATCTAATGTAAGAGAGAATAATGAGAATAACCTCTATGTAACAGAACACGATGTAAGAAGAGTGTTCGCTAGTCTTGCACAGAATAAAGCCCCAGGCCCGGATAACATTGTATTGTATTGTAATGTATTTATTTTCCAATCACGATGATATAAAATGAAACATTACAGACAAAATAGAATGATACATAATAACATCAGTATAATGTGAATTGGCTGGATGGCCCACTCAGCTATGCGAATATTGTAAAGCTGTTCTTCCCTGGGGTCCAGATGAATATACAGATAAAACAAATAAATCGTTATACACAAAGAAACAAAATGACAGTATCAAATAGTCATGAGTTAAGAATATACAAATTGAAAATACCTTTAAAAGAGAAAATAGAAAAAATGGCACCCCGCCCCCCCCCCCTCCCTGAGTTGGCAAAACAGGCATGTTCCTTTAAAGATCATAGCAAAATGGAATTCGTATATTTAATAAGTTGCAAAATGTATTAAAGTTATTAATCAATTTAACATCTATAGGTAAATCGTTATATTGACGTGAGCCTCTGTACAAAAACATTCTACTGCAACACTCAGTATTGGGTTTTGGTAACATTATATTTCCCTGAGATCTTAGACAATATGAATAATCACACAATCCAAATGACTCCTCTAAATATGGAGGAGCCAAACCATGCAATGATTTATAGACCATCATAATCAGGTGCATATGACGTCCGGACTGTAGGGATTTCCATCCTAGTTTAAGATGAATTTCCTTGTTTGAAATACGACTGAAAGGAATAACTTTTAAAATGATGCGACCTGCCCTATTTTGTATTTTTTGTAGACGTTCAGTATACTTCTTACTTGCTGAATCATATACAATATCAGCATAATCAAAAAGGGAAGGATTATTGAACTATATACTAATTTCAAGTTTGATTCGGATACACAATGTCAAAGACGAACTAAAAACTTTACTATTTTACTTATTTTCCGGCACATTTCGTCAATATGAATATCCCATTTTAATCTGGAATCTAAATGCATACCAAGATATTTAACTGTGTTACATTGTGTATCGCGTCTGCCGGATATGTTTACGTTTAAATCATTACATTTTGATAACATAGCACCAGTTCCAAATAGCATACAAATAGTTTTGTCAACATTAAGGCTAAGTTTACTTCGACATAACCAACTGTGTATTTTACGTAAATCAAGGTTTATATTCTTTTCAATATTCTTAACACATTTAACAGCAAAATATATCACAGTGTCATCGGCGTAATTATGAAGTCTACAGTATTTCACTTGTTTCACCAGATCATTAATAATATATAGTAAATAATAAAGGTCCAAGAGTTGATCCTTGAGGTATTCCATAATCTATATCTAAAATATTTGATGTAGCGCAGAATCAATACTAGTACACATCCGACGGTTACATAAATAACTCTCAAACCACGGTAAAACATCTTTTGAAATACCAATTCTGGCTAGTTTAGTGACAAGTATATTCACATCCACAGTATCGAAGGCCTTCTTCAGATCAATAAATACAGATCCAGTATAAATTATTACATTAGTAATAAAGTTCTGAGAGTTTGCAAAGACCAACTTGCACCAACTTGTTCGTTAGATCAAGGCACTGGCCGAAATCCCAGGGGGGGGGGGAAGGAAGGGGGATGGGGGGATATATCCCCCCACTTTTCGAGGAGGGGGGATGGCCTGTACAATCATTCCCCCATCCCACTTTTTACGAAAGAAATTAAAAAATATATGTTACTAGATAATTGTTTTATTGGCGAAAATTCTCCCTGAAATGCCGCTAAACACTTGAATTGAATCAACTTTAATTTTTAAAATGCTAATAAAGGGCCTGCTCACCATCGCCATACGAAAGACCTATGCCATTATCATAACATTGAAACAAAAAAAGAATGCCGTTCCCTTCTAATCATGATATGTACATGGGCAAGTGGTTAAGATGCAATCCAACCCTGATAATAAGATGATTTGTGTGAAAGCAGAAAAATAAGAAAAACAGGATGGTGAAAGTTTGAAAGAAATTGGACAAGGACGAACAAAGTTATGGATGTTTGAAAAATGAGATCACTGCATCTATGCGAATCTCAAATTGGCAATTTGGTGAGTCAATTGTGACATATTTGTGGACGACTCTCCTATTTGTCGTACACAAAAATATCATTAATTTGCGGTTTTCTTCGAGGCGCTTTTACCCTCGGGGTAGTACTCAAAATATATTGGGGATAGCATATTTTTATAGGTCCTCAGGAAAGAAAAGATCCTACCAAGGAGTTATCCTTGATCCTACTAAGTAATACATTTTGAAAAAAGAGACATTTTAGTCATTTTGTGTATTGGAGAGAATGGGGGAGTTGTCCACAGCTGCATCACAGTGACATTACCCTTTTCGGCCAATTTGAAATTCCCATATGTATAGTGATTACAACTTTCCAAAATTCATTACTTTCTTATTGTTTGTCCGATTTCATTCAAACTTTCACCAATCTGCTTCTCTGATTTTTCCTCTTTCTTTCAAATCAACTTGCTACTAAGGTTGGATTTCCCTATAAGATGGAATGTCAATTAATAATAAATGTCATTATTATTATTATTATTATTATTATTATTATTATTATTATTATTATTATTATAATTATTATTATTCTAATTATCACTATTATCATTATAATAATGATTATTATTAACTTTGTTATGACTATCATCATTATTATTATCATAATCGTATTGATTATTATAACCATCATTATTTATATTTTTCTTTTATTATTATCTCTATAATAAAGTGCAATCATTATCATTATCATTATTATTATTATCAACAGGTAACAGTATTATCACTTTTGTTTTGTTTATTATTCTTCTTCTTTTTCTTTCTTCTTCTTCTTCTTCTTCTTCTTCTTCTTCTTCTTCTTCTTTTTCTTCTATTGTCCTGATGAAGATGATAATGATGATGATGAGGAGGATGATTATTGTTATTTATTACAGTAATTGTTATTATCATCATCATCATTTTCATAGTTATTTTGGTATATTAAATTGTTATTGATAATGTTATTCATAAAATTATTATTGTTTTTATTTTCATCCTTATATTTCAAACATATCATTGTTATAAAATATATCTAAAATAACTTTACCACTTTTCATCAGGTTGGGGTGAGACTGCTTCTCCCCTCTCCACCCCCCCCCCCCTCTCTCTCTCTCTCTCTCTCTCTGTTTCTCTCTCATTCTCCACGGTATCAACTTCTATCTGGAAAGTGGTATTATCATGGTCATTATAATAATTGTATTTGATTTTTCCCTGAGAATGCATAGAAATTTTTAAAGCAACAAAGTCTGAAATAAAAGAGATTTCATCTGATTTTATACATCATGTTCAAGACTCTTCTTCACTCTTCTAGAATGACTAGAATGTGTATGGGGGGTGTGGATGGGTGTTAGATCGAATGTGAATGATATGGGAGGGGTATATGCCTATGGGTGTTTTTTGAATGACAAAACGTGCATTGAGTTTGTCAAACAAGATCACGTTGGCAAATTATTTTAACCATCCCCCCCCCCCCCCCCACTCCTCGATACGGATTTACGCCACTGGATCAAGGCATTGACCAACTTTATGGAAAACCTCAACAATAATTCCTGTACCCAAAAGTAATAAATGTGTTGAGTATAAAGATTTTAGGCCTATATCCCTAACTTGTAATGCCATGAAGTGTCTTGAAAAACTGGTGCTGAAAAAGCTCATGAGTCAGGTTGGTAACCATCTCGACCCACTGCAGTTTGCTTACCGTAGAAACTGTGGTGTAGATGATCCAGTGTTATGTTTTCTCCATGGAATTTAAGAGCACTTAGATGTTAGTGGTAATTTTGTCAGGGCATTATTTGTAGACTTCTCAAGTGCTTTCAATACAATAATGTCACACCTGCTTGCACATAGACTAGTGGAAATGAATGTACACCCCATGACCGTTTTTTGGATTGATAATTTCTTATTAGAAAGACCTCAACACGTAAGATTGGGAGCCATTAAATCAGGCACCAAGGTAATCAGTACAGGGGCTCCGCAGGGTTGTGTTTTATCTCCACTCCTGTTCTCTCTGTATACATGGTATACCAGTAGCTGTATCAGTGACAATGAGACCTGGGCCCCGTTGCATAAATATTACCATTAATGGTAACTACCATGGTAACATCACTAAATAGCCAATCAAAATCAAGCTTTCCTTGGGAGTTACCATTGATGGCAAAGTTACCGTTAAGGGTAAGTTTTATGCAACGGGGCCCTGTACTATCATTAAATACGCCGATGATACGGTAATTACCGGTCACCTCACAGAAGAGGAGGCAAATGACTATTTCACTACAGTTAGAACATTCACCGAATGGTGTGATGCCCACTATCTTCTCTTAAATGTAGCCAAAACAAAAGAGTTAGTGTTCGATTTTCGGAAGAAATCGGAACCGCACGAACCGCTCGTTCTGCATGACAAGGAGGTTGAGCAGGTGAATGAGTATAAGTATTTGGGAAGTTTAGTAACAAATGCACTAGATTGGACAGAAAACGTACAAACACTTTGCAAAAAAGGGAACCAGAGATTATACTTTCTGAGAGTAATGAGAAACCTTCATGTCGATAAAACTATCCTGGTTTTGTTTTACCGCTCTTTAACCCAGAGTCACGTACAACCTGGGGAATGGTACACAGCAAAACCGAGATCGCTTAGACCGAGTGAGAAGAATGGCTCAACGAATTATAGGAAATGAACTGTCTTCTCCTAGTTGTTTCTTTGAATAGAGAGTACTATCCAAAGTTAACAAAATTATGAACGATCAAAGTCATCCTCTTAACGAACATTATTCATTTAATCGCTCTGATATCAGGCTGCGTGTGCCGCGTACGAATCGAACACGTTTCCGCCAATCATTTGTACCCAAATCGATTCACATGTTCAACCAACTTGTCAGAAGGGAGTATAGACCATAGTTCATTTAATTTGTCTTTACTGCACACCTTTATATCGGTATGTAAGTTTATATCAAATTTCTAATTTAAGAAATATGAAGGTCTAGTATTAAAGTTGCATTGAAAATTGATGTATGCTTGAGCAGTTTGCTTACATGACATATATAGGAATATGACAAGAAACGAAGGGTAAAGAAGATAAGAAATCAGGAGAAGAAGAAGGAAATAGAAGTTGAAAAGAATAAGAAGAAGGAAACAAACTCACCTATTATTTTTCAAACAAGTAATAAGTACATATATATATATAGTATTTGAGCACAATCTATGATTAGTTATGTATGAACATAGTATACAGTCAGAAATATGATAAGAAGAAGGAATCGATGATCAGAATGAGAAGTAGAAACGTACGAATTAGAAAGTAATAAAAAACGAAATAGAAAGGGAAAGGAGTATAAGTTAATACATGTACTTCAATAGTAAAACATAAATGCAAAATCAATTGGCAAAATTAATGTCATGCAGAGAATTTCTTTGTTTTTTATTGTATTTACATGTCTGTTATGTCGTATTGTACTGTACTATTTTTCATGTTTCTTTCTGTAATGCTGGTGGAAATCAAATTTCCACGATTTTATGTGGATCAGACTGAATAAAATTATCAAATTAAATTATCAATTATTAACTATTTTCGAAATTTGTGACTGTTTTAGCAAGACTAGACTATATGTCTATTTTGGACATTGAATATTAATTGTGCACTTACCAAAAGTCTTTTATATTTCTTATTTACACTCACCGACATTTGATACTATAAAGGCCTAGTCCTGGGCTTTGTCTTATAAACAGTTGCCATTGATCCGAATCAATCGCTCGCAGGTCTTCCAGTCAATCGCAAATTTACAGTCTCCTATCTATTATGTACAGAGTTGAGATTGATATTAATATCAAATTATAGGTGCAATCAACCGCAACTCTTTATAAGACAGAGCCCTGGTAGGCCTGTCACTTGAATCACTCTGGCTTTCAAGTTGAGAAGACAAGCTTCTATCATTTTATACTACACGATTAAGCCTTCTTATCTAAAAGGACCGAGTTTAAAACAGGATAACATTCAAAAGAACTTCTAAGTGAAATTTTAAATTTCATTTGTGATCCATCAGAAAAGTGTATGAAAATTTAGACATGATAGTCATGTAAAGGTCTCGAAGATTAAAATACCGGTGTAGGTTGAGAGATTGTTTGTCATATTATTTCAATTTCTCTCATTATTTTTTTTCAATTTCAATTTCTCTCTTACTTCTTAATGTTAACTTGATATAAATCGCGACAGAAATATAACCTCGCTTTTTAATATCTTAATTCATCAGTTTGCTCTCTTATCGTTTAATATTTTTTTTCTCCAGCTCTCAAAAAGTTGCTCAGTGAGGGGGGGGGGGGGTATCAGATGTTTTGCTCCATAATTCTCTGACAAGCAAAAAAAAAAAAAAAAAAAAAGGTAAAGGCCTACATGAGAGCTTCGAAACAAAACAGATTGCTGAAATAGAATAGAATAGGAATATTCATCATGATTCTAATTTAATGTCAAAAGTTCTCTCTAAACCATGTTCTTTGCTTTTATTCATTGATGGGGAATACCCCAATATTATTTCAACAGCCAGATATGTTACATTAGAAAACGCTCCCTTTTAGGGCACACATGAGTAAATCTATTCAAGAGAAATGATGTTTGGAAGTCACATTCTTTCATATTTTACCGTATGTGGAAGCTTGGACGCCTTGGTGTATTTTAGTGGAATTATTTGATCTGCAGTGCATTTCCACATGTCACAGCAGTGAAAAGTCGCAGTTCGTGATTAGCCTCGTTTCAGCCTTCACAGTATTTGTTCTAGTGGCCGAATAAAGTACCTAATTTTGTAGTACCATCCGTGTAGTTGCTACTCTGTCAGTTAACACGATTTTTGTAGAGAGAATATGGATTTTTGATGTGCTTCAGTATTTAACATGTGTTTCTTTAGGGGCCCGAATTACTCGTGTGTGCCCTATACTGAAGCCTAGCAAAGCGTTGCTGGGAAAGCGGCGGCTGCTAGCGGAGCTTTGCAGATGTTCTGAAATCACTCTCTTACTCGGGACATAACATCGCTAAGAATCATCCGGGGCATCGATCCCTTCGAGTTCATTTATTTTTATACAATTTGATACACAATTAAATGGAAAATGTAAAAATAGAGCATCGATCCCTTCGAGTTCATTTATTTTTATTCAGTATGAGACACAATTAAATGGAAAATGTAGAAATAGAGCAAGAAAAGTCAGTTGAAATTAGTGTGCAGTGTGGCGAGCTGAATGAAGCAGAATGTAAACAATGGACTATTAGACGTGTTTTTGCTATGATTCACCGCTAACTCCCTCCTCTCTCTCTCTCTCTCTCTTTCTCTGTCTCTCTCAATTTCTCTGCCACCCCCCCCCCACCCGCTTAATTAGGAATCCTGCTTTGTAAAATGTTTACAACCTGAGAAAGAAAGAAAATGTACAAAGAAATGAACTGAATGCAGAGTATCGCTAGGATGTGCCTTTTATTTTCTTTGTTTTTACGCAAGGGGGGGGGGGGGGGCTGCAGTTTTTATGTACCTTTTTTCCACTAGTGGTCCCATTAATCAATAATAATCTGTCTATAAATGCGATTCTTAGTTACATAAGAAGGTAACCCCCCCCAAAAAAAATATATATATACATACACACACACACACACACCCACCCACACCCGCGCACACACACACATATATATATATATATATATATATATATATATATACATATATATATATATATATATATACATATATATATATATATATACATATATATATATATATATATATACATATATATATATATATATATATATATATACATATATATATATATATATATATATATATATATATATATATATATTTATATATATATACATACCACAGAGCAGGATCTAGCGTGCACCATGAACTCGATGTATAAAATAGTACAAAATTGAGTAATGTCACAAGGGGCGTTTTTACCTCCCTACCTGCAAACGCAAAGGCTACGGATGAATGAATGTTACCAAAATTATAAGTAGAGAAAACTCTTTAAAATGGAATCAAAATATTTAATATTTTCAAGATATGACCTCCAATATCAGGGACATATTCCTACTTTATTTCTGTTATGCTGCCCCCATTTGTCAGTCACTTGTTCATTCCCCCCACCAACAAATAAAACGAATCGAAATGGAGCTTTAGTACATGCTTCAAATAGTTTGTTTAGAAAGACTGCAATGTCTACCATACTACGAATCCTAGCTTCACTCCACACATTTTTTCTCCCTAAAATAAAATGAACAATTACAAAGAAAAAGATGAGAAGTGATGAAAATCGATGAGATGCAAATCGACATTTAAAAGCACATAATTATGTTTACAGGAAAGGCAGATCAAGTAATACGCATATTCATATAGCTGTTATTGAGAATTAAAATAATAGTCAAACACTTATCTGAAATGATATCTCAATATGATAGGTCAATTCAGAAGAGTAAACTATTAATAATTAGCTCTGAAACGCACACCTGGCTGTTTGACTGTCACGGTCTATGGACCTAATGAATTTCAATAATTGAATCCAGGATTCTTTGCACGTTAAAAGGGGTATGGATGTCGCACTGCACAATGTATAGGGTAATCTTTCTTTGAGATTAACCCATTGCCTACGGGAACCGGCTGGCTCCTGTATTAAACCTATGGGATTAACAGGATTCAGTATTCAATAGGTAAAGAGAGAGAAGAAAAAAAAAACAGCAGCGCTCTAAAGTTATGGCACATAATCACACTTTCCCCCAACTAGCAAAAAAAAAAGGGGGGGGGGGTTGGGGGTTCTGGCGACAGCCTATAAAAATGGTAGACTTTACAGATATGGGGTATCGCAAACCCCCTCCCCTTCTTGCACGCAATTACCCTATTCTATCAAAAGTGAATTGTTCAACAATATGAGCTTTCTGAAGAAGTCATTGCTGTAGTCTCTTAACGCGTAGATAGGAGAGATTAATATTAAAACAAATAAGCGCTATATAAATCTTATGACAATAAGTAGAAAAGTTCGTCTTTGAATTTGTATAAAATTATATAGTCATTATGTATAGTATAGGAAGAGACTGACTGTGAGAGACTTTAGAGAAGTCGGCATTCTTCTTCCGTGATGTCCATGACGAATCACCCAATGAAAATTGTTGTTACAGTCATAGCAATAAATTAATCATCAAAATACTAACATAAGGATTTTTATGACTCTCAAGTTGAAAAGACCGCTACACTTTATTATTATTTTTGTAATGTTTTCAGAGATCTGCTAAGAAAGGTATTTGCCCTAAAAATCTTTATCATATTATCAGCTTTCGTGCGAAGGAAGTTAGCATGTTAGATATCTACTCAGTTTGTGTTTAATCATGTTAATCATTTACATGGTTGTTTTACCAATGAACGATTAAAATTGTTTGTTATCCTTATCTTCAGGAAGACAGATGGCTCGAAAAGAAGTCTTGATATAGCTCGGTTATGATGTTTTGTGTCAAATAGAACAACTTAGTATGATACAAAGTTGGATAGGATAATGATGATAATACTACTAGTAATAATGATGATGATAATAATAATGACAATAATAATAATAATGAAAATAATAATAATAATAATAATAATAATAATAATAATAATAATAATGATAATAATAATAATTAAAAAAAAAATAATAATAATAGTAATATTAATAAAATTAACAACAACAATAATAATAATAATAACAAAATAAAATTAATATTAATAATAATAATGAAAATGACAATAACAATAATGATAATAACAATTCAATTCAATTCAATTCAATTCAATTTATTTTCCATCTTTAAAATCACACAATATAATACTCAAACATT
Organism: Heliocidaris tuberculata; assembly: GCA_025618425.1. Classification (NCBI taxonomy): domain Eukaryota; kingdom Metazoa; phylum Echinodermata; class Echinoidea; order Camarodonta; family Echinometridae; genus Heliocidaris; species Heliocidaris tuberculata. The sequence continues at coordinate 89,762 of CM046841.1, forward strand.
ATAATGATAAAATAATATATGAGTAACAATATACAATATAAAAATGGAGGGATACCCTGTGAAGCAAAGTGCTTGTAAGTAGGGTCCCAAAATAGAATATACTTTTTAAAAAACAAGATATACATTGACAATATATTACTAAAATTAAAGAGATAAAAGTATATGAATGTATACACATAAAAACACTCACACTCACCCATACAAACTCAAACGCACGCACCAAGATACACCCTAACACACACACACACATACATACGCACACATGGCCCTAGCAGTAGACAATAAGGAGAAAGAAAATAGATAAGTTATGAGAGGAATATCACAGGAAAAGAAGAGAGAAAGAAAGAAGAGAGAGAGAAGGGGAGAGGTAGCATGATAGAGAAATAATGAGAATGACTGAGAGAGAGAAAAGAAAAAAAATGAATATAGATGATGAAAAAAACTGAGAAAAAGAATTGTAGTAGAGATAGAGAGGATGTAGAGAATAGGGGAAAGAAAATTGAAACATCATATATCTACTTACATGCATTAATTTGGGTTAAGTACAATCTTTTTATAGAGCATTTGAATTTTGACAGAGTTGAGCTTTGCTGAATATTTTGATCAAGGCTATTCCACAATTTGATATACTGTACACGGAATGAATTTAAAGCTAAGGAAGAGGAAACCTTGGGTTGATGAAATAACCCACACTGACGAGTGTTGTAATCATGTAAAGACGAATTAAGGGTGAACATATTTTCAAATATTTTTGGTAAAATTCTAGAGTTGTATTTGTACATGAATATAAGAGAATTCATAGAGATCAGTTCAGGTAATGGTAAAATCTTCATGTTTTGGAATAATGGCATACTAGGACAGTTGTATGGGGATGATGAGATGAGTCTAATTGCTTTTTTCTGCATAACTAATAATTTAGAAAGATGGCTTTTAAAAGTATGCCCCCACACTGAGTTGCAGTATGTAAGGTGAGGCAAGATCAGGCTATAATACAACGTAGTGAGTATGTTTGGGGGTAATGTGAATTTGAGCCTAGATATGATTCCAATAAATCTTGACACTTTTGTACAGATACTAGAGATATGTGGTTTCCAAGAAAGAAATTCATTGACTGTTATACCTAAAAATTGAATATTATTCACACGTGATATATCATGACCACCAATAGTAAGATTATTTAGGTCATTTGGGACCCTCCTGTTCCTTGTTCTGAAAATAATAAATTTTGTTTTGTCAAAATTTAATGAAAGCTTGTTGCAGCAGAACCAGTCATATAATTTATTGACTTCTTTATTGGTAATGGACATTAGATTATAGATATTCTTATGGGAGGTTATGATGCAGGTGCCATCTGCAAATAGGGAGTAACGAAATATTTTAGATGAATTTATAATATCATTTATATAAACAAGGAACAGGAGGGGCCCAAGTACGAACCTTGCGGAATTCCATATTTAATAAGATTATGCTGAGATGAGACACCATTGACCATGACATACTGATACCTGTTATGTAAATAATGTTTAAACCAGTCTAAAGCTAACCCTCTTACACCATAAACATTAAGTTTACGTATGAGTATGTCATGGTCAATGGTGTCAAATGCTTTTGATAGATCCATAAATAATAAAAATGTTTCAGTAGGTCAATATCAAAAGGTATATTGCATCGTATTATATTAGTTTTATATTATGTGTATAAAGTATAGAATAATGGGCGAGTAATAATATATAATGGGAAATTGTTCGGCAGAGTTCAAAGATACACAAATGGCCACTGCCACACGATTTAAGTGTTGGGGAGTGCTTGCCAGACGCCCCTAAAGTACACCAACTCCCAATATTGAGCTAGATCAGCTGGAAAGGAAACCATAAGAAACCTATATGACAAGATTCGCCATAGTCCAAAGATACACAAATGACCACTGCCAGACGATTTAACTGGTGGAGAGTGCCTGCCAGACGCCCCTTTTGTAATCCACCCACCATTATTGAGCTAGATCAGCTAGAAAGGAAATCTTATGAAACCTGCTGGAAATTACTGCCCAAATTTCAAAGATACGCAAATGACCTCTACCTGACGATTTAAGTGGTGGAGATTGACTGTTGGACGTTACTAATATAATATTTTGAGCAAGATCAAGTGGAAACGAAAGTTCGTGGGAACAAAGAAAAAACAAAAACAAACAAACAAATGGGCCTTGTCCAGACTTACATAGACGCTGCCGGAAATTATCATGATTATATATCCCCTTTATAAAGAATGACACACAAACTATGCAAATCAACAGTCACTATTTTTGTTCTTATTCCTTTTTTTTTTCTTTTTTTTTACATATAAATGGGATTCTAGAGTCAATCATATGCTGTAAAACCAGCAAAATATGGTTGATTTAGTTTACTCCTTTACTCATTAGTACCTATTAACAATGTGGGCTATGGTTTGCGGTGATTGTTAATAAATATAGTATGTTATATAAGTAATATTATTACTTGACTGCAATGGAAAAGCTCCGTTTGGCCGAGTATTGACGTTATAAATATTTATATAATAGACTTATAATTATGTTACATGGTTACATGTTTATAGCAAGTACCAGCAAATGTTTTATTACTGATATAAGTTTTAAATTATAAGATTCATTCAAAAAACTATGACCCCTTTTTTATCAAAAAGCGCTAGAGCAAGCTTTAGTCAAATTTGGGCCAGTTCACTGATTACCCTATCTACAGTAGGTGAGGGACCGTTTTGAGGCCAGTTTCTGTGATTTTTTTTTTCTTCTGCGAATGGGGAGAGGAGTTTTATATACGAACACAGTATAATATCTGTATATATGACATAGTTTGAAGTTTTATTTGTTCCACTTTCACATCAAACACAATTCAGTTATTAGTATCATAGTCAATTTCAAAACGTACGAGTAAAGAACTCAAATCAAGTACAATGTGCAGTAAATATATAGGTGGAAAGTTTAGAGAGATAGGAACGACTGGAAAAAAAGAAGATAATGTAAACTTTGAGGAGCCTAAATAAAAAGCATATAGCTTGTTCATTATTAGGCTCCCGTTTACAGTACTTAACATTATTAGTATTAAATTCTGATTAATATGTAATAAAAAGCGAAGCGAAATAAAAAAATATCAGATTCACTAAACGAACAAGGAGAACAAAGCTCATAATGTGGAATTAAGGAAAAGAAAACGAAGAAAGAGACTGAAGAAGAGAAGAAAAAGAAGAAGAAAGAAGCAAAAAGAAAAATTGTAAAGGCAGGACAGTGTAACAAGAACAAAGTCTGTGTGACCACTTGTGCGATCCAGCATGACGTGAATATTCATACATACTTACTTAAAAGGTAACATCTTAGCTTCAATTTAAAAGAATTGTTGGAGGAGCTATCAACCAGTTCGTTTTTTAGACTATCCCAGAATTTGGGTCCAGTAAAGTTGATTGTTTTGTTTGCAAAAACGGTGGATGCTCGGGGGAGGTGGAAATGGTTTGTCTGTCTAGTTGGGTAGGAATGTACAGCATGTTGGGTTGAAAAATAGGGACGAATCATCCGATAAATTGCTTTTCAAAAGTTCGTATATACATAAATATTCCATGATTGTATACAAGTCAGATATCTCAAGAATATTACAGTTATAGAAAAGCTCATTTGTATGTGCACGAAATCCAACATTCTTTACAATTCTTACAACCCATTTTGTCCATCAGGGCAAGTACAATAATTAAGTTATAGATTAAGACAGAACAGAACTTGTTTATTACACATGAGTTACATGACAACAGTTTACATAAACAATCAATATGAACTTTCCACGTTAGTTTACTGTCTGTATAAACACCTCAAAATTTGAAAGACTCAAGGAGGGAAATAATTGGTTGTTTATTCTATATGACCTGATAAGGATAGTATAGAATTACTTAATATCAAGAAATTTGTTTTGTTTATGATGAGCGACAATTTGTTAGCTTTAATCCAGTCAAAAGCACACTTTAATTTAGTGTTTACAATGTTCAAAAGTGTATCAGGTTAAGGTGAGAGCAAACAAATATTGGAGTCATCGGCAAAGAGGATGTATGACTAGACTACAGATGAGTTCTGGAGATTGTCAGTGTACATGAAATAAACAGAAGCGGACCTAACAGAGAGCCTTGAGGGATACCACAAGTAATTGACTGAAGGGTCGATTCAAAACCATTCATGGTTACATATTGTTTCCTATCTCTAGGCTAGTTCCTGAACCACTCCAAGGCCTTCCTCTGTATACCGTAGAGAGATAACTTATACAACAATATATCATGATTTATAGCATCGAAGGCCTTGGAGAAGTCCAAGAAAATACCTGCAGTGTGTGACACTGTCTATAGCTCTGGCAATTTAGAAGCGCGTGCGTGTATATAGTTGACTGCTTTTTGCGGAAAAATGAGACCCGGAGAGGACATGATTATTATTTAAAAACATATATATTGAGTCCAGAATAAACAATTTTTCTAGATTTTTTACTGGAAGCTTGTTAGGAGTGATAAAGTGCGGTAATTACCTTTGTCTTGTTGGTCACCTTTCTTGAATAGGTACTTTGTAATCTTCAGTGATAGATTAACAATATGTGTTAAAGGAGAAACTATTTCATGAATGATATTTTTAGTAAAACATTAGTTATACCATGATACACAGAGCTGTTTTAGCTTTAAATTGCTTAAAATATCAATGGCTTCAGTTTCTGTAGGGTTACCCGCCATGACTAAGCGAAATTGACCTTTTTAATCTTCTTTACTAATGTACCATAATATATTTAAAATGTTAACAATAAAAGAGTGGCCGCTCATGGCGAAAATCAAGAGGGTCCTACTGTACCTTTTTTTGACATGTTCACATTTAACTTTAAGTATGAATATTATATTTCATTGAAACTTGGCATCGTATTAAGAATCATATTCCGCACATTTTAATACCGATCAATTATGCTCCACACTGAATGTTGTCATAACCAACCGTTCAATGCAAACCGACACGTTTTTGATAAATTTTTGATATTTTGGCCTGAAAATTGATTCGTATTTTTATACTTAAGGTTTGATATGGGTTTCAAATAATATTCAGACCGTAAATTTAAATTGTATATTTCTCTGGTGTATGTAAACATCATTTTGATAATGGACATCTTCGTCATGTTCGTTGCTTATCAGCAGAGGGCCCTGTAAAGTACCATAAAAAACCTCGGTTTTATGGACATTTGACATTTTTGAATATTTGTCAGCACATTGAGCACTTGAACCTTTCCTATTCTGTTACTTTTTAATTCCTTATCATGATGCAATGAAACTTGGAGATAAAATTCAGAAAGATATTCTGCATAGTTTGGAACAGTGGAAATATGTTCATATTAATTTCATTTGCCATGGCAGCCTTTATGCAATTACTCGTCGTCCATACATAAATACACGACCCGAAATTCTACTAATATGCATTTAAACAGTTACCCCAAAACAGCCCTCAGGCTGGCTCATAGATCTATAAGACACACTGGACCCGATATTTAGAATTTAGTACTTATCGACATAGTTTATATTCAAGCCCAACAAGTGTATTAAAAAAAACAAAAAAAACAAAAAAAAAACGCTATGAAGATTATCTTCTTTCATATATCCTGTATATTGCTCGTGGGGACGGTTAACACCCTTTATAGCGATATACAATATCATTAATCATTAGTTTGTTTGTAAATATGAGAATGTTCAATACTTAATTAAAAATGACATAACATACGTAGACTAAACTTGTTTTCTACTTATTACAAGATAATCTACATATTATTAATGCCTGTATCTGCAACAATCGTATTTATGCATAGAAATATACCTACATGTGTTATTTTATAGGACGTATCCTTGTACCTTGCAATATAAGAATCAGTTGTCAGGAGTTTTATGAACGTAATTGGTATTTACAGACCTTATGTTCCACCTGATACTATCTGAATGTAACTATCCCCTCTCCCTCCTTTGTTTCTCTTTCTTTCTTTCTTTCTTTCTTTCTTTCACTTTCATTTTTTTTTCATTTGGTTGGTCTTCTGCTTTCAACTTGTTTGCATATGTATATTTATTGTGTGATCATTTTATTTGTGATGAGGATGTCAACACAAGCTGTGCAAGCTGTGCTTATGTATCTATGTATCTATGTATGATTTGATGTGACCATATAACATGAAGATTGTAAATTTATGATGATGTACATGGAAATAAAAATGAACATTAAATCAAATCAAATCAAATGTATTTTTTTCTAACTGGAGACTGCTTTTAACGTGAAGAATTCAGCGTTAATGTGAGTGAGATATACTACATACCTATATAGTGAATTATGGTATCGGTGACAACTCTAATTCACCCAAATAAATATCAGGGGCCTGTAACATAAAGAGATAAATCAATCTTACGATTGATATCAATCGTAAGTCTATGGCAAACTATGTACTGAAGAGTTACTATTGATCGTAAGATTGATTGTATCTCTTTATGTTAGGCCCCAGGTGTAATTATTATTCTTTATTACACTTTTTGTACCTTTATTTGTTTATCCGATTATAGGTTTCTAATTGGGCCTAGCGACGTTCCGAATCTTTCTAACTAATATTATCTGTCTACCACCATATTCAGTTGAATGAGGTTTATCTGTGAATATAATGCATAACTTCACATGTATTTAACGAAGTTATGAATAATACTCTGAAAAAAGGGGCGATTTTTTTTTTAAATCCAAAGTCATGACCTCAACGTACTGGGATGGAAAGCTTTAGACACTATGATCTGAACCTTGAACTTAGAAGGCTAAATATTTTATGTAAACATTGACGACTGGACATTACTGTGGTACACACATTTATGTTTCTGGATAATCTGATTTATCAGGAATTAAATATTTATAACAAAGCTTCTGTGTAGACTATGTAATTTGAGATGCACAGCTAGCCGGTTACATTTTCGCAAAGCAGTCATTAGATATTCTTGTTAAAATACATGTATCAGGATATTGTGATCTTCCAAAAAAATCTCTTGATCTTAACAGCAGTTTGAAATGTCAAACAGTAATCAGGAAACGATTTAATAAGTTTTAATAGGTCTGGCCATTTAAATATTCATCATTCTTAAAATGATTGTAGAGACTAGAGCTTTTTCCTGGAGCCTTTTCAGTAAGGTACATGCATTTGGTTGGTATCAAAATGAGCGGAATATAATTCTACATACGATGACTAAGTTTTAATGAAATGGTTTATCATCTTCTGTATGTGGGGAAATCATTAAATCAGCCAAAATTTGACTAACTCTAGCGCTAGGGCTTTTTAAAGAAAAAAAGTCTGACAATTTTTGGATGAATCTTATGATTTACAACTTATATCAAGTAATAAAACAGTTGCTGGTACTTCCAATGAACATATGACATTATAACGTCAGTACTTGTCCTAACGCGGTTTTACCATTTCATTCAAGAATCAATGTAAATTATATATCAGACTAATTAACAATCACAACAGCCCATAATTCTCATTGTTAAAAAGTACTAATTATAGGAGTAAACTCCTTACGTGCGTTAAATCAATCATAGTTTGCTACTACAGCGTTTTTCCGACGTCGAGTATCCCATTTACAAGTAAAGGAAATGAAACAGGAACAAAAATAGGGACTGTTTTCTGTGTCGTTCGTTATATGGGGAATGGGGGGATGTCTGGCAGGTAGATCCCACCATATATTATCATGATGATTTCTGGCCGTATTTATATAAGACTTAACAAAGCCAATTTATTTCGTTTGTTTTTGTTTTGTTTCCCACCCCTCCCCCACGAACTTTCGTTTGCACCTGAACTCGCTCAAAATACAGGCGTTGTATATTCAAATTCAAATTCAAATTCGTATTCATTTCATTTCCAACATTAGTATTAGTAACGTCCAACATTCAATCTCCACCACTTAAATCGTCAGTTAGAGGCCATTTGCGTATCTTTCCCGCAGGTTTCATAAGGTTTCCTTTCTAGCTGATCTAGCTCAATAATGGTGGGTGGATTACCAAAGGGGCGTCTGGCAGGCACTCTCCACCAGTTAGATCGTCTGGCAGTGGTCATATGTGTATCTTTGGACTATGGCGAATCTTGTCATATAGGTTTCTTAGGGTTTCCTTTCCAGCTGATCTAGCTCAATATTGGGGGTTGGGGTACTTTAGGGGCGTCTGGCAAGCACTCCCCACCACTTAAATCGTCTGGCAGTGGCCATTTGGGTATCTTTGGACTCTGCCGGACAATTTCCCATTGGTTTCGTCGGGTTTCCTTTCCAGCTGATCTAGCTCAATTTTTGGACCCCCTTTGGGGGCGTCTGGCGGGCATCCCCCACCACTTAAAACGTCTGGCATTGTCCATTCATGTACCTCGGGACTATGGCGAATCTTTTGATATAGGTTTCTTAGGGTTTCCTTTCCAGCTGATCTAGCTCATTTTTTTGACCACTTTGTGACCTCCCCCTGGCCACACCCACCACATAGAACATGCCAGACGGTCAATTCGTTATATCGGACGATGCGATCTTTACATTCATGCACATGAAAATTGGTTTCCTTTCCAGCTAGGTTGACTCCCCTGGCTCCCGGACTATAACATGGTATACATCGTAATACACCTATTTGGTTTATTTTATGTGTATAAAGACTAATGAGTGATTTGTAGTAGTTAAAGTCAAATCGTAGTGTATAAGGCTTCTGCACCAATGTTTATACCACCCTCTCTCTCTCTCTCTCTCTCTTTCTATCTCTCTCTCTCTCTCTCTTTCTCTCTTGATTTTTTCATCTCATTTTAATATTTTACTGTAGTTTATAACAATCGTATAATGTTCTATGTCTTTCATTGTCAATGTGTATATATGTCTTCTTAAACACTGCAATCCGTGTCAACTAGTCTGTCCTAGGACTGCTAATATATGGAATTTTTCAGTAACACATTTAAATAAAAAATCAAATCAATGTCAGTTTATTAGCCAAGTGACTGGAAAGGCTTTGTATTTTCAGAGTTTATCCAGATCATTTTCATAACTACCACCTTTACTAAGTCAGACGATTCACAAGATACATTTATGTATGAACAAAATTACCTATGCACCTGTTATAAAGCGGTGGTTATTGTTCACACTCAATGAATGAGCAAACAAAAAGATGCAATTTTGTTTATCAAATCTGTATTTGCCCCAACACACGTCACTACACGTTATGCCCGCTACAAATGACAGTTGATTTGTGCTGTTACAACAAAAACCAATGTATCACTTTGCAGTCATCTTACTGTGGAAAGTTGAGTTTTTGTGTTTTTTATAAAGGTATTAAAATCGTGTTTGGCATGCTTCTCATTAGTCAAGAAGATACATGTATGTGAGGAATTTGCTATGGAAAGATTGTTTTCTATACATGTAAGCTCTGTTATTTGGGTTCAAGATTGTTTGAAATTGGATTCCTTGAATCACACCATAAGTTTATGAATGAAAACAAATTACTGTGTAAGGTTCGTTGGATTCTTTTTTTTGTGAACTACATTAGGAATCGCGCCATAAGTTTCTGAAAGAAAACCAATCATCGTTCAGGTTCTTTGAATTCCTTTTTACGTTAATTGTAACTGGGCGTCTGCCCCGTTTTTATTGATGAAGGCTAATCACTGTAATATTCCTTCATAAGGTAAAATAGTTCTGCCCAGTTAAGAGATTGAGGGTCGGAATTTACGTAAATTAGTTCAGAGGTACATTGTAATTAGGTAATATTAGAAAGTTTGAGGGAAGTGAAGGATTGAAGGTCTTAATGATGCAGGCGCATTAATTTTTAAGAGATACGGTCAAACCAGTGATGTGATGTAGAGTACTCGTTATATCGGCCAGGGCATCGGAGATTCATTCCTTCTCTCATGCTTGTTCTCAACGTACCGTATCCGTAGTAATTTGCTTGATACTTCAATTCTTCAGGAGTTTGGTATGTACATACAATTTGAAATGTTTTCATTTGTGTATCAGTATTGAAAATAAATGTCAGTCAAATTAGAACGTTTAAGATGGAATAATATTGTGACGAAATAACGATTCATGACATTGATTTTTATATGAGTAACACAGATTTCTATGTGTGGGACATGTACACAAACATGTTAGACCTGGAAAGGTGTGTGGTATATGTATTTCAAGATTATGGTTGAAGAATTGAGGACAATTTGATTAATTCTTTATGGCTCTATTACCTTGGTGTGAGGCATTGGAATATATATGATTGTAAGTCATTTCTTTTATAGTAATTCCAAAATATGAATAGATATTTGGGATGATGAGTTGTCTTTATTTACAGTTTCTTTAATTGATGAACTCTCAAGTTTCAAGTTGATATTGATAGAAGTCTTATCTATTTTGATATAGGACAAATTTTTGTGATGGAATTCAAACTTAAAGTAAAATTAATATGTATGACAACTAAGTGATTGTAAATCTGTTCTTTGTTTAACAGTAATTCCAGTATTGGAATTGACTGAGTTCAGGCAGTGCATTGGTCCCTGTGACGAGTGGGTGTTGATCCTGGGTAAGCAGTAATGTTATATTTGATTGGGCGACGCCCTATTTAGAAACCTCATTGTATGTATGGTTGTGTATCAATTATTATGATTGTACGGCATCGATTTATCGATTTAAATTGAAATCGGTTGAGATTAATACAGAGAATATTTCAGAAACTTTATAGTTTTTGTGCAAAAAATGATTTGACTTATGGATGCTATCATATTGAATTATTTTGAGATGTTCTTTGTTTCATGGACAACGAGGAGTGTAGTTAGTGAGACTGTACAATTTTAGGGGATTTGTATGTCATTTTTAAGAGGATAATGACGATGGTCTCTTTGTCTGCCATTCTTGAGGTTTGGTTGTTGGTACAAACATACGAGGATAAGGGTGGTTAGACGGCTAGCTACGAGGAATACTGAGCATTCATAACTTGAAGAATTTAATGCAACAAGTGTAACTTTTAATACATTTCTAATCTTGATATCTTCTAATCGTGATATTTGCCAAAGGATATAGACCCTCTGTCATAGTAAATTTGCTACATTCAGTGTCTTTAACTCTTTATCAATAGTTTATTAATTAAGAAGATCAATTATCTATTGACATATGTCATTATTTGATTGTACACTTATTACTGTTTTGATTATATCTTGCAGGGTTTTTTGTTTTATTATCTATAATAAAAGATGAGAACACACAACAGTGGTTGCCCATATGTGCTCTTTTTGGAGTGACCTACTTCGAACTACGACATTACTGGTGTTGTTAAGTAAAGTGTCATTTTTTTGTTGTTGAGAAAAACAATACTTGTTCATTTTGTTTATAAAAGAGTGATGTAAATATATTAAGTGTTAATATATCGAAATGAGACATTGGGGGAAATAAAGTAAACTGTTTATTATTAATGATATTCGACGAAATATGATTAAAGGAATTACCCTTTCCTTGTGTTACAACACAGAAAGAGTTATCTTCATTTTCTCATACATGTATGTTTTGGAACAAATCTCTAATCCGTTCCTTTATATTATATACATCCCTCTTTCTGTCTTTCTCTCCATCTTTCTCCCTCTCTCTCCCTATCTCTATCTCTTTTATCCCCATTGACAGTGAGTAACAGACCGAGGCAGTATTGGTTTTGCAGAAAGCGTTTTATTTTCGACTAAGAATTTTTTTTTTTTTTGTTTAACATTTTGGAACCCTATGTCTGAAGACTACGTAATGTGACATAAAAAAAGAAATTATCAGGTACTCATAAACATGTATTTCAGAAAATCAAAGCATGGACAAATATATGAGAAAATGAGAAGATTAATTTAAAAATACATGTTTGTAAGCAACGTTATTACAGACAGTTCACAAAAAAATGGCTTGGTCGAGTGCCTTTTTGTATTTATTTCCCAAATAAAGAAATCGGAAAATAAACAAACATGAAGCATACTTGAACAGGTACACAGAACCAAAACCAGAAAAAAAATATCAGATGTTGTTCATAAAAGACAAATATCAGAATATGAAAGGAATAATGAGAACAATGATGCTTTGTAAGATACATGATTACAAACATTCTGTGGAAGATTGCATGATAAAGTCCCTTACTGTAATTTACAACAAATCAGAAAGTATACAAACTAAATTTTGATCGCGTTTGTTTGTTTGATTTCTCTCTTTTGTTTTTTGTTAATGAACGAGTTACAAATCTAAAGAAAAGTAAAACTAACACAAGCTTGTGTCAAGCATATTAATCTTCTTGTATCTATCTTTAGTAACTGCAGTTAAAAGAACATGCTCCTTTTTTCTCTCCCTCCCATAGGGAATTTAAATTTAATCCTATAGGTATTCCAATAGTGTATACATTAGCTTTCAGCAAGTGATAAAAGAACATTCAATTGAAACTTTATGAAAAAAGATATTATGTAGGCTTACCGTTCAAAAACGTGCGAACGGATGCACTACCAGCACATATAAATTTCTTGAAATACACATAGGTGTTTAATGTTTTGACCCTTGTAAAGAGGTTTTTTGTGTAGATGTTTTGGCTACCCCTACTTACTACATTATCTTAATGTAACAGTGATGGTCAACTGGTGAATATTCTTTAGTTTTTACATCACAAAACTTTTTTCCGTCCTATTCAGAAGGGAACGGGACGAAACGAATACCATGCTGTATATAAGAAATGATAAACTGAAAGAAATGTCATCACACAGATTCACTTTCAGTTCCTTTTGAAAATAGAATTAGGTTTTCTGCCAACTGTACTATTAGTCAAATACATACAAGTTATACATATATTGCGAAGATAGAATCTTTACTTTTTTCCTTCTCTTTCTTAAATTTTGTAAAGTTTATTGAATGCTCACAAGTCGGAAATCCATATATTAAACACCATTATCCATTACAAGTTTACATAGCACATGTGTATATAAGCAACACAAACAAAATAGGAATATATTGTTCATATACAGTATAATGAATGTGGAAGCTTTTAAGTAAAATAGATATTTCCGATTCCACGATTGTCGTTCGTATCGATATCTTCTCAAGTTTAAACGGTTTACATCTCCTAAATAAACCATAGCAAAAACAAGAACAAAGGATGGAATGTGTACCTCGGGCATTAATATCTCTCAGTCTAGTGGGCTTGTGTTTGGCGACGTTTAATACGTGCCTACTGATATTCGTTTATACTAGGGTGCCGTTGCATAAAACTTGCTATTATAGTAACTTTGCTATTATAGTAACTTTTCATGGAATACTGGATTTTGACTGGCTCTTGAGCAACGTTACCATGGTAGTTACCATTGATGGCAAAGTTACTATAATAGTAAGTCTTTATGTAATGGCACCCTATTTTTGTTACAAAAAACATTTCCCACTTTTAATCCTTAATAGTTCGAAAACTATATATCAGATAACACTGTCATTGATATGAGTAATAGCTGAATAGTGTACAATTTAGTTGGAGGTGATTTGAATATGAAAGCATAAATAAGTTTCATTAAATCCATGATTAATTTTAAAGTTAGGTTCCAGATTTTGGTCAAATTTTAACCCTCTGTACAAAACTTGAACTTTACACAGGAACCAATGATGTGTATGTGAGTGTGTGCTTACAATGACCCTGAACAGTGGACATGAATACCACCTTTTCAGAGCTCTGTTGACCAGGCTTCTGGTCTCTTGCTCCAAGGCACATGAATGCTTTATTAATAATTCATGATGGATTGCCCTGGGCACTGCTAACCACACACTCCCATACACACCAATTGACCCCTGTGCAAAGTTAAAGTTTTGTACAGAGGGTTGAAAATAGAGCAAAATCTGAACCCTAACTTAAAAATTAATCTTGAATTTAATGAAACTGATTTATGCTTTCATTTTTAAATGACCTCCAACAAAATTGTACACTATTCAGCTATTGCTCATATCAATGTCAGTGTTATCTGATATATAGTTTTTGAACTATTAAGGATCAAAAGTGGGAAATGTTTTTTGTAACACCTAGTATATGCCCCTCACCCCAAATATAAGGTATTGAACTGTCAAGGTTTTATTACCATCGGATTTTTTTTTTCGATTTACGTATTGTCACCCTCTTCATTCCATACACAGAAATGTATTTCTGTAACAAAATTCATATCAGAAATTAGTGAAAGAAGAAAATAGTAGGAATCTTATGACGACAGCACTTTTGTCTATTCATGTAGTGACGGAGTTGAGATAATTCTTCCTAGAAGAAGGGAATGACACTTGGCGCTCCATAAATCAGTGGAATACCTTAATCCCTGCATTTGGGGTCTCAGACAGTAGTAGCAGTAGCAGTAGTGGTAGCAGAAGCAGCAGCAGCAGCAGCAGATGTAGTAGTAGCAGTAGTAGTAGTCGTAGTAGTAGTAGTAGTAGTAGTAGTAGTAGTAGTATTAGTAGTAGCAGTAGTAGTAGTAGTAGTAGCAGTAGTAGTAGTAGTAGTAGTAATAGTAGTAGTAGCAGGAGTAGTAGTAGTGTAGTTGTAGCAGCAGCGGAAGCATTATCGGCAGTAGTAGTAGTTAGTGTAGTTATAGCTGCAGCGGAAGCATTATCGGCAGTAGTAGTAGTAGCAATAGCAGTTGTAATACAGTCTAAGTTTAAGACCACCATACGTATTTATTAACTTGAAGAAAAACCAAACTTAAACAAAAAATAATCATAAGAACGTATTCATTGCTCAGACTTCGAGAGATAGTGCTTATACTAACATTTTGACAAAGCTACCTTGCTATTTCGACGAGAACTTCAGTGACCCAGCAATACAATTCTGTAAATTATATAAAGTGTGTTCCAGCAAAAATGAAACCGAGTTTCATGGCAGGAATTTTCTATCACAGTGAATAATTTCCTTGATGAGATATACATGAATGAAAGGCTCTGCTTCTCTTCTTTCATGCACATCTTATTATTCATGATTTGAGCATGACTGAATAAAAACAGTGAAAAGTGGTGCTACTCAAATTGCAACTTTGAGTGAGTTTTTAGGGCAGTTAACGTTTATATTTTTGGGGAAAAAAAGAAAAACATCACGTAAAAGTTCATAAAAAAGTTTCGTTAGAAACACAATTACGTCATCTAAACAGAGCACCTTCTTCTTTCAACAGTAAGATTTTCTTAGCTAAAAAGTGATTCGTTATCGTGAAGTTTAATATTCATCATGATTCCATTGCATAGGATGGTTTATTCCGTGATGTAAAGAAATGTAAGATACATAGCAAGCAAATACCGTAGCTCGGTCTTATTTATGATACCACGAATGTTTTGTTCTTCTTATGAACTAAAAGTCAACAGCACACTTGTTAGAATTACTGATATTCTTATCTTTATTTACTTCATATAAGTTGTCGTTAACTTTGTGTTCTCTATGTGCATGTAATTACTACGACATAAATTCCAAATGATAAACAAGAGCAAATCACTGCATTATCCCAGAATGTCGCTCTCTAACTTGGTTACACACCTTTAATTTCTCGGCGCAGCCAGTTCGGCCTCTCTACTGTTTTCAGTAACGCATTTGAGAAATTATGTAATAACTTTTGTTATAACAGTATCAATGATACTAGCCTTATGTGTTAAAAGGCAATTAATACTCCTGAGATATAATTTAGAGCGCAACGAAAAGTATATCATATTTTAGAAAAAAAGATATCCGTCTTCTCGAAAAGGGGTGAAAGAATCGATGATACTTCCATACTCATCGTGTGAGACGAAGTGACTTTATGAGACCATGTTCGAAGAGGATTGCCCATCTGTCATTCCATTCCTGTTGCAAGAAATCAAACAAACAGTGAAAGCGTGAGGAACGTTGAAAAGAACGAGCTTCAAGCCAATGCAATATTGTTAAGTTCCATAACTTTTCGCTAGTTCTCTTTCCTTATTTTTAAAAATAAATTAATAACGGTTAAAAAAATAATATTTGATACGCATCATTAAGTTTACAAGGCTGAAGTCTTCATCTTCAATATGAATGACTAATTTCTATTTCCGCTCAAGAGTATATTGGAGTAAGAGTTTACAATGTTCGAGCTTAACATAATTTTGTTCATGGCAAACTGTGAAAAATGCGGATATTGAGCTCTGTACCATTTATCAAAATTTCATCGAAAAAGACCAAAAGCTCTTTCATCTTATGTTGTTCCAGAAACTCCAAAATCTAGAGAGTTGGACGATCCACCACGGTAATGGTTGATATAACCCCTTTCAGAAAGAAGTGTACTGCCCAACATTTAGTCATTATAGCTTACCTATCTGCCTATTGATGTTCTGTAATCCAGATCTGCCCTTTCTTTGCACGGACGAGTATCAAAGACCCTGATTCAGACGTTTTGGCAATGTAATTGTGATGTTCACTATCGTATACTTCAGCTTCCAAGTTGCCTTCTTTGTTTCCAGAACGCCACTTGACCATTATTTTTACTGGTGCAGCACTTGTTAACTTGATTCTCCCATGTTCATTTTCATAAATGGTCGAGACTTCTGCATCGTCAATGAAAACTCTAATTGGGCGGGAAGTATCGTTTGCAATAGTGATGTACTGTTTACTATCTATGAACTCATATATAGCATAACTAATTACAGCAAATCCGCCACCTAAAGCCATTCCAATAAAGACCGCCATAGAGTATGACTCAAGGTTGCCTCTGCATAATTTCCTTTACAACGGCAAATATATATATATATATATATATACACACACACACACACACACATTGAAATCAGGTATGGAGCTGATCAAAGATTTAGAGGCTACAGTTCAACGAACAATTTAAAGAAAAATGTGATGAGCGTCGTACGATGTGAAGCTTGTCAAACAGTTTTATTTCTGTCTACGTAAATCACCAGACCTGAACCACGAAACCTCACGAACGCTTCCAATATATATTTCGACGTACATGTATTCGATAAATTTATATGGAGTGGTAACACACCCGCTTGGGTAATTACATGGACAGGGTCACATGGTATTAGTAGCTAATTTTAACAACTCGTTATGCTGATTGGACAATTTTATTTTTAATCATTAATAACTATTATAAAACGGGTTCAAGAATGTAGCCAATCAGATGAGCTGAAATGAGTCACATGTGCGCTCTTTATCGTTCGCTAACATGCACAGCCCGAGTGCAAAAAATGCGCAGCAAAAAGTGATATGCACGGCTGAGATGCACGTATGCGTACCGCTAGGGCGTACAAACTTAAGACACGAAGAAATGCTCGCAGTTTCATATAGGAAGGCCATGACAAGAACTTTGATGCGCACACTGACAAGCGCATTATACTTTTTGACTGCGCTTAATGTGATGTCATAAAGGAAAGCAAATGACTCTATATTCAATATTGTTGACCCGTTTTATAAAACAAATAATTCATGTTTTGTTCCTCGAGCATTAGTGATATGCACTGCACTCAGTTAAGTCACAATGAGACGGATAATGAACTCGACAAGTCTCGTTCATTATCCCATTGTGAATTACAATTCGTGCAGTCATTAGTCACTAATGCACTCGCAAACAGGCATTATTTGTATATTAGCAGATGACCCAATCACGTGGAAATCAACCAAATAATGAAATCGTGAATAAACAATAATACCTCTCAGATGGGACTTTGTTCTTTCCGGCTGATCATTCAGGAGAAATCGGCATATTGATTGAAAATAAAGTAAAAAGATTCTGCCATATTCATCTGTATTTGATATTGTACAAACTTACAATATCGCCTCCACTGTTGAGTGGAGAAGACATCGGGCGTACCTACACACTCTAAAAAAAAGTTTTAAATCACCATTTAAAAGGGCCGAGGAGTGACAACTTTTTCAAAATTGTAGATTAACACTTTTAACATGCTGGATACAACACTATAAAGGCTGAATCCAGCAGTTCAAAAGAGTTGATCTACCATTTTGAAAATGTTGTCACTCCTCGGCCCTTTTAAATGGTGATTTAACACTTTAGTTTTTAGAGTGTATAAAAACTAGCAAAAGCCTAGCAAATAGGAGGGACATTCTTCTCGCCAGAAAGTGCTTCCCCATGACTAGCTTTTAATTGCTTGAACAACAAGAATTAGGTTTCATCATTAAGCATTTGCTTTATATTTTTAATAATAATAATGATAATAATAGTTTTTTTTCTTATGTAGCGCCTTACCAGTTACAATATAACCGATCAAAGTGCTTACAGCATTATTACCCAGGTCACCGGATTCAGTTGCGATTCTGCACATTACAGCGCACATTCTCCTGTAATTAAAGATCCTGTCATAGTAGCTGGGCCTTTTACTTTTGATTTTATTCATCAGAGAAGACAGGCCATTATCTTTCCATCATTAATTGTTTGATTTTCTCTTTGAGTCTATTCGATATACTTTACTGCACTTACAGAATAAAGTAACGAACCAATTTAAGCAATCATAAACTGTTTTGCCGTATTTAAAGATAAAGTTGAGTTCTGGTCATTATGCTAGAAACTGTCTCAAAGCAAATGGGAAAGGCATGAAAGGTTGATCATGTCTACAAAAGAATTGATGTATACTCCGAGGTTTTGGAATCACCTATAAATGGTAAGAAACTTGACCCAATTTCGCTGAAAAACACATGAACTGCACACAGAAATAGGTATATGGGACTGCATGCACAGCTATTTCTTGTCATACTTTGAATATGAGGTCATTTGAGGAGCAATTTTTTTTCAGGGGACATTTTTCCTATGATGTTCTTCCAAACTCACATAAAAGGAAGCTCACAAATTATTTTTCACCTTTCCCAGAACTCAACTTTCCCTTTAAAAGCAGTATGGTAAAGAACATGTTTTGAACGGGAATTTCGGACTGACGGAATTTAATAAAGCCATAGTAAATAAAAATAATACAGCTCCCGGGAAAGATAAAATACCATATATTGTATATCAAAACTTACCGAATAATGCAAAAGAGTATGTACTACGTTTGATAAACTTAATTTGGGAAACCAAATTCATTCCGCCCCAACTAAAACATTCTATATTGATCCCAATCCTAAAACATAACGGTAATCCTAGTGATATATCTGCATATAGACCTATTGCTTTGTCTTCATGCCTGATTAAAATCATGGAAAAGATGATCAAATCAAGGATTGATTGGTATTTAGAGAAGCATGAGTTTTTGCCTTCATTCATGAGTGGTTTCAGAAGAGCACGTAGTGTAACAGATAACATAGTAAACCTAGAAAATGATATCCAAAAGAGTATAAATAACAAAGAACATACTTTGGCAGTTTTCCTAGATATAGATAAAGCATACGACACGGTATGGACAGGCGGTTTAATACACAAATTAGAAGATATAGGTATACAAGGAAACATGCTCTTTTTTCTTGACAACCTTTTGAGAGATCGTACTTATCAGGTACGGGTTGGTAATGAATTATCATCTGAATTCAAGATGAACAGAGGTCTCCCCCAGGGTAGTATTTTAAGCCCAACACTTTTTAACATCATGTTGAGAGATATTCCAACAGACTCGTCAGTAAAAATATCTTTGTATGCAGACGACTGTGCCTTATGGATCTCTGGCAGCAATATTTCTCATATTACAAAAAAAATGCAAATGTATATAGATGTTCTACAAAGTTGGTTCACCACCTGGGGCTTCCAACTATCTCAAAAAAAGACTGTTCCTGTGCTTTTCACTAAAAGTACAAAAGCACATGAGGTAAACCTAACCCTAAACAAAGTACCTTTAAAATGTGAAAATACCCATCGCTTTTTAGGTATAATATTTGATAAAAAACTCACTTGGATACAGCATATAGAGAATATAGCCACCAGATGCAAAAGCAAAATGAATATTTTAAGATGCTTAACAGGCACCTCATGGGGAAGTTCGTCTAAATCTCTAATGATGGTATATAAAGCCTACATAAGACCGCTCATAGACTATGGATGTGAGGCCTATGACAGTGCATCAGAAAACGTAAAGAAAATACTAGACTCTATTCAATACCAGTGTTTAAGGATTTGTGCAGGTGCTCTACCCTTAACATCTCTGGCTTCTCTTCAGATTGAAATGGGAGAAATCCCCCTCGATCTGAGGAGACAACGGTTAGCCTTCAAATATAAGCATAGCATAGAAATGCAACCTAAACATCCAGTGTTGCCAAATATACAACCTTGCTGGCAGTATCAGTACATGAAAGGGAAAAAGTGTAATAAGCCTTTTGGTTATAGAACAGAGAACTCAAACCACCAACTATCGATAGAAAAATTCAAAAGCCCCAACTTTCCCCCATGGTTGTTTACAGAACCAATTGTGTCAACTGATTTGAGTCACCAGGTTAACAAAACTGATAATCCATTATTTTTACAACAGAAAAGCCTAGAGCTGATAAACACAAAATGGCTTTACCAACTCCACATATTCACAGATGGTTCAAAGCTCCCCCAAGAAGGACGCTGTTCGGCAGCTTTTTGTGTACCTTCTTTTTCATATCAACAATCCAAGAGATTGTCAAACGGTACATCTTCTTATAGAGCAGAATTGGCGGCTATTATGCTCGCTCTAAACTGGTTGGAACAATTAGACATCTATGTAGGAGCAGTTATATTTAGTGATTCTTTAAGCGCGTTAGTAGCTATAAAGAACAAAAAAGAAGAAAATTTCATTTCAGAAATACTTATTAGTTTAACACACCTTAAATACAAAAATATTGAAGTTTTCTTTGAATGGATTCCCTCCCATTGCGGAACAACAGGAAACGAATGTGCGGACTTTCTCGCCAAGGCCGCTCTCAGTAAACATATAGAAATAATAAACTACCTCACACTTTCAGAAGTGAACGGAATATTAGTGAAATATTTTAATGACCAATGGCAATTAAGATGGCAGAACAATTCTTCTACCACGCATTACAAAAAGATTCAAAGCTCGGTTTCACCGACCTATAATTGTAAATTAGGGCGAGCAAAAGAAAAGATTATCCGTCGACTACGACTTGGATGTGTAGGTCTTAATGAAGATCTAGCCAGAATGAGATTACACCCAACGGGACATTGTAGTTCATGCCCCGTGATAGAAACTGTTGAACACTATATGGCAAAGTGCCCGAGATATATTATAGAAAGAGCTATGCTCCTTTCTGAAACAAATTGTAGTAACCCTGAAGAGATTCAAGGACTTTTAAAATCAACAGATTCAAAAATACAAAATGCAGTTGTTCGTTTCGTTCAAAGAACGAAACGTTTTGATCAAAAATGAGCATCCTTAACGAGATGCAGAATACACATCCGAGTGTTGTTGTTTTGTCTTCTTTTTTTAGCAGTTGAAAATAACTGAATAACCACAAAGGTTAAACAAATATGTGTATGTAATATGTATGTATATATATGTATATATATATATATATATATATATATATATATGCATTATGGATAAGGGTATTTCATGTTTTGTCTCATCACAAGAAATTTTTGACCCCAAAACGGTCATCTATGAGGAATGTAGAATACAATTACAAACCCTTTTTAACTTGATTTCCTTTTCAAGTATTGACAGTAATATCCCACTGAAGGGGACATTACAGTTATAGAATTCCATATATTAATAGACCCTTTTCTTTTAAAAGGATCAGGAGTATTTTACGCGTACAGGGTATGTGTATTATAAGTCTGTTACCTATGACAGGCATATCATAATTATGGAAAATAAGTCTTTTCCATGTTTCAGGCTTGTCTTGAAAACATTTTGGTTTGTTGAGTAGTTTTTATTTCTATCAGTATCTTATTAAGATTAACAGCACCAAGTTCATTAAAAGCCCATATTTTGTTTGCTTATGTTTTTTTTTTTTTCAGTAAATTATGTAAAAGTAAAGATCAGTGCACTTGCTATAAATGTTTGTTATTAAATTCCTTTTGATAGAAATGCGAGATTGCGCGAAACCCAATTTTCTCGGAAAAGAACCTTCTTTGATTTCCTTGATTTTGTTTATTCTTTTCCTTTCGAGTTTCAAGATATTGAGGTATCCCAAAGGGAGCCCCCTGTCTGCACCCGAGAGACATAGGAAACTTGTTTCCGAGAAACCTTCGTACAAAACACGAGCAGGTTTGTCAGGACGGTGCCAATTTAGAACCGACAGGACTCGGTAACCTGGCATGATACTATTTTATCTTTAAAGAAAAAAAAATATATATACATATATAAATATATATAATATAATAACTTTTAGAAAAAAAATACAAAAAAAGAAGAGAGAAGTCAATTATATTATTCAAATGATTAAATTTTGTTTAAAAAAAAAAAAATATATATATATATAGTTGGTGATAATAGTCAAAATTGACTGATTGCCATAAAACACTAATCAACAACAACAACACTCAATTCTTAAATTGTGCGGGAAATGAAAAAACGTTTTTTCGACTGTATGGACGCCACAGAATAACATGTCTACTGGTCAAGTTCCCCTACATAGCAGTGATTCGTCGCACGTGATGAACAGAACTATGCTTATGTAAGCATTTGCTAGAGCTTTTGCTTGTTTTATAGATATGGCTGATGTATTACTAATTATGTTAAATATAGTTTTAAACTTTTTCCATGGCTGATTTATTTCGATATCTCCACTGCGGGTAAAGGGGTATGCCCAGTTGTAGGCGAATATCATATACGAAGTGTTAAGAGTGTGGGGTGGATCTACGTATTTAAAGTAGATTAGATAGAGGTGAGGTTGTGCAGGGGCTTGGCTAGAACATTTTGAATGGGGGGGGGGGGGGTGACACCCAAATTTGGCGACAAAAATGCTGCACCCTAATTCCCCCCCCCCCCTTCCCCAATGATAATAAAATAAAATCGCAGATGTGGAGATCTTGATTATACGGGCACATTTTCGCAACGAGGGCTATAAACGCCTTTTGCTCGAATATCAACTTTTCAATTTCTAAATTTTCACCAGCGAGCGAATCGAACGAGCAATTTTTTTTTCTAAACTTGTTGTAGTGAAAATGTACAGAAGTTACATACATAGTTCACATAATTTTCTGGGAACCTCCCTGCCCAAATATGAAGTTATGGTTGCCCGAATATCATCGAGGGGGGGGGGGGGGGTTGCAGCCCATTGCCGAAGGGGGACGCCTTTTCCTCGACTATTCACTTTCCAGGGCTGGTTAGTTTTCCTTCGTCCCTTATGGCGTGCCCTTGGTGACATTAAGGTTCGATGGAAGAAAGATCGATCGAAAAACAGTTCGATGGTAAAAACATCGATCTTTTCCCTAGCGTTTGGTGCCAAAAAGGATCGATGGCAGAAAGATCGCACATTGAAGGGTTCGATGATCAAATCATGCATATATTTTCCATCGATGTTTGTATTGACCAATCACAGGACGTAAAACAGCGGACAAATGATCCATCCATACCTACTGAACATCTATCGAAGAATTCTTAGAGAGATCAACAGATCGACAGTGTATTTGTGCAGTGTGCCGTTTTGACAAAAATGGTCGATTGGGTTAGGGGTATAGTTGAAACCTTCGTTACTGAAGATTGAATTGGAAAGATCGATGTTACCAACAAGTAAGCTAATAAACAGTCCATTGGTAGTTTGAAAGGGGAACATTTCCTCTACGAAGAAAATCATCTATGAGTTGTAACTAAACATCGATGTATCTTTTTGCAACTGGCGATTTAGTCTCAACTATCTTAGCAACGAATAATGCTTCTTTTTTTTTACTTTCGCGTGTCTCGCAAGGAAGACTAGCTCTAAGAGGGCAAAGTTTCTTCTACGAAGAAAATCATCGATCGATGTGTTGTAAAGAAAGATCGATGTAGTCTAAACTATCTTTGCAACGAATTATGCGTTGTTTACTTTCGCGTGTCTCGCAAGCTAGACTAACATTTTGTTGTAAGAAATGTATTAACTTTATTCATCAATACCCCGTAATGAAAGGAGGACAGAGAATCAAGTTGATAATTTAGATTAGGAGAACTCCCAACATGTACAGCTCATGTTTACTATGTCAAAGCTAGCTAGTGCATGCAAAGTATACAAACTTCTTCTGCATGGACACTAACTCAAGCTCTTATCCCCCATCTGTTGTGTTAATTAAGGGTCATGACCTCCATGGACCCGTTGTCATGACCACTGGAAAACCGCCTGTTTACCCAAGGATTAACCAACGGGTATCCGGCGCATAACACATTAAAAGAGTGATGGCTTGCCTTGTTAGTTGCCATATTGTTGCTTTGGTTCATGACCAACCTGAAGTGAGCGCACAGCCCCAGGGCACAGTGAGATATTACCAGTGTGGGGGCTCCATAGACCCCTTTATCCCTTTCTGTGCATCAATGTGCACCCCGAATTCGATGAGATATCTATCAAATATCATTTCTGTGAAATTTAAAGAGATTTAAAGAAAATCTGAGCTAGCGGGGCCACATCAAGCGCCCCCTTGTCGAATAATTTGTAAATTCCGCCTTATCAAGTGTCAATTCGGTGAATATTTTTTAACACTTTGGGGGCTCCATAGACCCCTTTATCCCTTTCTGTGCATCAATGAGCACCCCCATTTCGATGAAATATCTATCAAAGATCATTTCTGTGAAATTTACAGAGTTTTAAAGAAAATCTGAGCTAGCGGGGCCACTTCGAGCGCCCCCATGTCGAATAATTTGGAATTTCAATAGAATAAAAAACTTCAACTCGGTGAATATTTTTAGGAGTTTGGGGGCTCCATAGACCCCTTTATCCCTTTCTGTGCATCAATGTGCACCCCGAATTCGATGAGATATCTATCAAATATCATTTCTGTGAAATTTAAAGAGATTTAAAGAAAATCTGAGCTAGCGGGGCCACATCAAGCGCCCCCTTGTCGAATAATTTGTAAATTCCGCCTTATCAAGTGTCAATTCGGTGAATATTTTTTAACACTTTGGGGGCTCCATAGACCCCTTTATCCCTTTCTGTGCATCAATGAGCACCCCCATTTCGATGAAATATCTATCAAAGATCATTTCTGTGAAATTTACAGAGTTTTAAAGAAAATCTGAGCTAGCGGGGCCACTTCGAGCGCCCCCATGTCGAATAATTTGGAATTTCAATAGAATAAAAAACTTCAACTCGGTGAATATTTTTAGGAGTTTGGGGGCTCCATAGACCCCTTTATTCCTTTCTGTGCATCAATGTGCACCCCGAATTCGATGAGATATCTATCAAATATCATTTCTGTGAAATTTAAAGAGATTTAAAGAAAATCTGAGCTAGCGGGGCCACATCAAGCGCCCCCTTGTCGAATAATTTGTAAATTCCGCCTTATCAAGTGTCAATTCGGTGAATATTTTTTACCACTTTGGGGGCTCCATAGACCCCTTTATCCCTTTCTGTGCATCAATGAGCACCCCCATTTCGATGAAATATCTATCAAAGATCATTTCTGTGAAATTTACAGAGTTTTAAAGAAAATCTGAGCTAGCGGGGCCACTTCGAGCGCCCCCATGTCGAATAATTTGGAATTTCAATAGAATAAAAAACTTCAACTCGGTGAATATTTTTAGGAGTTTGGGGGCTCCATAGACCCCTTTATTCCTTTCTGTGCATCAATGTGCACCCCGAATTCGATGAGATATCTATCAAAGATCATTTCTGTGAAATTTAAAGAGATTGAAAGAAAATCTGAGCTAGCGGGGCCACTTCGAGCGCCCCCCTGTCGAATAATTTTGAAATTGAATAGAATAAAAAACTTCCATTCGGTGAATATTTTTACGACTTTGGGGGCTCCATAGACCCCTTTATCCCTTTCTGTGCATCAATGTGCACCCCGAATTCGATGAGATATCTATCAAAGATCATTTCTGTGAAATTTAAAGAGATTTAAAGAAAATCTGAGCTAGCGGGGCCACATCAAGCGCCCCCTTGTCGAATAATCTGGAAATTCCGCCTCATCAAGTGTCAATTCGGTGAATATTTTTTACCGATTTGGGGGCTCCATATACCCCTTTATCCCATTCTGTGAATCAATGTGCACCCCTATTTCGATGAGATATCTATCAAAGATCATTTCTGTGAAATTTAAAGAGATTTAAAGAAAATCTGAGCTAGCGGGGCCACATCTAGCGTCCCCTTGTCGAATAATTTGTAAATTCCGCCTTATCAAGTGTCAATTCGGTGAATATTTTTTACCACTTTGGGGGCTCCATAGACCCCTTTATCCCTTTCTGTGCATCAATGAGCACCCCCATTTCGATGAAATATCTATCAAAGATCATTTCTGTGAAATTTAAAGAGTTTTAAAGAAAATCTGAGCTAGCGGGGCCACTTCGAGCGCCCCCATGTCGAATAATTTGGAATTTCAATAGAATAAAAAACTTCAACTCGGTGAATATTTTTAGGAGTTTGGGGGCTCCATAGACCCCTTTATTCCTTTCTGTGCATCAATGTGCACCCCGAATTCGATGAGATATCTATCAAAGATCATTTCTGTGAAATTTAAAGAGATTGAAAGAAAATCTGAGCTAGCGGGGCCACTTCGAGCGCCCCCCTGTCGAATAATTTTGAAATTGAATAGAATAAAAAACTTCCATTCGGTGAATATTTTTACGACTTTGGGGGCTCCATAGACCCCTTTATCCCTTTCTGTGCATCAATTTGCACCCCGAATTCGATGAGATATCTATCAAAGATCATTTCTGTGAAATTTAAAGAGATTTAAAGAAAATCTGAGCTAGCGGGGCCACTTCGAGCGCCCCCCTGTCGAATAATTTTGAAATTGAATAGAATAAAAAACTTCCATTCGGTGAATATTTTTACGACTTTGGGGGCTCCATAGACCCCTTTATCCCTTTCTGTGCATCAATTTGCACCCCGAATTCGATGAGATATCTATCAAAGATCATTTCTGTGAAATTTAAAGAGATTTAAAGAAAATCTGAGCTAGCGGGGCCACATCAAGCGCCCCCTTGTCGAATAATCTGGAAATTCCGCCTCATCAAGTGTCAATTCGGTGAATATTTTTTACCGATTTGGGGGCTCCATATACCCCTTTATCCCATTCTGTGAATCAATGTGCACCCCTATTTCGATGAGATATCTATCAAAGATCATTTCTGTGAAATTTAAAGAGATTTAAAGAAAATCTGAGCTAGCGGGGCCACATCTAGCGTCCCCTTGTCGAATAATTTGTAAATTCCGCCTTATCAAGTGTCAATTCGGTGAATATTTTTTACCACTTTGGGGGCTCCATAGACCCCTTTATCCCTTTCTGTGCATCAATGTGCACCCCCATTTCGATGAGATATCTATCAAAGATCATTTCTGTGAAATTTAAAGAGTTTTAAAGAAAATCTGAGCTAGCGGGGCCACATCAAGCGTCCCCTTGTCGAATAATCTGGAAATTCCGCCTTATCATGTGTCAATTCGGTGAATATTTTTTACCGATTTAGGGGCTCCATACACCCCTTTATTCCTTTCGGTGCATCAATGAGCAGCCCTAATTCGATGAGATATCTATCAAAGATCATTTCTGTGAAATTTAAAGAGATTTAAAGAAAATCTGAGCTAACGGGGCCACATCAAGCGCCCCCTTGTCGAATAATCTGGAAATTCCGCCTTATCAAGTGTCAATTCGGTGAATATTTTTTACCGATTTGGGGGCTCCATAGACCCCTTTATCCCTTTCTGTGCATCAATGAGCACCCCCATTTCGATGCGATATCTATCAAAGATCATTTCTGTGAAATTTAAAGAGATTTAAAGAAAATCTGAGCTAGCGGGGCCACTTCGAGCGTCCCATGTCGAATAATTTAAAATTTCACTAGAATAAAAAACTTTAATTCGGTGAACATTTTTACGAGTTTGGGGGCTCCATAGACCCCTTTATTCCTTTCTGTGCATCAATGTGCACCCCCAAATCGATGAGATATCTATCAAAGATCATTTCTGTGAAATTTAAAGAGATTTAAAGAAAATCTGAGCTGGCGGGGCCACTTCGAGCGTCCCATGTCGAATAATTTGAAATTTCACTAGAATAAAAAACTTCAATTCGGTAAATATTTTTACGAGTTTGGGGGCTCCATAGACCTCTTTATTCCTTTTTGTTCCTCAATGTGCACCCCAAATGGATGAGATATCTATCAAAGATCATTTCTGTGAAATTAAAGAGATTGAAAGAAAATCTGAGCTAGCGGGGCCACTTCGAGCGCCCCCCTGTCGAATAATTTGGAATGTCAATAGAATAAAAAACTTCAATTCGGTGAATATTTTTACCAGTTTGGGGGCTCCATAGACCCCTTTATCCCTTTCTGTGCATCAATGGGCACCCCGAATTCGATGAGATATCTATCAAAGATCATTTCTGTGAAATTTAAAGAGATTTAAAGAAAATCTGAGCTAGCGGGGCCACTTCGAGCGCCCCCCTGTCGATTAATTTGGAATTTCAATAGAATAAAAAAACTTCAATTCGGTGAATATTTTTACCAGTTTGGGGGCTCCATAGACCCCTTTATTCCTTTCTGTGCATCAATGTGCACCCTGAATTCGATGAGATATCTATCAAAGATCATTTCTGTGAAATTTAAAGAGATTTAAAGAAAATCTGAGCTAGCGGGGCCACTTCGAGCGTCCCATGTCGAATAATTTGAAATTTCACTAGAATAAAAAACTTTAATTCGGTGAATATTTTTACGAGTTTGGGGGCTCCATAGACCCCTTTATTCCTTTCTGTGCATCAATGTGCACCCCCAAACGATGGGATATATATCAAAGATCATTTCTGTGAAATTTTAAGAGATTTAAAGAAAATCTGAGCTGGCGGGGCCACTTCGAGCGCCCCCTTGTCGAATAATTTGGAATTTCAATAGAATAAAAAACTTCCATTCGGTGAATATTTTTACGAGATTGGGGGCTCCATAGACCCCTTTATACCTTTCGGTGCATCAATGAGCAGCCCTAATTCGATGAGATATCTATCAAAGATCATTTCTGTGAAATTTAAAGAGATTTAAAGAAAATCTGAGCTAGCGGGGCCACATCAAGCGCCCCCTTGTCGAATAATCTGGAAATTCCGCCTTATCAAGTGTCAATTCGGTGAATATTTTGTACCGATTTGGGGGCTCCATAGACCCCTTTATCCCTTTCTGTGCATCAAGGAGCACCCCCATTTCGATGCGATATCTATCAAAGATCATTTCTGTGAAAATTAAAGAGATTTAAAGAAAATCTGAGCTAGCGGGGCCACTTCGAGCGTCCCATGTCAAATAATTTGAAATTTCACTAGAATACAAAACTTCAATTCGGTAAATATTTTTACCAGTTTGGGGGCTCCATAGACCCCTTTTTCCCTTTCTGTGCATCAATGTGCACCCCGAATTCGATGAGATATCTATCAAAGATCATTTCTGTGAAATTTAAAGAGATTTAAGGAAAATCTGAGCTAGCGGGGCCACATCAAGCGCCCCCTTGTCGAATAATCTGGAAATTCCGCCTTATCAAGTGTCAATTCGGTGAATATTTTTTACCGATTTGGGGGCTCCATAGACCCCTTTAACGCTTTCTGTGCATCAATGAGCATCCCCGTTTTCGACGCAATATCTATCAAAGATCATTTCTGTGAAAATTAAAGAGATTGAAAGAAAATCTGAGCTAGCGGGGCTACTTCGAGCGTCCCATGTCAAATAATTTGAAATTTCACTAGAATACAAAACTTCAATTCGGTAAATATTTTTACCAGTTTGGGGGCGCTCCATAGACCCCTTTATCCCTTTCTGTGCATCAATGTGCACCCTGTATTCGATGAGATATATTTAACAAAGATCATTTCTGTGAAATTTAAAGAGATTTAAAGAAAAACTGAGCTAGCGGGGCCACTTCGAGCGTCCCATGTCGAATAATTTGAAATTTCACTAGAATAAAAAACTTTAATTCGGTGAACATTTTTACGAGTTTGGGGGCTCCATAGACCCCTTTATTCCTTTCTGTGCATCAATGTGTACCCCCAAATCGATGGGATATCTATCAAAGATCATTTCTGTGAAATTTTAAGAGATTTAAAGAAAATCTGAGCTATTGGGGCCACTTCGAGCGCCCCCTTGTCGAATAATTTGGAATTTCAATAGAATAAAAACTTCCATTCGGTGAATATTTTTACGAGATTGGGGGCTCCATAGACCCCTTTATTCCTTTCGGTGCATCAATGAGCAGCCCTAATTCGATGAGATATCTATCAAAGATCATTTCTGTGAAATTTAAAGAGATTTAAAGAAAATCTGAGCTAGCGGGGCCACATCAAGCGCCCCCTTGTCGAATAATCTGGAAATTCCGCCTTATCAAGTGTCAATTCGGTAAATATTTTTACCAGTTTGGGGGCGCTCCATAGACCCCTTTATCCCTTTCTGTGCATCAATGTGCACCCTGAATTCGATGAGATATCTAACAAAGATCATTTCTGTGAAATTTAAAGAGATTTAAAGAAAATCTGAGCTAGCGGGGCCACTTCGAGCGTCCCATGTCGAATAATTTGAAATTTCACTAGAATAAAAAACTTTAATTTGGTGAACATTTTTACGAGTTTGGGGGCTCCATAGACCCCTTTATCCCTTTCTGTGCATCAATGTGCACCCTCATTTCGATGAAATATCTATCAAAGATCATTTCTGTGAAATTTAAAGAGATTTAAAGAAAATCTGAGCTAGCGGGGCCACTTCGAGCGTCCCCTGTCGAATAATTTGGAATTTCAATACAATAAAAAACTTCAATTCGGTGAATATTTTTACCAGTTTGGGGGATCCATAGACCCCTTTATTCCTTTCTGTGCATCAATGTGCACCCTGAATTCGATGAGATATCTATCAAAGATCATTTCTGTGAAATTTAAAGAGATTTAAAGAAAATCTGAGCTAGCGGGGCCACTTCGAGCGTCCCATGTCGAATAATTTGAAATTTCACTAGAATAAAAAACTTTAATTCGGTGAATATTTTTACGAGTTTGGGGGCTCCATAGACCCCTTTATTCCTTTCTGTGCATCAATGAGCACCCCCAAATCGATGCGATATCTATCAAAGATCATTTCTGTGAAATTTTAAGAGATTTAAAGAAAATCTGAGCTGGCGGGGCCACTTCGAGCGCCCCCTTGTCGAATAATTTGGAATTTCAATAGAATAAAAAACTTCCATTCGGTGAATATTTTTACGAGATTGGGGGCTCCATAGACCCCTTTATACCTTTCGGTGCATCAATGAGCAGCCCTAATTCGATGAGATATCTATCAAAGATCATTTCTGTGAAATTTAAAGAGATTTAAAGAAAATCTGAGCTAGCGGGGCCACATCAAGCGCCCCCTTGTCGAATAATCTGGAAATTCCGCCTTATCAAGTGTCAATTCGGTGAATATTTTGTACCGATTTGGGGGCTCCATAGACCCCTTTATCCCTTTCTGTGCATCAATGAGCACCCCCATTTCGATGCGATATCTATCAAAGATCATTTCTGTGAAAATTAAAGAGATTTAAAGAAAATCTGAGCTAGCGGGGCCACTTCGAGCGTCCCATGTCAAATAATTTGAAATTTCACTAGAATAAAAAACTTTAATTCGGTGAACATTTTTACGAGTTTGGGGGCTCCATAGACCCCTTTATCCCTTTCTGTCCATCAATGTGCACCCTCATTTCGATGACATATCTATCAAAGATCATTTCTGTGAAATTTAAAGAGATTTAAAGAAAATCTGAGCTAGCGGGGCCACTTCGAGCGTCCCCTGTCGAATAATTTGGAATTTCAATAGAATAAAAAACTTCGATTCGGTGAATATTTTTACCAGTTTGGGGGCTCCATAGACCCCTTTTTCCCTTTCTGTGCATCAATGTGCACCCCGAATTCGATGAGATATCTATCAAAGATCATTTCTGTGAAATTTAAAGAGATTTAAAGAAAATCTGAGCTAGCGGGGCCACATCAAGCGCCCCCTTGTCGAATAATCTGGAAATTCCGCCTTATCAAGTGTCAATTCGGTGAATATTTTTTACCGATTTGGGGGCTCCATAGACCCCTTTAACGCTTTCTGTGCATCAATGAGCATCCCCGTTTTCGACGCAATATCTATCAAAGATCATTTCTGTGAAAATTAAAGAGATTGAAAGAAAATCTGAGCTAGCGGGGCCACTTCGAGCGTCCCATGTCAAATAATTTGAAATTTCACTAGAATACAAAACTTCAATTCGGTAAATATTTTTACCAGTTTGGGGGCGCTCCATAGACCCCTTTATCCCTTTCTGTGCATCAATGTGCACCCTGTATTCGATGAGATATATTTAACAAAGATCATTTCTGTGAAATTTAAAGAGATTTAAAGAAAAACTGAGCTAGCGGGGCCACTTCGAGCGTCCCATGTCGAATAATTTGAAATTTCACTAGAATAAAAAACTTTAATTCGGTGAATATTTTTACGAGTTTGGGGGCTCCATAGACACCTTTATTCCTTTCTGTGCATCAATGTGTACCCCCAAATCGATGGGATATCTATCAAAGATCATTTCTGTGAAATTTTAAGAGATTTAAAGAAAATCTGAGCTGGTGGGGCCACTTCGAGCGCCCCCTTGTCGAATAATTTGGAATTTCAATAGAATAAAAACTTCCATTCGGTGAATATTTTTACGAGATTGGGGGCTCCATAGACCCCTTTATTCCTTTCGCTGCATCAATGAGCAGCCCTAATTCGATGAGATATCTATCAAAGATCATTTCTGTGAAATTTAAAGAGATTTAAAGAAAATCTGAGCTAGCGGGGCCACATCAAGCGCCCCCTTGTCGAATAATCTGGAAATTCCGCCTTATCAAGTGTCAATTCGGTAAATATTTTTACCAGTTTGGGGGCGCTCCATAGACCCCTTTATCCCTTTCTGTGCATCAATGTGCACCCTGAATTCGATGAGATATCTAACAAAGATCATTTCTGTGAAATTTAAAGAGATTTAAAGAAAATCTGAGCTAGCGGGGCCACTTCGAGCGTCCCATGTCGAATAATTTGAAATTTCACTAGAATAAAAAACTTTAATTTGGTGAACATTTTTACGAGTTTGGGGGCTCCATAGACCCCTTTATTCCTTTCTGTGCATCAATGTGCACCCTCATTTCGATGAAATATCTATCAAAGATCATTTCTGTGAAATTTAAAGAGATTTAAAGAAAATCTGAGATAGCGGGGCCACTTCGAGCGTCCCCTGTCGAATAATTTGGAATTTCAATAGAATAAAAAACTTCAATTCGGTGAATATTTTTACCAGTTTGGGGGATCCATAGACCCTTTTATCCCTTTCTGTGCATCAATGTGCACCCCGAATTCGATGAGATATCTATCAAAGATCATTTCTGTGAAATTTAAAGAGATTTAAAGAAAATCTGAGCTAGAGGGGCCACATCAAACGCCCCCTTGTCGAATAATCTGGAAATTCTGCCTTATCAAGTGTCAATTCGGTGAATATTTTGTACCGATTTGGGGGCTCCATAGACCCCTTTAACGCTTTCTGTGCATCAATGAGCACCCCTGTTTTCGACGCGATATCTTTTAAAGATCATTTCTGTGAAAATTAAAGAGATTGAAAGAAAATCTGAGCTAGCGGGGCCACTTCGAGCGTCCCATGTCAAATAATTTGAAATTTCACTAGAATAAAAAACTTTAAATCGGTGAACATTTTTACGAGTTTGGGGGCTCCATAGACCCCTTTATCCCTTTCTGTACATCAATGTGCACCCTCATTTCGATGAAATATCTATCAAAGATCATTTCTGTGAAATTTAAAGAGATTTAAAGAAAATCTGAGCTGGCGGGGCCACTTCGAGCGTCCCCTGTCGAATAATTTGGAATTTCAATAGAATAAAAAACTTCAATTCGGTGAATATTTTTACCAGTTTGGGGGATCCATAGACCCTTTTATCCCTTTCTGTGCATCAATGTGCATCCCGAATTCGATGAGATATCTATCAAAGATCATTTCTGTGAAATTTAAAGAGATTTAAAGAAAATCTGAGCTAGCGGGGCCACATCAAACGCCCCCTTGTCGAATAATCTGGAAATTCCGCCTTATCAAGTGTCAATTCGGTGAATATTTTGTACCGATTTGGGGCTCCATAGACCCCTTTAACGCTTTCTGTGCATCAATGAGCACCCCTGTTTTCGACGCGATATCTATCAAAGATCATTTCTGTGAAAATTAAAGAGATTGAAAGAAAATCTGAGCTAGCGGGGCCACTTCGAGCGCCCCCCTGTCGAATAATTTGGAATTTCACTAGAATAAAAAACTTTAATTCGGTGAACATTTTTACGAGTTTGGGGGCTCCATAGACCCCTTTATTCCTTTCTGTGCATCAATGTGCACCCCCAAATCGATGAGATATCTATCAAAGATCATTTCTGTGAAATTTAAAGAGATTTAAAGAAAATCTGAGCTGGCGGGGCCACTTCGAGCGTCCCATGTCGAATAATTTGAAATTTCACTAGAATAAAAAACTTCAATTCGGTAAATATTTTTACGAGTTTGGGGGCTCCATAGACCTCTTTATTCCTTTCTGTGCCTCAATGTGCACCCCAAATGGATGAGATATCTATCAAAGATCATTTCTGTGAAATTAAAGAGATTGAAAGAAAATCTGAGCTAGCGGGGCCACTTTGAGCGCCCCCCTGTCGAATAATTTGGAATGTCAATAGAATAAAAAACTTCAATTCGGTGAATATTTTTACCAGTTTGGGGGCTCCATAGACCCCTTTATCCCTTTCTGTGCATCAATGGGCACCCCGAATTCGATGAGAGATTTAAAGAAAATCTGAGCTAGCGGGGCCACATCAAGCGCCCCCTTGTCGAATAATCTGGAAATTCCGCCTTATCAAGTGTCAATTCGGTGAATATTTTGTACCGATTTTGGGGCTCCATAGACCCCTTTAACGCTTTCTGTGCATCAATGAGCACCCCTGTTTTCGACGCAATATCTATCAAAGATCATTTCTGTGAAAATTAAAGAGATTGAAAGAAAATCTGAGCTAGCGGGGCCACTTCGAGCGCCCCCCTGTCGAATAATTTGGAATTTCACTAGAATAAAAAACTTTAATTCGGTGAACATTTTTACGAGTTTGGGGGCTCCATAGACCCCTTTATCCCTTTCTGTACATCAATGTGCACCCTCATTTCGATGAAATATCTATCAAAGATCATTTCTGTGAAATTTAAAGAGATTTAAAGAAAATCTGAGCTGGCGGGGCCACTTCGAGCGTCCCCTGTCGAATAATTTGGAATTTCAATAGAATAAAAAACTTCAATTCGGTGAATATTTTTACCAGTTTGGGGGATCCATAGACCCTTTTATCCCTTTCTGTGCATCAATGTGCATCCCGAATTCGATGAGATATCTATCAAAGATCATTTCTGTGAAATTTAAAGAGATTTAAAGAAAATCTGAGCTAGCGGGGCCACATCAAACGCCCCCTTGTCGAATAATCTGGAAATTCCGCCTTATCAAGTGTCAATTCGGTGAATATTTTGTACCGATTTGGGGGCTCCATAGACCCCTTTAACGCTTTCTGTGCATCAATGAGCACCCCTGTTTTCGACGCGATATCTATCAAAGATCATTTCTGTGAAAATTAAAGAGATTGAAAGAAAATCTGAGCTAGCGGGGCCACTTCGAGCGCCCCCCTGTCGAATAATTTGGAATTTCACTAGAATAAAAAACTTTAATTCGGTGAACATTTTTACGAGTTTGGGGGCTCCATAGACCCCTTTATTCCTTTCTGTGCATCAATGTGCACCCCCAAATCGATGAGATATCTATCAAAGATCATTTCTGTGAAATTTAAAGAGATTTAAAGAAAATCTGAGCTGGCAGGGCCACTTCGAGCGTCCCATGTCGAATAATTTGAAATTTCACTAGAATAAAAAACTTCAATTCGGTAAATATTTTTACGAGTTTGGGGGCTCCATAGACCTCTTTATTCCTTTCTGTGCCTCAATGTGCACCCCAAATGGATGAGATATCTATCAAAGATCATTTCTGTGAAATTAAAGAGATTGAAAGAAAATCTGAGCTAGCGGGGCCACTTTGAGCGCCCCCCTGTCGAATAATTTGGAATGTCAATAGAATAAAAAACTTCAATTCGGTGAATATTTTTACCAGTTTGGGGGCTCCATAGACCCCTTTATCCCTTTCTGTGCATCAATGGGCACCCCGAATTCGATGAGAGATTTAAAGAAAATCTGAGCTAGCGGGGCCACATCAAGCGCCCCCTTGTCGAATAATCTGGAAATTCCGCCTTATCAAGTGTCAATTCGGTGAATATTTTGTACCGATTTTGGGGCTCCATAGACCCCTTTAACGCTTTCTGTGCATCAATGAGCACCCCTGTTTTCGACGCAATATCTATCAAAGATCATTTCTGTGAAAATTAAAGAGATTGAAAGAAAATCTGAGCTAGCGGGGCCACTTCGAGCGCCCCCCTGTCGAATAATTTGGAATTTCACTAGAATAAAAAACTTTAATTCGGTGAACATTTTTACGAGTTTGGGGGCTCCATAG
Organism: Heliocidaris tuberculata; assembly: GCA_025618425.1. NCBI lineage: Eukaryota > Metazoa > Echinodermata > Echinoidea > Camarodonta > Echinometridae > Heliocidaris > Heliocidaris tuberculata. The sequence continues at coordinate 126,376 of CM046841.1, forward strand.
ACCCCTTTATCCCTTTCTGTACATCAATGTGCACCCTCATTTCGATGAAATATCTATCAAAGATCATTTCTGTGAAATTTAAAGAGATTTAAAGAAAATCTGAGCTGGCGGGGCCACTTCGAGCGTCCCCTGTCGAATAATTTGGAATTTCAATAGAATAAAAAACTTCAATTCGGTGAATATTTTTACCAGTTTGGGGGATCCATAGACCCTTTTATCCCTTTCTGTGCATCAATGTGCATCCCGAATTCGATGAGATATCTATCAAAGATCATTTCTGTGAAATTTAAAGAGATTTAAAGAAAATCTGAGCTAGCGGGGCCACATCAAACGCCCCCTTGTCGAATAATCTGGAAATTCCGCCTTATCAAGTGTCAATTCGGTGAATATTTTGTACCGATTTGGGGGCTCCATAGACCCCTTTAACGCTTTCTGTGCATCAATGAGCACCCCTGTTTTCGACGCGATATCTATCAAAGATCATTTCTGTGAAAATTAAAGAGATTGAAAGAAAATCTGAGCTAGCGGGGCCACTTCGAGCGCCCCCCTGTCGAATAATTTGGAATTTCACTAGAATAAAAAACTTTAATTCGGTGAACATTTTTACGAGTTTGGGGGCTCCATAGACCCCTTTATTCCTTTCTGTGCATCAATGTGCACCCCCAAATCGATGAGATATCTATCAAAGATCATTTCTGTGAAATTTAAAGAGATTTAAAGAAAATCTGAGCTGGCGGGGCCACTTCGAGCGTCCCATGTCGAATAATTTGAAATTTCACTAGAATAAAAAACTTCAATTCGGTAAATATTTTTACGAGTTTGGGGGCTCCATAGACCTCTTTATTCCTTTCTGTGCCTCAATGTGCACCCCAAATGGATGAGATATCTATCAAAGATCATTTCTGTGAAATTAAAGAGATTGAAAGAAAATCTGAGCTAGCGGGGCCACTTTGAGCGCCCCCCTGTCGAATAATTTGGAATGTCAATAGAATAAAAAACTTCAATTCGGTGAATATTTTTACCAGTTTGGGGGCTCCATAGACCCCTTTATCCCTTTCTGTGCATCAATGGGCACCCCGAATTCGATGAGAGATTTAAAGAAAATCTGAGCTAGCGGGGCCACATCAAGCGCCCCCTTGTCGAATAATCTGGAAATTCCGCCTTATCAAGTGTCAATTCGGTGAATATTTTGTACCGATTTTGGGGCTCCATAGACCCCTTTAACGCTTTCTGTGCATCAATGAGCACCCCTGTTTTCGACGCAATATCTATCAAAGATCATTTCTGTGAAAATTAAAGAGATTGAAAGAAAATCTGAGCTAGCGGGGCCACTTCGAGCGCCCCCCTGTCGAATAATTTGGAATTTCACTAGAATAAAAAACTTTAATTCGGTGAACATTTTTACGAGTTTGGGGGCTCCATAGACCCCTTTATCCCTTTCTGTACATCAATGTGCACCCTCATTTCGATGAAATATCTATCAAAGATCATTTCTGTGAAATTTAAAGAGATTTAAAGAAAATCTGAGCTGGCGGGGCCACTTCGAGCGTCCCCTGTCGAATAATTTGGAATTTCAATAGAATAAAAAACTTCAATTCGGTGAATATTTTTACCAGTTTGGGGGATCCATAGACCCTTTTATCCCTTTCTGTGCATCAATGTGCATCCCGAATTCGATGAGATATCTATCAAAGATCATTTCTGTGAAATTTAAAGAGATTTAAAGAAAATCTGAGCTAGCGGGGCCACATCAAACGCCCCCTTGTCGAATAATCTGGAAATTCCGCCTTATCAAGTGTCAATTCGGTGAATATTTTGTACCGATTTGGGGGCTCCATAGACCCCTTTAACGCTTTCTGTGCATCAATGAGCACCCCTGTTTTCGACGCGATATCTATCAAAGATCATTTCTGTGAAAATTAAAGAGATTGAAAGAAAATCTGAGCTAGCGGGGCCACTTCGAGCGCCCCCCTGTCGAATAATTTGGAATTTCACTAGAATAAAAAACTTTAATTCGGTGAACATTTTTACGAGTTTGGGGGCTCCATAGACCCCTTTATTCCTTTCTGTGCATCAATGTGCACCCCCAAATCGATGAGATATCTATCAAAGATCATTTCTGTGAAATTTAAAGAGATTTAAAGAAAATCTGAGCTGGCGGGGCCACTTCGAGCGTCCCATGTCGAATAATTTGAAATTTCACTAGAATAAAAAACTTCAATTCGGTAAATATTTTTACGAGTTTGGGGGCTCCATAGACCTCTTTATTCCTTTCTGTGCCTCAATGTGCACCCCAAATGGATGAGATATCTATCAAAGATCATTTCTGTGAAATTAAAGAGATTGAAAGAAAATCTGAGCTAGCGGGGCCACTTTGAGCGCCCCCCTGTCGAATAATTTGGAATGTCAATAGAATAAAAAACTTCAATTCGGTGAATATTTTTACCAGTTTGGGGGCTCCATAGACCCCTTTATCCCTTTCTGTGCATCAATGGGCACCCCGAATTCGATGAGAGATTTAAAGAAAATCTGAGCTAGCGGGGCCACATCAAGCGCCCCCTTGTCGAATAATCTGGAAATTCCGCCTTATCAAGTGTCAATTCGGTGAATATTTTGTACCGATTTGGGGGCTCCATAGACCCCTTTAACGCTTTCTGTGCATCAATGAGCACCCCTGTTTTCGACGCAATATCTATCAAAGATCATTTCTGTGAAAATTAAAGAGATTGAAAGAAAATCTGAGCTAGCGGGGCCACTTCGAGCGCCCCCCTGTCGAATAATTTGGAATTTCACTAGAATAAAAAACTTTAATTCGGTGAACATTTTTACGAGTTTGGGGGCTCCATAGACCCCTTTATCCCTTTCTGTACATCAATGTGCACCCTCATTTCGATGAAATATCTATCAAAGATCATTTCTGTGAAATTTAAAGAGATTTAAAGAAAATCTGAGCTGGCGGGGCCACTTCGAGCGTCCCCTGTCGAATAATTTGGAATTTCAATAGAATAAAAAACTTCAATTCGGTGAATATTTTTACCAGTTTGGGGGATCCATAGACCCTTTTATCCCTTTCTGTGCATCAATGTGCATCCCGAATTCGATGAGATATCTATCAAAGATCATTTCTGTGAAATTTAAAGAGATTTAAAGAAAATCTGAGCTAGCGGGGCCACATCAAACGCCCCCTTGTCGAATAATCTGGAAATTCCGCCTTATCAAGTGTCAATTCGGTGAATATTTTGTACCGATTTGGGGGCTCCATAGACCCCTTTAACGCTTTCTGTGCATCAATGAGCACCCCTGTTTTCGACGCGATATCTATCAAAGATCATTTCTGTGAAAATTAAAGAGATTGAAAGAAAATCTGAGCTAGCGGGGCCACTTCGAGCGCCCCCCTGTCGAATAATTTGGAATTTCACTAGAATAAAAAACTTTAATTCGGTGAACATTTTTACGAGTTTGGGGGCTCCATAGACCCCTTTATTCCTTTCTGTGCATCAATGTGCACCCCCAAATCGATGAGATATCTATCAAAGATCATTTCTGTGAAATTTAAAGAGATTTAAAGAAAATCTGAGCTGGCGGGGCCACTTCGAGCGTCCCATGTCGAATAATTTGAAATTTCACTAGAATAAAAAACTTCAATTCGGTAAATATTTTTACGAGTTTGGGGGCTCCATAGACCTCTTTATTCCTTTCTGTGCCTCAATGTGCACCCCAAATGGATGAGATATCTATCAAAGATCATTTCTGTGAAATTAAAGAGATTGAAAGAAAATCTGAGCTAGCGGGGCCACTTTGAGCGCCCCCCTGTCGAATAATTTGGAATGTCAATAGAATAAAAAACTTCAATTCGGTGAATATTTTTACCAGTTTGGGGGCTCCATAGACCCCTTTATCCCTTTCTGTGCATCAATGGGCACCCCGAATTCGATGAGAGATTTAAAGAAAATCTGAGCTAGCGGGGCCACATCAAGCGCCCCCTTGTCGAATAATCTGGAAATTCCGCCTTATCAAGTGTCAATTCGGTGAATATTTTGTACCGATTTGGGGGCTCCATAGACCCCTTTAACGCTTTCTGTGCATCAATGAGCACCCCTGTTTTCGACGCAATATCTATCAAAGATCATTTCTGTGAAAATTAAAGAGATTGAAAGAAAATCTGAGCTAGCGGGGCCACTTCGAGCGCCCCCCTGTCGAATAATTTGGAATTTCACTAGAATAAAAAAACTTTAATTCGGTGAACATTTTTACGAGTTTGGGGGCTCCATAGACCCCTTTATTCCTTTCTGTGCATCAATGTGCACCCCCAAATCGATGAGATATCTATCAAAGATCATTTCTGTGAAATTTAAAGAGATTTAAAGAAAATCTGAGCTGGCGGGGCCACTTCGAGCGTCCCATGTCGAATAATTTGAAATTTCACTAGAATAAAAAACTTCAATTCGGTAAATATTTTTACGAGTTTGGGGGCTCCATAGACCTCTTTATTCCTTTCTGTTCCTCAATGTGCACCCCAAATGGATGAGATATCTATCAAAGATCATTTCTGTGAAATTAAAGAGATTGAAAGAAAATCTGAGCTAGCGGGGCCACTTCGAGCGCCCCCCTGTCGAATAATTTGGAATGTCAATAGAATAAAAAACTTCAATTCGGTGAATATTTTTACCAGTTTGGGGGCTCCATAGACCCCTTTATCCCTTTCTGTGCATCAATGGGCACCCCGAATTCGATGAGATATCTATCAAAGATCATTTCTGTGAAATTTAAAGAGATTTAAAGAAAATCTGAGCTAGAGGGGCCACATCAAGCGCCCCCTTGTCGAATAATCTGGAAATTCCGCCTTATCAAGTGTCAATTCGGTGAATATTTTTTACCGATTTTGGGGCTCCATAGACCCCTTTAACGCTTTCTGTGCATCAATGAGCACCCCCCGTTTTCGACGCGATATCTATCAAAGATCATTTCTGTGAAAATTAACGAGATTTAAAGAAAATCTGAGCTAGCGGGGCCACTTCGAGCGTCCCATGTCGAATAATTTGAAATTTCACTAGAATAAAAAACTTTAATTCGGTGAACATTTTTACGAGTTTGGGGGCTCCATAGACCCCTTTATTCCTTTCTGTGCATCAATGTGCACCCCCAAATCGATGAGATATCTATCAAAGATCATTTCTGTGAAATTTAAAGAGATTTAAAGAAAATCTGAGCTAGCGGGGCCACTTCGAGCGCCCCCCTCTCGAAAAATTTGAAATTTCACTAGAATGAAAAACTTTAATTCGGTGAACATTTTTAGGAGTTTGGGGGCTCCATAGACCCCTTTATTCCTTTCTGTGCATCAATGTGCACCACGAATTCGATGAGATATCTATCAAAGATCATTTCTGTGAAATTTAAAGAGATTTAAAGAAAATCTGAGCTAGCGGGGCCACATCAAGCGCCCCCTTGTCGAATAATTTGGAATTTCAATAGAATAAAAAACTTCCATTCGGTGAATATTTTTACGAGATTGGGGGCTCCATAGACCCCTTTATTCCTTTCGGTGCATCAATGAGCAGCCCTAATTCGATGAGATATCTATCAAAGATCATTTCTCTGAAATTTAAAAATTTAAAATATGGATATGCTATACTGGGTTGGCCTACACTCTTATGTAGATGTATCTTTTTGCAACTGGTGATGTAGTCTAAACTATCTTGGCAACGAATGATGCGTTGTTTACTTTCGCGTGTCTCGCAAGCTAGACTAACATTTTGTTGTAAGAAATTAACTTTATTCATCAATACCCCGTAATGAAAGGAGGACAGAAAATCAAGTTGATGATTTAGATTAGGAGAACTCCCAACATGTACAGCTCATGTATACTATATAGTCAAAGCTAGATAGTGCATGCAAAGTATACAAACTTCTTCTGCATGGACACTAACTCAAGCTCTTATCCCCCATCTGCTGTGTTAATTAAGGGTCATGACCTCCGTGGACCCGTTGTTATGACCACTGGAAAACCGCCTGTTTATATAGCCAAGGATTAACCAACTGGTATCCGGCGCATAATACATTAAAAGAGTGATGGCTTGCCTTGTTAGTTGCCATATTGTTGCTTCATGCTATAACCAATGAAACGAGATTGGAAAACGACTTCAGAATATTTTCAGAGGGTGTCTGGCCTCATACTCCTCCTCCCTCCCCGTTGGACTAATATGAGAAATATCTCCTGCCCCCAATCCCCCATAAAAAAAGAAGAAGAAGAAGAAGAAGAAGAAGAAGAAGAAGAAGAACTGCCGATGTACAGTCTAAACTATCTTAGCAACGAATAATGCTTTTTTCTTTACGTTCGCGTGTCTCGCAAGGAAGACTAGCTCTAAGAGGGCAACGTTTCTCCTACGAAGAAAATCATCGATCGATGTGCTGTAAAGAAAGATCGAAGCCTTTTTGCAACTGGCGAAGTAGTCTGAACTATCTTAGCAACGAATAATGCTTTTTTCTTTACTTTCGCGTGTCTCGCAAGGAAGACTAGCTCTAAGAGGGCAACGTTTCTTCTACGAAGAAAATCATCGATCGATGTGTTGTAAAGAAAGATCGAAGCCTTTTTGCAACTGGCGAAGTAGTCTGAACTATCTTAGCAACGAATAATGCTTTTTTTTTTACTTTCGCGTGTCTCGCAAGGAAGACTAGCTCTACGAGGGCAACGTTTCTTCTACGAAGAAAATCATCGATCGATGTGTTGTTAAGAAAGATCGAAGCGTTTTTGCAACTGGCGAAGTAGTCTGAACTATCTTAGCAACGAATAATGCTTTTTTCTTTACTTTCGCGTGTCTCGCAAGGAAGACTAGCTCTAAGAGGACAACGTTTCTTCTAACAAAATGTTAGTCTCGCAAGCTAGACTAACATTTTGTTGTAAGAAATTAACTTTATTCATCAATACCCCGTAATGAAAGGAGGACAGAGAATCAAGTTGATGATTTAGATCGGGAGAACTCTCAACATGTACAGCTCACGTTTACTATATAGTGAAAGCTAGCTAGTGCATGCAAAGTATACAAACTTCTTCTGCATGGACACTAACTCAAGCTCTTATCCCCATCTGTTGTGTTAATTAAGGGTCATGACCTCCGTGGACCCGTTGTCATGACCACTGGAAAACCGCCTGTTTACCTAAGGATTACCCAACGGGTATCCGGCGCATAACACATTAAAAGAGTGATGGCTTGCCTTGTTAGTTGCCATATTGTTGCTTCATGCTATAACCAATGAAACGAGATTGGAAAACGACTTCAGAATATTTTCAGAGGGTGTCTGGCCTCATCCTCCTCCTCCCTCCCCGGTGGACTAATATGAGAAATATCTCCTGCCCCCAATCCCCCATAAAAAAAGAAGAAGAAGAAGAAGAAGAAGAAGAAGAAGAAGAAGAAGAAGAAGAAGAAGAAGAAGAAGAACTGCCGATGTATAGTCTAAACTATCTTAGCAACGAATAATGCTTTTTTCTTTACTTTCGCGTGTCTCGCAAGGAAGACTAGCTCTAAGAGGGCAACGTTTCTCCTACGAAGAAAATCATCGATCGATGTGTTGTTAAGAAAGATCGAAGCCTTTTTGCAACTGGCGAAGTAGTCTGAACTATCTTAGCAACGAATAATGCTTTTTTCTTTACTTTCGCGTGTCTCGCAAGGAAGACTAGCTCTAAGAGGACAACGTTTCTTCTAACAAAATGTTAGTCTCGCAAGCTAGACTAACATTTTGTTGTAAGAAATTAACTTTATTCATCAATACCCCGTAATGAAAGGAGGACAGAGAATCAAGTTGATGATTTAGATCGGGAGAACTCTCAACATGTACAGCTCACGTTTACTATATAGTGAAAGCTAGCTAGTGCATGCAAAGTATACAAACTTCTTCTGCATGGACACTAACTCAAGCTCTTATCCCCATCTGTTGTGTTAATTAAGGGTCATGACCTCCGTGGACCCGTTGTCATGACCACTGGAAAACCGCCTGTTTACCTAAGGATTACCCAACGGGTATCCGGCGCATAACACATTAAAAGAGTGATGGCTTGCCTTGTTAGTTGCCATATTGTTGCTTCATGCTATAACCAATGAAACGAGATTGGAAAACGACTTCAGAATATTTTCAGAGGGTGTCTGGCCTCATCCTCCTCCTCCCTCCCCGGTGGACTAATATGAGAAATATCTCCTGCCCCCAATCCCCCATAAAAGAAGAAGAAGAAGAAGAAGAAGAAGAAGAAGAAGAAGAAGAAGAAGAAGAAGAAGAACTGCCGATGTATAGTCTAAACTATCTTAGCAACGAATAATGCTTTTTTCTTTACTTTCGCGTGTCTCGCAAGGAAGACTAGCTCTAAGAGGGCAACGTTTCTCCTACGAAGAAAATCATCGATCGATGTGTTGTAAAGAAAGATCGAAGCCTTTTTGCAACTGGCGAAGTAGTCTGAACTATCTTAGCAACGAATAATAATTTTTTTTTACTTTCGCGTGTCTCGCAAGGAAGACTAGCTCTAAGAGGGCAACGTTTCTTCTACGAAGAAAATCCTCGATCGATGTGTTGTAAAGAAAGATCGAAGCCTTTTTGCAACTGGCGAAGTAGTCTGAACTATCTTAGCAACGAATAATGCTTTTTTTTTTACTTTCGCGTGTCTCGCAAGGAAGACTAGCTCTACGAGGGCAACGTTTCTTCTACGAAGAAAATCATCGATCGATGTGTTGTTAAGAAAGATCGAAGCCTTTTTGCAACTGGCGAAGTAGTCTGAACTATCTTAGCAACGAATAATGCTTTTTTCTTTACTTTCGCGTGTCTCGCAAGGAAGACTAGCTCTAAGAGGACAACGTTTCTTCTAACAAAATGTTAGTCTCGCAAGCTAGACTAACATTTTGTTGTAAGAAATTAACTTTATTCATCAATACCCCGTAATGAAAGGAGGACAGAGAATCAAGTTGATGATTTAGATCGGGAGAACTCTCAACATGTACAGCTCACGTTTACTATATAGTGAAAGCTAGCTAGTGCATGCAAAGTATACAAACTTCTTCTGCATGGACACTAACTCAAGCTCTTATCCCCCATCTGTTGTGTTAATTAAGGGTCATGACCTCCGTGGACCCGTTGTCATGACCACTGGAAAACCGCCTGTTTACCTAAGGATTACCCAACGGGTATCCGGCGCATAACACATTAAAAGAGTGATGGCTTGCCTTGTTAGTTGCCATATTGTTGCTTCATGCTATAACCAATGAAACGAGATTGGAAAACGACTTCAGAATATTTTCAGAGGGTGTCTGGCCTCATCCTCCTCCTCCCTCCCCGGTGGACTAATATGAGAAATATCTCCTGCCCCCAATCCCCCATAAAAAAAGCAGAAGAAAGAAGAAGAAGAAGAAGAAGAAGAAGAAGAAGAAGAAGAAGAAGAGAAAGAAGTGCCGATGTATAGTCTAAACTATCTTAGCAACGAATAATGCTTTTTTCTTTACTTTCGCGTGTCTCGCAAGGAAGACTAGCTCTAAGAGGACAACGTTTCTTCATGTTCATTGTTCATGTTACTGCAGAAATATCAAATTGTGTGCAATCATTCAAAGAATGGTCTCAAGTAAATGGTTTAAAGCTCAATGATACTAAGACTGAATTTCTTCATCTTTCTTCGCGCCACAGATCAAGCAACCCAATATTAACATTGAACATAAATGGCACTCCTGTTCATGCAACTAAAACATTCAGAAATCTAGGTGTTATTTTTGACGATAAGTTTACATTTGAAAATCTTGTCTCACATAAATGTCGATCAGCATCATTTGGGTTATATAAAATTGGTAAAATCCGAAGTTTTTTAGACAAATCAACCACTGAACGATGAATTAATGCTTTCGTTATGTGCCATTTCGATGTCTGTAATAGTTTGCTTTTTGGTCTTCCATCTTCTTAAATTAAAGACTACATCTCCTTCAAAATTCTGCAGCGCGACTTGTTACACGGTCAAAGAAGCATGAGTCAATATCACCAGTCTGAAGAGATCTGCATTGGTTGCCGATTAAGTCTCGTATCCAGTTCAAAATACTGTTATTAACCTATCAATGTTTACAAAAGCTAGCTCCTTCCTATCTTACTGAATTGTCATACGGGGAAAGGTCTTTCTCATACGCAGCCACTTTGTGGAACAAATTGCCAGAACAACTCAAAACTATAGGAACCTATGACACCTTCATTAGTACCTTGAAAACATATTTTTTCATCACTTATGAATAGTCAGAAACATGAACCCAGTGCATTTTTTTTTTCTTTTTCTTTTCTTGTATAAACTTGTTTTCTATTCTTAAGTGCATAGAGACATGCAAATTTGCCTATGTGTTATGCGCTATACAAAAATGAATAATTATTATTATTATTATTATTATCAATATGATTTCATTATTTATCTGAAAATATGTTTACACATTGAGTGACAGTCACAATCAAAAGTTATATGTAAAAATAATCACTAGAAGAGTGCTACACTTCTTCTGATCCATTGATGTACAAAAGCGTTTGTCGCAGATCTACTCCATACTACGATCGATGAAAGACACGAAAGATCATATAAGATATATGGTTTTACTATGATATTCCTCATCATCGTCTTTTGTATATGAGTGGTCAATATAGAGTAAATTAAGAATCAGTGCTAACTTGATTTATGTTAACAGTGATACCACTCATAAGGTATTAAAGATGACCATAATAAGATATTTTGGTTATAGTGAAATGAAAGTACAATTAAATCTTTAGATATGTACTCATTTTTGCTATTACATATGCAAACCAACTATATGCATATAAGTTACCAGTTGTGAAATCCGAATATCCTCCATAAGTATATTAACATGATGTACAGATGTAAACGTTCCAATTCTTCTTGATGTCACTTCCACAATCCTGAAATTTATCCTGATAATACTTCTTTTTCAAAATTTAATTCAAGTTATTAGCCCTATTAAAACATAAACTTCCTTTCATTCAAGAAGATCCAAAGGAGGTATGTTTGTCATACTTTGAGATAAACATCAAGGTAAATCGTGATATGTAACATCAGCTCCTCAATTCTTGGATCTCATATTTAGATTTAGGTTGATAATTTCTTTCGAATCTCATAAAGCTGTCCTGCACAAGTGATTGTATTCAAATGTGCTGAATTTCTTTTAAAGCAAATTGAGATATCATGTTACTGTTGAACTATTATCAGAATTCCTTCTCCCCATCTTCCTAAACGATATCTCCACCCTCTATTCTTCTTCTTCTTCTTCTGTTTCTTCTTCTTATTATTATCATTATTATTATATTTCTTTTCTTCATCAGTGCCCTCCCATCAATGCCCATATGCATGATCTACTACCATTCATTTTTATCAAGAGTTGATTTATTTATCATATTGATAGTATTTCCATTTAAAAGTCTTTACAGAATATCATGTAATTTCAGATTATAAGAAATGATGGGAGCCCCAACGAAACGGGGTTAAAACAACTAAGGTACGTAATTACTATTAAAAAAAAAAGAAATAAACTTTTATGTTTTAATATATACCTATTTCATACAAATGGAAGAAGGCACTTATTAATTCATAGTGAATAGCGTGGAGTTGAAAAACAGAAGAATTGCATGTAATTGGATTTGGGAGAGAGTGAAGGAGAGAGAGAGAGAGAGAGAGTTAAGCGAGGTGGAAGGAGAATTATGATAGCGCATTAAGATTTATTAAAATTATAAATAATACATTGATTTATTATATTTTTAAAGAGTACACTTTAACATTTCCTACATTCAATCACTTTCGTAATTAAGATTTATTTCACAGCTTCATGATATTTTAACGGTGAGTGGTATGAGGTCCAAGAATGTAGGAGCTGATGCCAAAAGCCTACAGCTCAAGAGACCGAAATTCCAAGAGATCGACAGCCCACCGGGGCCCTGTTTCATAAAACTTGTCATAAATGACATTAGTTGCAGTAACTGTTATAAGCTACTGAATTCCTTGCATCTGATTGACTGAGAGCAAATTTGTCGGTAAAAATCACTGACAAGACACCTGATGAAACCCCCCCCCCCCCCCCCAGGTCTCCCGGGCCTTCAGACAGTTCTTCAGGGTTCACTGGACGGATGGCCAATAAGACCTTTTACTTTTTTTAGCCATATTTCTTTGTTTTATGGTTCTCGTTAGCTATCGGTTTAGGGAATCTTTTGTAAATGTCAGTCTCGTGGGCTGTCTATCACTGAGATATGAACCCAATATATAAGGCCGGTTCTCATTTAGAAACAGGGGCGGCGCCAGGGTATTTTGATAGGAGGGGCAAGACGACCTAAAGATGACGTCATATTTTTTTCTCCATGAAATAACAGGGGTAATATGAGTTATATGTTCAAGACCTGTCTTTGTAATACTCCACTTTCTTCTTTCTTCCCTTTTCTTCCTTTTTCTTCCTCCTTTTCTTTTCTTTTTTTCTTTTCTCACTACTTGAAAAATCATATGGGGGGCGGTCGCCCCCCATAGATCCTCTTGTAGCGCCGCCCCTGTTTAGAAACATAACGTCAGTATGCAGTGCAAAGACATAGAAAAATGAGAGGAATATTTTTTTAATTATTTTTTTAAACCATGGAATAATGGCCATACCGTGCAGTGGTGCGCAAGAGATTGGAAGAAGCAAAAAAGAGGGGAAGAGTATGCTGTTTAAAATCACCTTTGTATGTTAAGAACTCACTGCACTATTCGTAGAAGAGTAGGGGAAACCCCGGTGTAGTGGTACACCGTACACCACTGATCTCTACGGATTTTTTTATTCCCCCGCAGAGATCAGTGTGGTACACCTGCACATCCCAATCAGTTATTATTAAATCGGGAGGATAGACCTGAGGGTTACAGTGATTCACTTTGCTTTTTCCTCCCTGGCACATGTGACGCCAAATCATTAATAAGAATAATAATAAGAATAATGATAATAATAATAATAATAATAATAATAATAATAATAATGATAATAATAATAATAACAAAAATATTAAGAGAGAAAAAAAGTAGAACTATGGAAAAGAGAACTGTTGGTGTAAGTGTGGATCGTGTACAGCACTCTTGTAGTGATTCTTTTTACATATAACTTTTGATTTTGACTGTCACTCAATGTGCCAACATACTTCAAATGAATAATAAAATGGATATTATATCATATTATATTGTATAATATTTTATCATATTGTCTAATATCATAATGAATATTATGCAACTAATTTATTATTTTTTTTTACTGATATACGATTTAATGTAAATACACTGCATCGATCTCTTTCACGTACACTGTCGGAAACAGTCTTATAGCAGAAGACAATGCTTCATAATGAGCGTAGAGGGTGTATAAAATGAGATATTAATAAAAGACTATATTTTATATATGTTTATATGTTTTCTGCATTATTTGTTTTCACGAAAGTCATCTATAATATCATTTCTATATAAACAGTGGGAATTCATATCCCTATTGCAATTATTATATTTAATATATTTTTATTTTGCGAGTTGAAATGAAATATGATATGTATTGTATGGAATTGCATGTTTTTATTCAATGTCTTGTACAATTTAAAAAAAAAAAAAAGAAGGAATTGAATTGAATGAATATGATAAAAAAAATTAACGGTATTTTAAAAAAAATAATTCGAAAAGCATAAATTTTACCAAATATTTATATATATATATATATATATATATATACTATATATATATATATATATATATATATATATATATATATATATAAATATATACATAATTACATACATATTTATATTTAACTCATTATTTTACTATTTAATCATATTCCCCTGAATGTTTTCTATTTCTTTTTTTTACTCTTCATTTCCTCTTTCTATATGAAGGGCATGAATTCATGTAACAATAATAAAACATATAAATGCTTGACTATATCATAACTCTCCGACTCATCTTCTTCTCTCTTCAGTCTCGGTTAATTTGATGATTAAAATGTGAAATGAATTTCGTTTAATTTCAATGTAATGTTTCATAATAAAAATAATGTCAACAATAAATAAATTTGGACACATTTTATTAGATAAAGTAGATTTGTTTTTACTGACATGAAATAATGCTTCCTTCCTTCAAACGTAACACATTCGGTTAATCAATAAATAATACCTACCTAGCCAAGCATTGTTCACTTAATCTTGATGCTTATAATCATTAATCCTTTACAGTTCCAAACATTAATCCTTTATAGTTCAAAAATAGGGTACATGATATGACACAACATATTTTTTCAAAAATAAATATCAACCAAAATATTTAACCTTTGTGACTTTCACTAATGTACAAATAGCAAAATACGTCTTAGTTTAATGGTACTTTACAACCCGACCGCAAGTTCAATCTTGTTTATGTGCATGGATGCAATAAAAATAATATTTTATTATTAATATTAAAGTATGGTTAAGAGCTTAGGAAATTGGAAAAATTATTTCATGCAATAATTAAAAATAAAGGAAACATATTAGTTGTGCGCATCCTGCGCATCAACTGCAATCAATGTGCATTAAAGTTTGAGAGGCCTTTTATTACTGCTTACTGTTATTCCCAATTTTAATATTATTTCTTTTTGAAATACCAAGGTGCTTGAATTCTTAGGGACAATGCTATCAAAGGATGCGGAACACTTTTTGAGTGGGGGAGGGGGAAGGGATGATACTCAAACAAGCGGAGTCTATAGGGCTTTGGGGCCCCAAATGGGGGATCAGGGGGCTTCGCTCCCGGACGATCTTGTTTTTCTTGCCTAGAAATTTACAAGTTAAAATGTTAAGTTATATATACAATATATACAATATATACATGCAATATATACATATAGATAAAGATGCCTCCTAGCAATGCTGTGTTTTCCGTCATGACAGTTAAGTTAAGGCGAAGGCAAACGTGAATTAAGGCGGAAGTGAACAACATAGATAATAGGTTTCTTCTTAATGCAGGAAATATGCGTATACAATTATATATACAATGGCCTCCAAGCGTGCCAATTTGCAGTTTACTGTGCACAGAATGCTAAGATAGATTGCTCTACCTCCCTGGATCTCCCTAGCGCGCTCCCCGAAGGAGGGATCCACTTTCCAATTTGGAATTGAAACCGTGGTCTAAGACCTCTGATCTCCCAATCTTCTTACGTCTTCATTTTCATATGCATATGAATCACGTCTGGAGTTGATCCGTTAATCGGATGTTAAACTTAAGCCAAACAAGCCATTTCCAGTATACAATGACCTCTTATAACCTTTGACCTTAGACTTTGTTTACCAAATATATGATAACATAGACATGGGACGCTCGAAGTGGCCCCTCTAGCTCAAATTTTCTATAAATCTCTTTAAATTTCACAGAAAACATTGATGCACAGAAAGGAATAAAGGGGTCTATGGAGCCCCCAAACTGGTAAAAATATTCACCGAATTGAAGTTTTTTATTCCATTGAAATTCCAAATTATTCGACAAGCGGGCGCTAGATGTGGCCCCGCTAGTTCAGATTTTCTTTTAATCTCTTTAAATTTCACAGAAATGATCTTTGATAGATATCTCATCGATTTGGGGGTGCACATTGATGCACAGAAAGGAATAAAGGGGTCTATGGAGCCCCCAAACTCGTAAAAATATTCACCGAATTAACACTTGATAAGGCGGAATTTACAAATTATTCGACAAGGGGACGCTAGATGTGGCCCCGCCAGCTCAGATTTTCTTTAAATCTCTTTAAATTTCACAGAAATGATCTTTGTTAGATATCTCATCGAATTCGGGGTGCACATTGATACACAGAAAGGGATAAAGGGGTCTATGGAGCCCCCAAACTGGTAAAAATATTTACCGAATTGAAGTTTTGTATTCCATTGAAATTCCAAATTATTCGACAAGCGGGCGCTAGATGTGGCCCCGCTAGTTCAGATTTTCTTTTAATCTCTTTAAATTTCACAGAAATGATCTTTGATAGATATCTCATCGATTTGGGGGTGCACATTGATGCACAGAAAGGAATAAAGGGGTCCATGGAGCCCCCAAACTCGTAAAAATATTCACCGAATTAACACTTGATAAGGCGGAATTTACAAATTATTCGACAAGGGGACGCTTGATGTGGCCCCGCTAGCTCAGATTTTCTTTAAATCTCTTTAAGTTTCACAGAAATGATCTTTGATAGATATTTCATCGAAATGAGGGTGCACATTGATGCACAGAAAGGGATAAAGGGGTCTATGGAGCCCCCAAACTCGTAAAAATATTCACCGAATTGACACTCGATAAGGCGGAATTTCCAAATTATTCGACAAGGGGGCGCTTCATGTGGCCCCGCTAGCTCAGATTTTCTTTAAATCTCTTTAAGTTTCACAGAAATGATCTTTGATAGATATCTCATCGATTTGGGGGTGCACATTGATGCACAGAAAGGAATAAAGGGATCTATGGAGCCCCCAAACTCGTAAAAATGTTCACCGAATTAAAGTTTTTTATTCTAGTGAAATTTCAAATTATTCGACATGGGACGCTCGAAGTGGCCCCGCTAGCTCAGATTTTCTTTAAATCTCGTTATTTTTCACAGAAATGATCTTTGATAGATATCTCATCGATTTGGGGGTGCACATTGATGCACAGAAAGGAATAAAGGGGTCTATGGAGCCCCCAAACTCGTAAAAATATTCACCGAATTAACACTTGATAAGGCGGAATTTCCAGATTATTCGACAAGGGGGCGCTTGATGTGGCCCCGCTAGCTCAGATTTTCTTTAAATCTCTTTAAATTTCACAGAAATGATCTTTGTTAGATATCTCATCGAATTCGGGGTGCACATTGATGCACAGAAAGGGATAAAGGGGTCTATGGAGCCCCCAAACTGGTAAAAATATTTACCGAATTGAATTTTTGTATTCTATTGAAATTCCAAATTATTCGACAGGGGGCGCTCGAAGTGACCCCGCTAGCTCAGGTTTTCTTTAAATCTCTTTAAATTTCACAGAAAACATTGATGCACAGAAAGGAATAAAGAAATAACATTTTGTTAGAAGAAACGTTGTCCTCTTAGAGCTAGTCTTCCTTGCGAGACACGCGAAAGTAAAGAAAAAAGCATTATTCGTTGCTAAGATAGTTCAGACTACTTCGCCAGTTGCAAAAAGGCTTCGATCTTTCTTAACAACACATCGATCGATGATTTTCTTCGTAGAAGAAACGTTGCCCTCGTAGACCTAGTCTTCCTTGCGAGACACGCGAAAGTAAAAAAAAAAGCATTATTCGTTGCTAAGATAGTTCAGACTACTTCGCCAGTTGCAAAAAGGCTTCGATCTTTCTTTACAACACATCGATCGATGATTTTCTTCGTAGAAGAAACGTTGCCCTCTTAGAGCTAGTCTTCCTTGCGAGACACGCGAAAGTAAAGAAAAAAGCATTATTCGTTGCTAAGATAGTTCAGACTACTTCGCCAGTTGCAAAAAGACTTTGATCTTTCTTTACAACACATCGATCGATGATTTTCTTCGTAGAAGAAACGTTGCCCTCTTAGAGCTAGTCTTCCTTGCGAGACACGCGAAAGTAAAGAAAAAAGCATTATTCGTTGCTAAGATAGTTCAGACTACTTCGCAAGTTGCAAAAAGGCTTCGATCTTTCTTTACAACACATCGATCGATGATTTTCTTCGTAGAAGAAACGTTGCCCTCTTAGAGCTAGTCTTCCTTGCGAGACACGCGAAAGTAAAGAAAAAAGCATTATTCGTTGCTAAGATAGTTCAGACTACTTCGCCAGTTGCAAAAAGACTTCGATCTTTCTTTACAACACATCGATCGATGATTTTCTTCGTAGAAGAAACGTTGCCCTCTTAGAGCTAGTCTTCCTTGCGAGACACGCGAAAGTAAAGAAAAAAGCATTATTCGTTGCTAAGATAGTTCAGACTACTTCGCCAGTTGCAAAAAGGCTTCGATCTTTCTTTACAACACATCGATCGATGATTTTCTTCGTAGAAGAAACGTTGCCCTCTTAGAGCTAGTCTTCCTTGCGAGACACGCGAAAGTAAAGAAAAAAGCATTATTCGTTGCTAAGATAGTTCAGACTACTTCGCCAGTTGCAAAAAGGCTTCGATCTTTCTTTACAACACATCGATCGATGATTTTCTTCGTAGGAGAAACGTTGCCCTCTTAGAGCTAGTCTTCCTTGCGAGACACGCGAAAGTAAAGAAAAAAACATTATTCGTTGCTAAGATAGTTTAGACTGTACATCGGCAGTTCTTCTTCTTCTTCTTCTTCTTCTTCTTCTTCTTCTTCTTTTTTTATGGGGGATTGGGGGCAGGAGATATTTCTCATATTAGTCCAACGGGGAGGGAGGAGGAGGATGAGGCCAGACACCCTCTGAAAATATTCTGAAGTCGTTTTCCAATCTCGTTTCATTGGTTATAGCATGAAGCAACAATATGGCAACTAACAAGGCAAGCCATCACTCTTTTAATGTATTATGCGCCGGATACCAGTTGGTTAATCCTTGGGTAAACAGGCGGTTTTCCAGTGGTCATAACAACGGGTCCACGGAGGTCATGACCCTTAATTAACACAGCAGATGGGGGATAAGAGCTTGAGTTAGTGTCCATGTAGAAGAAGTTTGTATACTTTGCATGCACTATCTAGCTTTGACTATATAGTATACATGAGCTGTACATGTTGGGAGTTCTCCTAATCTAAATCATCAACTTGATTTTCTGTCCTCCTTTCATTACGGGGTATTGATGAATAAAGTTAATTTCTTACAACAAAATGTTAGTCTAGCTTGCGAGACACGCGAAAGTAAACAACGCATCATTCGTTGCCAAGATAGTTTAGACTACATCACCAGTTGCAAAAAGATACATCTACATAAGAGTGTAGGCCAACCCAGTATAGCATATCCATATTTTAAATTTTTAAATTTCAGAGAAATGATCTTTGATAGATATCTCATCGAATTAGGGCTGCTCATTGATGCACCAAAAGGAATAAAGGGGTCTATGGAGCCCCCAATCTCGTAAAAATATTCACCGAATGGAAGTTTTTTATTCTATTGAAATTCCAAATTATTCGACAAGGGGGCGCTTGATGTGGCCCCGCTAGCTCAGATTTTCTTTAAATCTCTTTAAATTTCACAGAAATGATCTTTGATAGATATCTCATCGAATTCGGGGTGCACATTGATGCACAGAAAGGAATAAAGGGGTCTATGGAGCCCCCAAACTCGTAAAAATGTTCACCGAATTAAAGTTTTTTATTCTAGTGAAATTTCAAATTATTCGACATGGGACGCTCGAAGTGGCCCCGCTAGCTCAGATTATCTTTAAATCTCTTTAAATTTCACAGAAATGATCTTTGATAGATATCGCATCGAAATGGGGGTGCACATTGATGCACAGAAAGGGATAAAGGGGTCTATGGAGCCCCCAAATCGGTAAAAAATATTCACCGAATTGACACTTGATAAGGCGGAATTTCCAGATTATTCGACAAGGGGGCGCTTGATGTGGCCCCGCTAGCTCAGATTTTCTTTATATCTCTTTACATTTCACAGAAATGATCTTTGATAGATATCTCATCGAATTAGGGCTGCTCATTGATGCACCGAAAGGGATAAAGGGGGCTATGGAGCCCCCAATCTCGTAAAAATATTCACCGAATGGAAGTTTTTTATTCTATTGAAATTCCAAATTATTCGACATGGAACGCTCGAAGTGGCCCCGCTAGCTCAGATTTTCTTTAAATCTCTTTAAATTTCACAGAAATGATCTTTGATAGATATCGCATCGATTTGGGGTGCTCATTGATGCACAGAAAGGGATAAAGGGGTCTATGGAGCCCCCAAACTGATAAAAATATTCATCGAATTGAAGTTTTTTATTCTATTGAAATTCCAAATTATTCGACAGGGGGCGCTCGCAGTGGCCCCGCTAGCTCAGATTTTCTTTCAATCTCTTTAAATTTCACAGAAATGATCTTTGATAGATATCTCATCTATGTGGGGGTGCACATTGATGCACAGAAGGGAATAAAGGGGTCTATGGAGCCCCCAAACTCGTAAAAATGTTCACCGAATTAAAGTTTTTTATTCTAGTTAAATTTCAAATTATTCGACATGGGACGCTCGAAGTGGCCCCGCTAGCTCAGATTTTCTTTAAATCTCTTTAAATTTCACAGAAATGATCTTTGATAGATATCGCATCGATTTGGGGGTGCTCATTGATGCACAGAAAGGGATAAAGGGGTCTATGGAGCCCCCAAACTGATAAAAATATTCATCGAATTGAAGTTTTTTATTCTATTGAAATTCCAAATTATTGGACAAGCGGGCGCTAGATGTGGCCCCGCTAGCTCAGATTTTCTTTAAATCTCTTTAAATTTCACAGAAATGATCTTTGATAGATATTTCATCGAAATGAGGGTGCACATTGATGCACAGAAAGGGATAAAGGGGTCTATGGAGCCGCCAAACTCGTAAAAATATTCACCGAATTGACACTCGATAAGGTGGAATTTCCAAATTATTCGACAAGGGGGCGCTTGATGTGGCCCTGCTAGCTCAGAATTTCTTTAAATCTCTTTAAATTTCACAGAAATGATCTTTGATAGATATCTCATCCATTTTGGGTGCACATTGATGCACAGAAAGGAATAAAGGGGTCTATGGAGCCCCCAAACTCGTAAAAATATTCACCGAATTAACACTTGATAAGGCGGAATTTACAAATTATTCGACAAGGGGACGCTAGATGTGGCCCCGCCAGCTCAGATTTTCTTTAAATCTCTTTAAATTTCACAGAAATGATCTTTGTTAGATATCTCATCGAATTCGGGGTGCACATTGATACACAGAAAGGGATAAAGGGGTCTATGGAGCCCCCAAACTGGTAAAAATATTACCGAATTGAAGTTTTGTATTCCATTGAAATTCCAAATTATTCGACAAGCGGGCGCTAGATGTGGCCCCGCTAGTTCAGATTTTCTTTTAATCTCTTTAAATTTCACAGAAATGATCTTTGATAGATATCTCATCGATTTGGGGGTGCACATTGATGCACAGAAAGGAATAAAGGGGTCCATGGAGCCCCCAAACTCGTAAAAATATTCACCGAATTAACACTTGATAAGGCGGAATTTACAAATTATTCGACAAGGGGACGCTTGATGTGGCCCCGCTAGCTCAGATTTTCTTTAAATCTCTTTAAGTTTCACAGAAATGATCTTTGATAGATATTTCATTGAAATGAGGGTGCACATTGATGCACAGAAAGGGATAAAGGGGTCTATGGAGCCCCCAAACTCGTAAAAATATTCACCGAATTGACACTCGATAAGGCGGAATTTCCAAATTATTCGACAAGGGGCGCTTCATGTGGCCCCGCTAGCTCAGATTTTCTTTAAATCTCTTTAAGTTTCACAGAAATGATCTTTGATAGATATCTCATCGATTTGGGGGTGCACATTGATGCACAGAAAGGAATAAAGGGATCTATGGAGCCCCCAAACTCGTAAAAATGTTCACCGAATTAAAGTTTTTTATTCTAGTGAAATTTCAAATTATTCGACATGGGACGCTCGAAGTGGCCCCGCTAGCTCAGATTTTCTTTAAATCTCGTTAGTTTTCACAGAAATGATCTTTGATAGATATCTCATCGATTTGGGGGTGCACATTGATGCACAGAAAGGAATAAAGGGGTCTATGGAGCCCCCAAACTCGTAAAAATATTCACCGAATTAACACTTGATAAGGCGGAATTTCCAGATTATTCGACAAGGGGGCGCTTGATGTGGCCCCGCTAGCTCAGATTTTCTTTAAATCTCTTTAAATTTCACAGAAATGATCTTTGTTAGATATCTCATCGAATTCGGGGTGCACATTGATGCACAGAAAGGGATAAAGGGGTCTATGGAGCCCCCAAACTGGTAAAAATATTTACCGAATTGAATTTTTGTATTCTATTGAAATTCCAAATTATTCGACAGGGGGCGCTCGAAGTGACCCCGCTAGCTCAGGTTTTCTTTAAATCTCTTTAAATTTCACAGAAAACATTGATGCACAGAAAGGAATAAAGAAATAACATTTTGTTAGAAGAAACGTTGTCCTCTTAGAGCTAGTCTTCCTTGCGAGACACGCGAAAGTAAAGAAAAAAGCATTATTCGTTGCTAAGATAGTTCAGACTACTTCGCCAGTTGCAAAAAGGCTTCGATCTTTCTTAACAACACATCGATCGATGATTTTCTTCGTAGAAGAAACGTTGCCCTCGTAGACCTAGTCTTCCTTGCGAGACACGCGAAAGTAAAAAAAAAAGCATTATTCGTTGCTAAGATAGTTCAGACTACTTCGCCAGTTGCAAAAAGGCTTCGATCTTTCTTTACAACACATCGATCGATGATTTTCTTCGTAGAAGAAACGTTGCCCTCTTAGAGCTAGTCTTCCTTGCGAGACACGCGAAAGTAAAGAAAAAAGCATTATTCGTTGCTAAGATAGTTCAGACTACTTCGCCAGTTGCAAAAAGACTTTGATCTTTCTTTACAACACATCGATCGATGATTTTCTTCGTAGAAGAAACGTTGCCCTCTTAGAGCTAGTCTTCCTTGCGAGACACGCGAAAGTAAAGAAAAAAGCATTATTCGTTGCTAAGATAGTTCAGACTACTTCGCAAGTTGCAAAAAGGCTTCGATCTTTCTTTACAACACATCGATCGATGATTTTCTTCGTAGAAGAAACGTTGCCCTCTTAGAGCTAGTCTTCCTTGCGAGACACGCGAAAGTAAAGAAAAAAGCATTATTCGTTGCTAAGATAGTTCAGACTACTTCGCCAGTTGCAAAAAGACTTCGATCTTTCTTTACAACACATCGATCGATGATTTTCTTCGTAGAAGAAACGTTTGCCCTCTTAGAGCTAGTCTTCCTTGCGAGACACGCGAAAGTAAAGAAAAAAGCATTATTCGTTGCTAAGATAGTTCAGACTACTTCGCCAGTTGCAAAAAGGCTTCGATCTTTCTTTACAACACATCGATCGATGATTTTCTTCGTAGAAGAAACGTTGCCCTCTTAGAGCTAGTCTTCCTTGCGAGACACGCGAAAGTAAAGAAAAAAGCATTATTCGTTGCTAAGATAGTTCAGACTACTTCGCCAGTTGCAAAAAGGCTTCGATCTTTCTTTACAACACATCGATCGATGATTTTCTTCGTAGGAGAAACGTTGCCCTCTTAGAGCTAGTCTTCCTTGCGAGACACGCGAAAGTAAAGAAAAAAACATTATTCGTTGCTAAGATAGTTTAGACTGTACATCGGCAGTTCTTCTTCTTCTTCTTCTTCTTCTTCTTCTTCTTCTTCTTTTTTTATGGGGGATTGGGGGCAGGAGATATTTCTCATATTAGTCCAACGGGGAGGGAGGAGGAGGATGAGGCCAGACACCCTCTGAAAATATTCTGAAGTCGTTTTCCAATCTCGTTTCATTGGTTATAGCATGAAGCAACAATATGGCAACTAACAAGGCAAGCCATCACTCTTTTAATGTATTATGCGCCGGATACCAGTTGGTTAATCCTTGGGTAAACAGGCGGTTTTCCAGTGGTCATAACAACGGGTCCACGGAGGTCATGACCCTTAATTAACACAGCAGATGGGGGATAAGAGCTTGAGTTAGTGTCCATGCAGAAGAAGTTTGTATACTTTGCATGCACTATCTAGCTTTGACTATATAGTATACATGAGCTGTACATGTTGGGAGTTCTCCTAATCTAAATCATCAACTTGATTTTCTGTCCTCCTTTCATTACGGGGTATTGATGAATAAAGTTAATTTCTTACAACAAAATGTTAGTCTAGCTTGCGAGACACGCGAAAGTAAACAACGCATCATTCGTTGCCAAGATAGTTTAGACTACATCACCAGTTGCAAAAAGATACATCTACATAAGAGTGTAGGCCAACCCAGTATAGCATATCCATATTTTAAATTTTTAAATTTCAGAGAAATGATCTTTGATAGATATCTCATCGAATTAGGGCTGCTCATTGATGCACCAAAAGGAATAAAGGGGTCTATGGAGCCCCCAATCTCGTAAAAATATTCACCGAATGGAAGTTTTTTATTCTATTGAAATTCCAAATTATTCGACAAGGGGGCGCTTGATGTGGCCCCGCTAGCTCAGATTTTCTTTAAATCTCTTTAAATTTCACAGAAATGATCTTTGATAGATATCTCATCGAATTCGGGGTGCACATTGATGCACAGAAAGGAATAAAGGGGTCTATGGAGCCCCCAAACTCGTAAAAATGTTCACCGAATTAAAGTTTTTTATTCTAGTGAAATTTCAAATTATTCGACATGGGACGCTCGAAGTGGCCCCGCTAGCTCAGATTTTCTTTAAATCTCTTTAAATTTCACAGAAATGATCTTTGATAGATATCTCATCGAATTCAGGGTGCACATTGATGCACAGAAAGGAATAAAGGGGTCTATGGATCCCCCAAACTGGTAAAAATATTCACCGAATTGAAGTTTTTTATTCTATTGAAATTCCAAATTATTCGACAGGGGACGCTCGAAGTGGCCCCGCTAGCTCAGATTTTCTTTAAATCTCTTTAAATTTCACAGAAATGATCTTTGATAGATATCTCATCGAATTCGGGTGCACATTGATGCACAGAAAGGAATAAAGGGGTCTATGGAGCCCCCAAACTCGTAAAAATGTTCACCGAATTAAAGTTTTTTATTCTAGTGAAATTTCAAATTATTCGACATGGGACGCTCGAAGTGGCCCCGCTAGCTCAGATTATCTTTAAATCTCTTTAAATTTCACAGAAATGATCTTTGATAGATATCGCATCGAAATGGGGGTGCACATTGATGCACAGAAAGGGATAAAGGGGTCTATGGAGCCCCCAAATCGGTAAAAAATATTCACCGAATTGACACTTGATAAGGCGGAATTTCCAGATTATTCGACAAGGGGGCGCTTGATGTGGCCCCGCTAGCTCAGATTTTCTTTATATCTCTTTACATTTCACAGAAATGATCTTTGATAGATATCTCATCGAATTAGGGCTGCTCATTGATGCACCGAAAGGGATAAAGGGGGCTATGGAGCCCCCAATCTCGTAAAAATATTCACCGAATGGAAGTTTTTTATTCTATTGAAATTCCAAATTATTCGACATGGAACGCTCGAAGTGGCCCCGCTAGCTCAGATTTTCTTTAAATCTCTTTAAATTTCACAGAAATGATCTTTGATAGATATCGCATCGATTTGGGGGTGCTCATTGATGCACAGAAAGGGATAAAGGGGTCTATGGAGCCCCCAAACTGATAAAAATATTCATCGAATTGAAGTTTTTTATTCTATTGAAATTCCAAATTATTCGACAGGGGGGCGCTCGCAGTGGCCCCGCTAGCTCAGATTTTCTTTCAATCTCTTTAAATTTCACAGAAATGATCTTTGATAGATATCTCATCTATGTGGGGGTGCACATTGATGCACAGAAGGGAATAAAGGGGTCTATGGAGCCCCCAAACTCGTAAAAATGTTCACCGAATTAAAGTTTTTTATTCTAGTTAAATTTCAAATTATTCGACATGGGACGCTCGAAGTGGCCCCGCTAGCTCAGATTTTCTTTAAATCTCTTTAAATTTCACAGAAATGATCTTTGATAGATATCGCATCGATTTAGGGGTGCTCATTGATGCACAGAAAGGGATAAAGGGGTCTATGGAGCCCCCAAACTGATAAAAATATTCATCGAATTGAAGTTTTTTATTCTATTGAAATTCCAAATTATTGGACAAGCGGGCGCTAGATGTGGCCCCGCTAGCTCAGATTTTCTTTAAATCTCTTTAAATTTCACAGAAATGATCTTTGATAGATATTTCATCGAAATGAGGGTGCACATTGATGCACAGAAAGGGATAAAGGGGTCTATGGAGCCGCCAAACTCGTAAAAATATTCACCGAATTGACACTCGATAAGGCGGAATTTCCAAACTATTCGACAAGGGGGCGCTTGATGTGGCCCTGCTAGCTCAGAATTTCTTTAAATCTCTTTAAATTTCACAGAAATGATCTTTGATAGATATCTCATCCATTTTGGGTGCACATTGATGCACAGAAAGGAATAAAGGGGTCTATGGAGCCCCCAAACTCGTAAAAATGTTCACCGAA
Organism: Heliocidaris tuberculata; assembly: GCA_025618425.1. NCBI lineage: Eukaryota > Metazoa > Echinodermata > Echinoidea > Camarodonta > Echinometridae > Heliocidaris > Heliocidaris tuberculata. Next base: position 152,580 of record CM046841.1, read on the forward strand.
TTGAAGTTTTTTATTCTATTCAAATTCAAAATTATTCGACAGGGGGGCGCTCGAAGTGGCCCCGCCAGCTCAGATTTTCTTTAAATCTCTTTAAATTTCACAGAAATGATCTTTGATAGATATCTCAACGATTTGGGGATGCACATTGATGCACAGAAAGGAATAAAGGGGTCTATGGAGCCCCCAAACTCCTAAAAATATTCACCGAGTTGAAGTTTTTTATTCTATTGAAATTCCAAATTATTCGACATGGGGGCGCTCGAAGTGGCCCCGCTAGCTCAGATTTTCTTTAAAACTCTTTAAATTTCACAGAAATGATCTTTGATAGATATTTCATCGAAATGGGGGTGCTCATTGATGCACAGAAAGGGATAAAGGGGTCTATGGAGCCCCCAAAGTGGTAAAAAATATTCACCGAATTGACACTTGATAAGGCGGAATTTACAAATTATTCGACAAGGGGACGCTAGATGTGGCCCCGCTAGCTCTGATTTTCTTTAAATCTCTTTAAATTTCACAGAAATGATCTTTGATAAATATCTCATCGAAATGGGGTGCACATTGATTCACAGAATGGGATAAAGGGGTATATGGAGCCCCCAAATCGGTAAAAAATATTCACCGAATTGACACTCGATAAGGCGGAATTTCCAAATTATTCGACAATGGGGCGCTTGATGTGGCCCCGCTAGCTCAGATTTTCTTTAAATCTCTTTAAATTTCACAGAAATGATCTTTGATAGATATCTCATCGAATTCGGGTGCACATTGATGCACAGAAAGGGATAAAGGGGTCTATGGAGCCCCCACACTGGTAATATCTCACTGTGCCCTGGGGCTGTGCGCTCACTTCAGGTTGGTCATGAACCAAAGCAACAATATGGCAACTAACAAGGCAAGCCATCACTCTTTTAATGTGTTATGCGCCGGATACCCGTTGGTTAATCCTTGGATAAACAGGCGGTTTTCCAGTGGTCATGACAACGGGTTCATGGAGGTCATGACCCTTAATTAACACAACAGATGGGGGATAAGAGCTTGAGTTAGTGTCCATGCAGAAGAAGTTTGTATACTTTGCATGCACTAGCTAGCTTTGACTATATAGTAAACATGAGCTGTACATGTTGGGAGTTCTCCTAATCTAAATCATCAACTTGATTCTCTGTCCTCCTTTCATTACGGGGTATTGATGAATAAAGTTAATACATTTCTTACAACAAAATGTTAGTCTAGCTTGCGAGACACGCGAAAGTAAACAACGCATAATTCGTTGCAAAGATAGTTTAGACTACATCGATCTTTCTTTACAACACATCGATCGATGATTTTTTTTGAGAAGAAACTTTGCCCTCTTAGAGCTAGTCTTCCTTGCGAGACACGCGAAAGTAAAAAAAAAAAAGCATTATTCGTTGCTAAGATAGTTCAGACTAAATCGCCAGTTGCAAAAAGGCTTCGATCTTTCTTTACAACACATCGATCGATGATTTTCTTCGTAGAAGAAACTTTGCCCTCTTAGAGCTAGTCTTCCTTGCGAGACACGCGAAAGTAAAGAAAAAAAGCATTATTCGTTGCTAAGATAGTTTAGACTATACATCGCCAGTTGCAAAAAGATACATCGATGTTTAGTTACAACACATCGATCGATGATTTTCTTCGTAGAAGTAACGTTGCCCTCTTATAGAGCTAGTCTTCCTTGCAAGACACGCAAAAGTAAAGAAAAAAGCATTATTCGTTGCTAAGATAGTTTAGACTAAATCGCCAGTTGCAAAAAGATACATCGATGTTTAGTTACAACTCATAGATGATTTTCTTCGTAGAGGAAATGTTCCCCTTTCAAACTACCAATGGACTGTTTATTAGCTTACTTGTTGGTAACATCGATCTTTCCAATTCAATCTTCAGTAACGAAGGTTTCAACTATACCCCTAACCCAATCGACCATTTTTGTCAAAACGGCACACTGCACAAATACACTGTCGATCTGTTGATCTCTCTAAGAATTCTTCGATAGATGTTCAGTAGGTATGGATGGATCATTTGTCCGCTGTTTTACGTCCTGTGATTGGTCAATACAAACATCGATGGAAAATATATGCATGATTTGATCACCAAACCCTTCAATGTGCGATCTTTCTGCCATCGATCCTTTTTGGCACCAAACGCTAGGGAAAAGATCGATGTTTTTACCATCGAACTGTTTTTCGATCGATCTTTCTTCCATCGAACCTTAATGTCACCAAGGGCACGCCATAGTCCCCTCCCTTTTTTTTTCCTTCCCTTTTCCCTTTCCTTCCTTTTCTCTATTTTTCTTGTCATTTCCTTCCCCTTTTCTTTTTTCTTTTCCTTTTCGCTTTCCTCTTCCTCTCCCTTTCCCCCTCCTTTGTTTTGTTTTTTTTGCCAACAGAGTTCTCGCACTTGCCGACAGCAATTTTGAGTGGACCGGTGTGACACCCCCCCCCCCCCCACACACACACACACACACATCCCCTTGTGGGAGAGGGGCCTATAAAGTTTATTTTGGGAAAACTAAAATCATTAGGAAAATAGTAGTAAATGTCAAGTTGAATTATGATTTAAAACAGGCGCGAAGCCTTTTCTTATTCGCATTGGTATTTCTATAAAAAAAAATCCTTTTATAGATTTTTTTTTTTCATTGCAGAATTTTTACACTTTAAGGGTAAATAAACTTTTCTCAAATGTGTTTTCATTTTTATCGAAAGGATAATTATAGAAAGAATGAATTGTTCACCATCGTTTGTGGTGGTCCACAATGTTTATCCAGCTGGATATTAAGTTGCTTTGAAGTGTTTTCAAATGTAAATTTTATCATAGATATCGTATCGGGTTGATTTTTAATCATACATCTTATCAAAGTTTACTCCGTGTGTGAATACTGATCAGATAAAAATGTGTTATTGAAAATACCTTTGGCGTCCAATGGACCGTTGAATAAAAAATATCTGAACTAATTCATTAACTAGATTGTAAACATTTATCTGCTGAGAGGTTAATGTTGCTTTGAATATATGAAAATCTAACCTGTGGATATCACACAGAGCTTTAAACACTATGATTAAAATAAGAAAATTAATAAGCCTATATTAAAGTTTACCCTGCATGAGAGAAGCTAATAATGTTTTTTGTTATATAAATCTCGTTTTAAGATTATATAAATAATGGAAATAACGTTGTTGTTATGTATAAGGTTAGATCAAATAAAGTATAAGCTACGTTGTAAACCTGGCTGTCGCTAATATGTGACTATCAAAATTAGCATTCGTTTTTAGATAATACAAGAAAATAACATGGAATTAAAAAAAAAAGAACTTTAACTATTTGGTAATATAATAGAGTAGACGTGTCGTTCTTGAGTGGTTTAAACATTTGACTGGAACTGTGATGTCGTGGATTCGATCCCCTGCACGTCAGTCTCCTTGTTTCCTTTACACCAAGGTGTTAAATGGGTACTCGGTAGGAAGCAAAAGTTATTCTGGTGTATTCAGCACTGTGAGCATATTTATAAGGGCGTCTAGCTGGACTACTCCCCAGGGAGTGGAGAAGATCCATACACTGTGTGCGAGCTAGCCTGAATCCGGCGACTGGGGTAATACTTTATCTGTTAAATCGCTTAGAGACGTCAAAGATGCATTACACGCTATATACAGTAAAACACAACTTCGGAAAACCGAGCACAGATAGATACGCTGAAAACGGCGTATGACGCACGTAGAATATAGATCCTTCGTCGTTCAGTGCGAGGCAGTGTATACAAAAAGCATGGGGAAAATTGTACAAATTAAAGCTGATTTTTATATACCGTGCCTCCCAGAAAAAAAATTTAACAGTTGGAAAAAGTTTCCCCAAATAAATATTTCAAAATATTTACAGTAAATTTTTATACCTGTAAATAGCTTAGGCTCCCTTCTGTCATATAACCAAAGAAGTCATTATTTTAAAGCTGGAGTGAGCAAAAACGACCTTTTTTTTAAAGGGTTCAAAATCCAGTCTTGACAGAATGGGTATTTGTTCTGGCTGGTATTAACAAATTTGAGAAACCGTTAAAATAAAAGTTGAAAGTTGAAAAAAGTCCCCCCCCCCCCCCCCAGTTGAACATTTCAAAATATCGTTATGAAATTTTCATACCTATGGCTAGCTTAGGGTATCTTAACATGACACCAAATCACCTACCAATGTTTTATGCCTGAATAAGCAAAAGCCATTGTTGTGAAATGGTGCGAAATCCTTCGTTGACAAGAATTTGTATTGGTTCTGGCTGTTATCGGCGAAGTTTAGAGTCGTGAAAATGCTTATAAATTTTCATATTCTGAGCACGCTTCGAGTGCTCATCAGCATTTTCGCACGCTTTGCGTGCTCACAAACGCCCCTGAAATTAAATCCTAGCTACACTGTTGCCCCATGGAAAAAATAACCAGTTTTTGTTACTCTTTATTTCCAGAAAGAAATGTTATATACTATCATTCGTTATAACTTATGTTATGTTTATGTACTATCATTAGTTATATTAACTTACCCATTGAGATTTATCTGCAGTCTTGATATCCCCTTCCTTTGCACGGACGAGCTTCAATCCACCAGATGAAGTCCTTTTGACAAAGAAATTACGATGATAATAATCAGCTACCTCAGCTTCTGTGTCGCCTCCTTTAAGCCTCCTGACTCAAAGGTATCGCATTTTTTTACTCTAAATTTCTCTTGTTCCTTTGGAGAAATGATCCCCACTTCTTCAACATCAATGAAAACCCTATTGGGTTGCAGCGAATGCCTAATCAGTAATAGCAGCTGAAACTGCAGCAGCCACAGCTACTCCAGCAATAAAAATTACACCAGTGGAGATAAAATAGGGACTTTTCGAATAATTGCACATTTTCATAGTCGACTGATACGAAAGGTAGTGTGTTATGCTCATATTTGATTGTATTGAAAACAAGGGCAAGGATATGTTAGGCAAATATGTTCATCAGGAGGGTGACCTATTGCTGTATCCCTCTTATTCAAAAACCTTTTAGATTTCAGTCACTGTGCTGAGAATGGCGTTCGGATTTTAGAATGGACGGCAAAACCACGGTGGACACGTTCTCGATTTGCACGTCGACATAGTCTACTGATATGAGAAGTATCGTATTAAGATTCCAGGCTGGGCGGCTTATGATTTTTTTTTTAAAATCCTATCCCTAATCCTAACTCTAACCCTAGTCCCAATCAAAACCATGTAACCAAAACCACAACAAAAATTACAACCCTAATCCTAATTCTAACCCTCATCCTGACATTAAATCTAATCCTATGGTTTATTAATCTGCCGTCAAGACTGATACCTTAAAATACTACCGATTCGGGATTATGTCATTTTGACGCTCCGCGCATGCGTTACGTCGTCTCCTTCGTCGACTGGAGGAATTGAGAACGTGTCCACCGTGGTTTTACCATCCTCTCTAAAACGTGAACGCCATTCTCAGCACGGTGACTGAAATTTAAAAGGTTTTTGAATAAGCTGGGATTTCTTTTCATGAGAGGGATGCAGCAATAGGTCACCCCCTGATTAACAGATTTGCCTAACATATCTTTGCCCTTGTTTTCAATACAATTCAGTATGAGCAGTCGACCATAACACAGTACCTTTCGTATCAGTCGACTATGTCGACGTGCAAATCGAAAAGTCCCTAATGATACATGGCAGACGTCGATCGAAGTGTTTGAGAATGCGTTAAAAACCTTTCTCTTTGGTAAATGTTTCAGTTGACTGTATGAATTATTAATTGTAAAACGCATACGGTCTTGAAATGCCGTATAGAAGAACAAAATATTATTTCTTAGCAATTGTGAAGTGAATGAAAGATTTTTATTGAAATCAGTTATATTTAATCGGCTTGGAGAAAAGTCCAACGAAAATTATTTTATAGAGCATAACACGATATGCAGCTTGCCTTTTTTTTAACGTAAATGAACACACTAAGAAATTAGGGTGCACTTTAAGGTGCGAATTTGGGTGGAGCACCCGTATATCTATTCGGGTGGAATCTTGCACCCCTACGAGTGCGCTTTGTAGAAATCGGGGTTCAAAATTGTGGAAGGTTGAATTCTGCACCCTTCGATCAAAAGTATTAGTCTTTACATGAATATGGACACCAGCATTGTTGAAACTTATGTCGCAATATCTCATGTGGTAAGACTGAATATTTAAAAGCATAGAAATAAAATAAATTAGAAAAAGAAAAAAAAAATAAATCCATTTCGATCAGCTTGTGTCGTAAATTTGCTTAAATTAAAAATCTCCATAAGGACGTATGTAAAGAGAATTATCACGCAAAGACTAACATAAACCGGCTTGCAGGCACTATAAACACGATGACGAAAGAGAGTGGACAAAATATACAGCTCCTCATTGTACCCTCCACAATTGCTCTGGTAGACAAAAGAACCTGTCCCTTCATTGCTATTATGTAAAATAAGTAGAACAGGTGAATATGCATGAGACACATGTTCTACATATTTTTTACATGATAGCAATGAAGGGATGTTCTTCTGTCTACCAGAGCAATTGTGGAAGGTACAATGAGGAGCTGTATATTGTCCGCTTCTTTGTTTGCCATGTTCATAGTGAGGCTAACAGCAACCAACGCATCGGTACTTGAGGCGCCTAATGCAGGAAAATTTGCATAATTCGCATATTCAAATTATTCATCATGGCTCATTTTGATAGTTTCTTTGTCAGAAAAGTTATTTGAATAAGAATACGTGGATACATTCAATGATTCAGTCGCGATTATATCATTTTAAGTGAAAGTGCTAGTTTTACCAAAGAGTATAAAAACGAAGAGTGCTCAGTCCCGAAATAAAGTGTTATGATTGTGGTACATGTCGATAGGCCGAGAGGGAAAGGTTACAGTCTTTATCGAGATGTTTGTATTTTTTATTTTCTTTATTTTTTCTTCTTTTTCCTTACATCGCTTTTGGTAAAGCCGCAACTGCGATATCTGACGGGAATGTCGAGAAAAGTAAAAATAATAATAATAGTAATAATAATAAAATGCTATCTTTATTTTTATAAATCAGAATATTTCATTAATTTTGATATCATGATTTCTGCAAATGATAGGGATCATAGACCGATATTGTAAATTTATAGGCCTTATTCTGTTAAAAGTCAAGACTGAAAAGGCTTTATTAAAATGAGCAATTCCTTATATAAATATAAAGATTAATTATGAGTGGTGTATCCAAGATTCTCTTATTTCTATTGGTGTCGTATCCGGGAAAGCATGTGCCCCTACGTGCCAGCCAAAACCAAATCTGACATATCTCGTTACCCCCCCCCCCCCCCCCGGAAGGAACATGAAAAATGTGATAACTTTTTTTTTCCTCGCTTGTCCGAAAATTCAGAAAAGAAGGCATCTGATCATTTTTTGCTCGTCAGGCGTGAGCCCCCCCCCCTGCATTCCTGGATACGCCACCAATACAAATAACTGACCGTGAATAATTTGTAAAATTCTGCTGTAGCAGTTTGAGACGACAGGCGAAGAAAACAGTATAGGGGCTTGCTCCGAAGCCCTCACCAGGGCAATAGGGCCTAATGGCTACCAATTGTATGAAAAGGGGAAAAACGGCCTCCGTATTTTGAATTGAATTAACTAGTAACCACCAATAGCAGCTGATGATATAATTTATTTATTACCAGTCTATACTGTCTTTGTAGGAATATCCCATTCCCCCCCCCCCCGCTCTCTTTGTCTCTCTCTCTCCCTTCCTTCTCCATCTCACAGGCTTTCATTTTCTCATAATATCTTATTATCTTATTCTCTCTTGCAACCGATCTGTAAATATGACTCCTGACCAATAGAAATGAGGACAAAATAATGATCCTTCACTGAGCGGCGAATGCTTACGAACGTTGCGATATTTGGATTCGCCAACTTTTCTGACGAATGATGCCGAAAATCAGGGTTCACCTCTGTCATTATCGACATGGTCACGTGGAACCATAGTCACGTGGTCGCTGTAGCATTGGCGAATCAAAAAAGAACTTTAGCGAGTAATACCGACACGTCTTACAACCGTTTGCAAGGCTTTCGACTGTTATGCAAACGCTTGCAACTGTTCATGGAAAAATTAATTCGCAAATAAATTTTGAACATGTTTGCAACAAGAGAAACTGTTTGCTACAATAAAAACTGTTTGTGACCTTCTCTGCAACCTTTTACGAACCCTGACGAAACCCCAAATTCGCTATTTGCAAGCATCCACCGCTCAGTGAGATACCCTCTTTCAGGGGCGTAGATAGCGGGGGGGGGGGGAGGGGGAGGGGAATGGGGGGTATGCATCCCCCAACTTTTCAGGTGGGGGGGGGGGATGGTGTGTACAAACCACCATAATTTAATTTGTCTATGGTACAAACATCCCCCCCAGGTTTCACCCCCCCCCCGAAAAAAAGGTGGAAAATATGCATTTCTTTTATATGTTGTAGATAAATATAAGTTGATAAATTGTATTTATATCTATTCAAATTTATATATTCTTTATTTCAATATAGATTATTAATTACTTATGTACAATATTGTAGATTTATATGAATTTAATTAACATTTATGTACAGTTCTTCGTCGTTGCTTCTGATTTTCCCGATATATTAGAAAGAGAAAAACCATCTACTTCAAATTATACAACATGGGTGTTGATCTGGGAAGGATATGGAGGTATAATTTTTTTTTTTCAAATTTAGGTGGGGGGGGGGGGGTGGCCTGTGTTACCATCCCCCAATATATTTTGCGGTGATTTTTTTTCAAAGCCATAATGCAGAAAAATTATTTAGATTAAAAGTACATGTAATTATTCTCAATTTAGAGGGTTCAGTAGCTAACTTTCCTTTATAATGCTATTTTGCCACACTCATGTTATTAGTAATACTAACAATTTTCAAAATTGAAATGAAAATAAAGTCACAGGAATCGAATGTGGTGGGGAAAGAGGGAATACATCACCCCCAATATTTATCGAGGATGATGACTTGTGTCATCATCACCTAACTAGCCTATACATAGAAAAATGAGGAAATGACAATCATAACATGTAAACCCGGTCAGAAGCACCGCTCATGGGGTTGCATGTGGGCACAGTGCCCCTACTTTTCCCTTTAACTTCAGATAAGTACCCCCATTTTTCTTTCGAAAAAGTTCCCGTTCCAGTGAATGCGCAAAATCCTCTCTCTGGGCCGCGTCGGGTAATATCTTGCTCAGCGGTCTGTTAGGTTTGGGTGCGCCGATCTTGGCCGGTTACTGCGCTTTGCCTACTGGAGCAAATGTTGCAGGTGCCCTGGCCCAAGGCCTACCGCTACACCTTAGTTTTGAACTTTGTTTAGGTAGGGTCTAGAAAGATCAACATAAAATTTGAATGACAATGTCTTCCTTCCTATACCCAGATTAAAATGTTCTTTATTCTCTATAACCTAATGCTGCTACCGAGAGCGGTCTCAGTTTGATCCCTGGGCCTGGCTGAACTTCCTGAAGTATTTATTTTGTGTACCAACCATGGCATGAGTCATGACGAGTCACCACTGGCACTAGAGACGAGAGTATTACATCTGCGAGTATGATATCTGATAATCTAAACAGAAGATCTACGGCATGCTTTTATTCAGGGGCCGCGGAGCGTTTTTGAAAGTGGGGGGGGGGGGGGGGCTGATCTGATTTCACTCATTACTGACAATTTTCGAGCCTTTTTTCCGATATTTTTTTCAACGTGTCTACTCAAAAAAGTCGGGGTCTGCAGCCCCCCCCCCCCCCCCCCTCCGGCTCCGTGGCCCATGTTTTATTACCACCACGATCCTATCTTTTTGTCGTCCACTCACTGCAGGAAACCCAAGTTGAATTGGAGAGGTAAATTGTTTTTTTGAAAATGTAGACCTCTAAGCCAACATTTTTGTGTAAATTTCAATTTGTCCATAGCTTAGTCTTAGACGTATGGCTCTGTAAGATTAGATCATATTATTTAGACTTAGATCTGTATCTGTTTTCTGTAGAATGTAGACCATCTGTACAGTCAAAATCGAAATTCTGAAGTCCAGTAAATTATTTTGATAATACCCGCTTACCGATTTAGTCATATTAAAGTTTACTAGAGGCACTAGCGTACCCAAGGGGGGGGGGGGGGGGGAGGGGGAGACCCCCCTTACAACTCTTGACAGAAATTTTGTTGTTGTTGTTGTGCTTGTCAGAGAGTCATGGAGAAAACTGAACCCATAAAATCTGATAACCCCCCCCCCCCCCCCCACTGAGCGAATTTTGGAGGGCTGGTGAAGAAAAAAAAAATGCACCCCCCCCCCCCCCCCCACTAAGCAACTTTTGGAGGGCTGGCGAGAAGGAAAAAAATACGAATCTCCCTCCAAGCAGTTCCCCAAAGTTGACAGCCCTGCATTTAAATTTGCCCCCCCCCCTTGTTTAAATCCTGGATACGCCATCTAGAACAAGACCACTAGAGGTCTTGGTCTAGGATCAAATTTTGAATGGAAGATGAAAATATGTAATTCTGTTAAAAGATTTTAACCTAGATTTACATTTCTATCATTAAGAAAGAAAAAGAAAAAAAAATTGTAACATAAAAGGATAGATGTACCCATTTTATTTCCTTCTTTCAAACCAGTCTACAGTCTACAAGAAGTTTGATTTTTTTCTTTCCTTTCTTTTTGTTTTTATTATGTAGGTTGTTCAAGGAAGCTTATCAGTTACAACATGTACAAGGGTTGTCGAGCGTCTGGTAATAGAGTCATTAATGATCGAAATATTTTTATCTTTATTATTATTTAAAGTTTTGATTTTTTTCCTAGAGAGATTTATTGCTAATTTACATAATGGCAAATATTCTAATTCTCAGGAATGCATATATTTCTGAGCTGAACATTGAATGTCAAAGTATGGGTCATATGGAAAGAGCTAACATACAATTTAAAGGGGGAAACAGACAGATTTGTAACTTTTTTTCTTTTTTGGAGGGGGTTGTATCAAGGCTATTGAATGGCCTTTATTGCAATATCTTGACATTTCTCTCTTAGACCCTTTATAGATACACCCCCAAATTTGTAATTTTAAAATAAAATCAAAGACTTTGATTACCACTGATTTCCTTTTCAGTTTTTTAGGTCTACATGTCAATGTCCATGTACATGTTGTAATTAAAAAAAATGTAGTTGGTATGATTGGCCTATTTGAAACATAATTATGAGAAAGTGATTAATCTTGAGCATAATTTTAGATTCTTTTCACACTTCAAAAAATACTTAGTAAAAACCTTTCAAGTTAGGCACAGTCAATTATCACGTCACCTCAGGCCAATGCAGTAGTTTAAATTCTAAATATAACCAATAACTTTTAAAATCAAATAATTTTACTTTTAATTCCAATGTAATTTAGAAAAAAAGATTTTGAAAAATGTGGTATGATTATATTATGATGACATTATTTTTGGTTAATCAGCTTTAATGCAACTTGTGTTTATAATTGTACGCATTAGTAGCGCATTCAGATTTAATCATGATATTTTATTTGATCTTCAAACTTGAAGTGATAATCCCTTTCATCAGCTCCTTGAAGCTATAATGAGATAGCTATGATTATTTTTCTTTAAACACAAAATGGTTCTAAAATCTGTAATTTGTTCTTTGTTTATCATCTGTGCAATCACTGTGCAATCAATCTGGGGCATGGTTCTAGGCAGGCGGATCAGGGGCTCGGGAGTTTCAGCCCACTCCCTAATCCCTAATTAAAACATGATTTGTTGTACATAAACCAAATGTTATAATCTGTATATTGCATTTGAAGAGAGAGCATTACCTTTTATGTTGATAATCGAGTTATTTCAATAAACATCATTTCACACTGAGAAACTTTTCTTGTTGTTTTCCCCCCACAATTTTGAAAGATGCGGTCATGATGATGATGCAGGCACAATATGATATGTGTTCTAAATTGTGATGGTGGATTGGAGTAAATACAGCCTCATGTAACCTTGAATTACTAGATGATAGACTGGTTTTCGTGAGAAAGTGCTAAATGTTGTGTGGGGTTTTCCCTTGATGGACTCATTTTACTCATGTTACTGAAGCCCGCCCGGGGGGGGGGGGGGGGAGGGGGATGACAAGGGGGAAAAAAAATCATATTTTGGGGGATTGTTTTGTTTGTTTGTTGTTGTTGTTGTTGTTGTTTGTTTGTTGTTGTTGTTTTTTGTGGGGGGGGGGGATGGGGGTTTACATGCACCGACAGCCAGTGCATGGGGGTACAAAATTAATGGGGAGCGCGTTTTTTCTTTGTACTTTAGTTTCAATTCAGCATTTGCCGTGGAATCGGGGGCGGGGGGGGGGGGGGCTGCAGCCCCCTCCCACTTTTTGAGTAGACACGTTTCATAAAACCTCTGAAAAAAGCTTCAAAAATTGTTATTAATGAGTGAAATCATATCAGCCCCCCCCCCCCTCCCTCTCGCTTTCCGCGGCCCCTGTTGAGATATGCCAGATCTGCAAGGTAAAGGAAAGGGTTCAATAAAGGCAAATTCAATATCGCAGCAGGGCTGCAATGGAAAAGAAAAGTGAGAAAGTGAAATAAAAAGCTCAGTGCCGTAATGGCAAGGGGGGGGGGGCAGGGTTAAAGAGAAAAAAGAAGTCGGTGTTGACTGATATCTAGAGCAAACGGAGGGTTGGGGCTATACTGAAAATTAATGTTCTACAAAGGTAGCCCATGATAAATTCATTGTCGCCGGTGGCCAAAACAGAAAAATATATTGCGAAGAAGGGGGAGGGGGGGGGGGGGGGGGTTGGTGCAAAATGAAAAAAAAAATTATGCCTATTAATGCGGGATGTGGCAATCAAGAGTTAATTCAATTGAATTCTAAATCATCAAATTTAAGAAGACAAAAATTAAATATTTAGTTTAAGAGGAGACCGTTTTGCCTTTTGTCGGGGCCTTCCCCTCCCATCGACACGACATAGCTCTTTTATGATTATGTATAGGCCCTATTCTGCAAAACTGGATTAACTACGTGTATTCTTGAAAACTTTACTTCAACAAAAAGCACTAATTCTATCAATTGCAACTTTGTAGTACATGCAATATTGATCTGTTGTCCATAAGTTTTCTTCTTTTTCTTCTTCTTGTTCTTCTTTTTGTTCTTCTTCTTCTTCATCTTCTGCTCATTTTGGCTGCACGATTACGGTACAGTACAAGCCTTTTACAGTCCAATTTTATGTTAATTAGTTATAAAAGCTCATGAATATTCAGATTTATAATTTCAATACTTTTACGCGCTGCGCGGAGGCCAAAATCTGAGTTTCGCTGGTACACTGAAAAAAATTTCGGCTTCATAGGCTAATTCATGAAAGGTGGGAGCAGTGTGCACTTTTGACCCGCCGGAAATTTCCCCAGGGAAATTCGGATGCAGAAGCGGAGTTGAGCCCCCCTGGGGTAATAATGTTGGAGCGCCATGAGCGTAACAGCGTGACGGACTTGAGCGCTATACAAGAAGCCACCATTATTATTATCATATTCTTGTAAGTGCCCATTTTAATAATTACACCTTATCCCTCATCTGACCTTTCATAAATGCTCCTATTTCAACAAGAGCATTTATCCCTTTTGATCCCTTTTATCCCTTTTTATGTAACAAGTCATTTTTCCTTTGTAATACATAGGCACTGCTTTAATTTTTCTACTTAATGAGAACATTTTTCCGTTCTATATAAATGCCCCTTTTCAGGTGTGATTAGTGCCCCTTTTCACGTCTGATAACTGCCCTTCCTACATTTTCTACACATTAATTTATTTTTCTAATAAGTATCCTTTTCTCCATGATTAGTACACGTTTCCCTTTTTCATAACATGTGCCCCTAATCCAAAGTGACTTAGAGCCAATATTCCGAAATGCTCCCTCGCTACGCTCGCTCGTATTAAAAGTATAGCTTATTAAATAAATTTTCATTGTGAAATTTTGCAAATGAAACCCCATCAGAATTGTGTTTCCCCATTTTTATATTACAATGTAATTGCGACCTCACAAATTTTGAACATTGTTTTGCTCGCTCGCTCAATATTCAAATCATACTACAAAACTGCAAAGCATGATGCTAAAGTTGTATCTTGGACATGTAAAGAGAAAAACCATATTCACGCCCTCACCCCACACTATAGTTCTGCTTCGGACTTGCAAAGTTATAGACAAAATAGGAATGAAAAGTCCGTATACGATGAAAAGATTCGAGTTTTAGGTCATAGGCCTTTATCAGGAAATGATGAAATTTATTAGGAAGGTACACAAAAGAGCGTGAAGCGCAAAAAAAAAAACAATAACAAACAAAAAAACAACAACAACAACGCAAAAGCTCCATGGATACCAGCGCAGCCATGGTAGAGATCAGAATAATACATTATTATTATAAATCGGCCCATCCCATAGGCGAATTTTCCCAATACTTAGCTTGTAAATGATGCAGTAGTTTGGTTAGAAAGTGTTTATATTATAATCTGTGGCTGTACATGCACAACGCGTACATTTTGTCACTAGACTAGCGACTAGCCCCCCCCCCCCCCCCCCGGCTACGCTAGTGCCCTAACTCCAAAACCACAAAGTCTCCAATGAAACAATGACCAACTAATTTTCATCTCAGAGTCCTAAAGAATGTTGGTTGAAATTTGATCCACACATACAAATGGCATATTTGACTTGAAAATGAAAGATGGTTATGTTAATTTTCTCTACATACATGTAAGGCTCTCTAGATGAACTAACCTAACATGTTTTTTCAATTTCTCGGTATTGATTGTTTTTTACATTTAATTTTTTTATATCATATAAACAGTATTTGATAGTACAGTCTTTTCCCAAAATGATAATTTCACTCATCAGATCAGATCAGTTCATTTGATTATTTTTTTAAAAAATATATTTGTTGAGATGCACAATGGATCAAAGCGTAACCCCATTGGGCCTGGCAGTCACTTCAGTAATGTAAGACAAGCTAATACAGTAGGGCAATTCAATTCTGCACTAAAAACATATAAATTCCATTGATTAATATAATTATAACATTTTCCGGCAGGTTTCCTACTTGTTTCTCTTTCTCACCCTTTCCTAAGTGCATTGAGACCTTTTTCAAAGGTATTATACGCAATATAAGAACTGTTCTATTATTGTTATTATTATTATTATTATATTATTATTATTATTATTATTATTATTATTATTATTATTATTATCATTATTATTATTATTATTATTATTATTACTATTATTATTATGATTCACATTAGGGGCCAGGCAATGTCCCTAGGACATCTCGAAGAGGAAACCCTCAATTCAACAGGCCTAATGAGCTAAATACATCTACGTGAAAGAATTGACTGTATTAGAATTTATTAAGTGACATGTGGAGGGGCGGGTGAAGGTGCCACATGTGAAAAGCTTTAGATGTAGTATCCTTTTCCCTTAAATGTGCTTGTTACAACAACTTCAGACTCTCCGGATTTGATGTGTTGTAGCCGCCATCAAAGCTGAAGAGGTCAAGTTGAACTCCATGCATGTCTGTTGAATGAAATGAGAAAAGAATGGAATTAATCACGTTGAAATCACATGATATGCAAATCATTGAACACATTAGCAGATTGGGGGGGGGGGGCACTTCCGGCCTCCTCCCTTTTCAAAGAGCAGTGTACATTGTGGCCTCTCTTTTTAAAAATTGTGCCCTCCCCCCCCCCCCCCCCTTTGAACTAATAAGCTATTTTTTTTTTTTTTTTTTTTTTTTTTTTTTTTTTTGCTTGTCAGAGAATTTTCCAGGAAAACTGGACCCCAAAAATCTGACGACTCTTTTTTTTCCTTCTTCTTCTTCTGATGAGATTTCTGCCCCCTTCCCCCCCCCCCCCCCCCCCTTTTTACAAAATCTATCTTTGTGAATGAACCAAGGACATCCTTTAGTACCTCAGTTGTGTGAGTGTATATAAAGAAACTTATTCATACAGCTGAGCCTACCTCTCTTAACTTCAGCAAGTCGGTAGTTCTTTCTTCCTCTCTGAATTGTCTTTACTCAAAGTGGGATATGCCTTCAGCCGCTATTGTTACTGAAGAAGAGAAGCATCATCCTGGAAAAATAAAATAGTTCATACATCACATAATAAGTATTTATACTCCATTCATGCTGGCCTCATTGATTCTCAAAGAAAATACAAGTAAAACACAGATTCCTTTCACAGATTCTATCTGAAATTGTAATGTCTTTCTTCAAAACTATTTCAAAATAAATTTAAGTACATAATTTGTTTTCATTTGATATTCTACTTGCTATTGTTTGCGTACACGTATTATTGAAAAGGGTTGACGAACACTCTCAAATGAACTAACCTAATGTATTTACTTGTCAACACGTTTTAAATCCCATAAAACCCTCTTATATTTATTATATACTTCGGATAACATACATCTATCCTTGACACTATAAGTATTAGCTCAATCTATCATTCCATCTTTAAAATCTGTAACTCCCCAACTGGATGTAACATTCCCATTAAAATAACCATGGAGCTGCCACTTTAATTGATTTCCAAGATTAGACTACTAGATCTAGGTGATCTATGATAATTTATCTACATTTCAAAATAATTCACAAGAGTTGTTTTGAAACAATTTTCTCTCGAAATTACAGTTCTAAATTTATCGTCGAGATGTAGTTTGACACGGAGATCGTCCTCACACGCTGCGGCTCATGACAGATACCCGGCAGTCACGGGTCAGTTTCAGCCACCAGCGCGGTGGCTATTTCGACAGCGTCAAAAATTCAATACATGCAAACAAGTTGGATCTAAGAAGGTCTAAACAGATCTAACGTTAGTAAACTATTTGAATGATGATAGACTGTATTGCATAAGCTTTTCCTCATGTTGTTCATCTGTAAGCTGCACACAAGCGTATTCGTTAGTCCAACTTGGACTTGGATCTAACGTAGTCTACGAGACTATACGGTTAACGTTAGATTTGGAAACTGTGACTGTGTGGTAGGATTCTACGATGTCGATGATTTTGATAAGATATGTATACCAAAATTAGTGCTGATATAAATTCATTAATGTTACGTGAGGTCTACTGTTTTGAACTCTAAATATTTGTTGAAATTTTATTCCATAAACCAAAGTCTGAAGGATATTCTATCTTGAGTAGATGTAGACTTGGCTAGGGCTAAAGCTGTGCTTGGGGGACAAAGTCAAAGTAGATCTCTAGCCATGTTTGATAAGAACTCTGTTCAACTTCGCTTTCATGCCTGACTTTTTTTTTTTCGTTCTTAAAAGACTTGGATCTACTATATTTGGTTCTATTCATGCCATTTGGTCAATTAAACTGACTGTAAGTTAACTAGAGTCTGATAGACTATGATTTTTTTAGTTTATTTTTTTTTGGGGGGGCGGGGTGGGAGGAAAATGTATTTTGGGCAAAAATTCAGTCTGGTGTTAAAGCCAGTTTAGGGATCCCTGTTCAAAATTTCAGACACACGTCACTAGAAAGTTTTATTTGCTGAGGTTGTTTCTTTTTCTTTCCAAGAAACTTATGTAGCGTGAATGCACCATAATAAACATAAGATAGCTGATGATCGTTGAATTTTGACCTATGGAAAATAATTGATTGGAATTTATTTGCCTGATAAAAACAATTATTAACAATGTAGCTATGACTGTAACAAGAAAGATCAAAAAAAGTGACAACTCTGTTTTCATTTTTTTTTTAAACAGATCAAAATGGAAAGGAACCCAAGAAATGTTATTCGAACAAGGGCGTCAGCAGCTTCTGAAAAGTGGGGGGGGGGGCACTGAGCGAGGGAGGTGTGGAAGGGGGATGCCCTCCCTCCCACGGTAGGGACTTTTTGAAGTTTTGCCATCGAAAATAGGCCTTTTTATGCACTGTGTAGTAGAAATCAAGCTAATTGTATCATGTTGTTAAAAGCTTATGCAGTGGATTCTCATTATAACAAGCAGTAATATTACAAGCTCTCATAAGTAGAAAGGAATTTCGCAATCACAAATTTCAGATAACCTTGTTGTTACCCTGATAGAGCAAGGTTTCGATATTAATCAAAAATTACAGCGAGGTAATTACCCCGGAACTTCAGAACTTCCCGAAAATCTGCCTACGACGCACAGTGGGCCAGAATGGCTCCAAAGTGCGCCAAAATTCATATTCAATTTGCCTAAAATTTGAATTTAAATGATGGGTCTATGGGTTTTCAGACCCGTAGAATCCAATGAAAATATTTTCAAATACCTATGACGTCATTAAAATACCGATTTCTGATTGGCTACCAAAATTCAATGGAAAATAACACATTTCTCGTATTACAATGATTTTCCTACTTCAGAAAATTGATAATGCCATCTCTACGCTTGTATATCAAAAAGTGAAAAAGGTTTTAACTTAGAGCTCAGACAATATGGTACATAAGAGAGACTTAAATGGGGCGCCCTACTGGAAAATATTTGAAATAATGAGAAATTTCCAATGAATTGCAGTGTATGATGTCATTACTTGAAAGTAAACATTGATAATGCATATACTAATAAAATAGTAATATTCAGCTACCTAAAAAATGAGTTATTAAATTTAGTTATTAGTTATTAGTTATTAAAGTTTTTTAAAAAATGAAAGAGCGCCCTCTGTAGCATTGATAACTTTGCGAAAGAGAAACGACGTACCTGTATCACTAAAAAGTAATTCTGTAGGTACTATCGAGTTATCAAAATCATAATACTGACTGATAAAGTCCATGCATATTCTAAGTCCTTTTGCTTATACTGTGAGAAGAGTGAATTATTTCGAAAAGCCTTCGCCTTGAAATGTTCACTGAAGCCCTTGTGAATTACTCAGAATGTTTGGTCTGTTAAAAAAAAAAAAAAAAAAAAAAAAAAAAAGATAGAGAACATTTTGAGAGCTTGGTTTTGGTGTTGGACAAATTATGATAGAAAATAATTATACTTTCTCCAATGGTTTCAAAATTCTATAAATTATAAACAACCGGTATGAATTTTAAACTACATGACAGTCATTAATCGCGCCCTCTCAACAATGGGTCTATATGTCCTAACTAAACAGTTCCAAAGCCTTGAAGAAAAAAAAATCGAATAGTAGAGGGAAAATGTACATGTAGGTCTATACACTAATTAAAAAGAAATTACAAATAAGAAACATGCTTATATATATTTTTTTTTTTAAATAAAGATATACAAATAGAGGAATAGGTAGATAGATAAATAGACAGATAGAGGGGTGCGTGTATGAATAGATAAATGGATAGGCCTATAGATAGATGAATGGGATACGAGTAGATAAATCAAAATAATTAATGCACTGAAAAGGCGAGCGTAATCTTGCCTTTTGGACTTCATTCAGTGAAGTAAAAAAAAAAAAAAAATGTACAGCCCAGCGCATTTTTCAAAGAAGAGAAACTTCACATTGTTTGACAAGTGTAGGTCCTTAAAAGAAATCTGGCTTGGAAGCAAGTAATATTGTTTATTTATACAAAATAGGAGCATTTACGGACAGTGGAACTTAATATCAGATCTTCACCTTACCCTACATCATAACAGAAACCTATTCTATTCATATAGCAATTGCACGAACATGAACTACATCTACTCTTAAAGGATATTAATAACAACAGGATAAGTTTTACCTTAAAAGAAGAATATAACACATTAAACAATTTTCTCGGGATATAAAAAGTGCAAAAAGTTGAGCACCCCTTAGAATACTGAACACCACTGAACATCTTTGGCATCAAAATGTAACTGCGATGTTTGAAAGTAGAAACCAGATCAATTTAGGCAGTATAGTGCATGGTAGTCATTTCACCCGCTTGATGTAAACATTTAAATCCTATCCACAGATTGTGATGAACATGACGCTCCAGTCGCCCCTTCTCTTCTCATTCTCTCTTTCTCTCTCTCTTTCTTTCTTTCTTTTTGTTTTTTTCTCTCTCTCACTCCTTCTCCATCTCTCTCTATATCTTATTTTCTCTCAGTTTTCGTTTTCTGTTATGATTCCTTCCACTGTTTTGTTTCCGAACTTCATTGAATAAACTTGGGAATCTCTTCTTGACCGACGAGTGTTCTACCACTGAAGACTGGACTAAAGATTAAAAAGCAATCTATAAGTGGGATATTAGTTGTTTTCTGACATGTCCCATCATCTAAAACGGGCCAGAAGACTATTATTAAAAGCTTCTTTCGGTACTAATGTCAAAAAGCATATTGAACTTTTATTCTTTGTTGTGTGTGCTTTGCCTGCGCATTTTCACGAACACAGTGCGCACTTCTATCGCATGGAAGATTTAGGCGAAAAAAGAGGCGAACATGCGGTGGAAAATGGTTTCTTACTCAAAAAGTTGCAAAAAGTAGCAGGCAAATTTGGTAGCAGTGTAAAGCATGAACTATAAGAAAGGCGATCATGATATTTTCAGCGCGGAAATCGACGGAAATGTTGACCATCTTTGCGCTTGAAAAAAAAAATGCTATTTTCCGCCCAATATTTTGTGTTTCATCCAAAATTACTTTCGAGAGAAATAACAGTTTGTGTGTAAACTCTATCATTATTTAAAATAACTATTCTGGAACAAGCATATTAAATTTGAAGTGCACTAAACAACCCGTTTGGCAAAAAACCTTTAAAGGGATTGATTAACTTTGCCCAGGATTGAAAAAAAAAATCACTGTTCCAGCTAATGCTGTAATCATAATTGCAAACCTTTAGGTCAGACAGGAATCGCCTGAGTTTTATAAGCTGATCGGTCGTTTATATATCAGGATATTTACGATTGAACATTGATGTCGGGATACTAGTACCACCGAACCCTAAAGAACTCTTACGGTTCTATCACAGAATACCGTACAATGAACGAATCCCTATTTCTTCACGGGCTGGACACCCGCTCTGAAATCGCCAAGCGCTGGTGCTTGGTTTTTGTGACTGCAGCGCGCTGCAGCGCAGTGAAGAAGCCGAGCGACTTGCGCTATAGCGATCAATCGCTATTTTCTCTTTTTTAGGATAGTAAACGGGTTCCATTTTCTCTCATACTTTCACATATCCTTAATTATATATGTAGTTACACTGTAAAAAAAAAGTCTGTAATTTTACAGCAAATATGGCGTCAGCAGAGTCGCCATAACTTCTGATGTAAAAATACAGATTAGTTGTTACTTTTTCCTGTGACAGTGATGTACAAATAACATCAGATTAGCTGTTATGGGTAAATACAGCACTAATCTGTATTTTTTTTCCTGTAAAAATACAGATATTTTTTACAGTGTAGAGGACTGCACACAATTCACTGGCATTTGAGCTGATTTTTGATTTTTTTCACAAAGTTAATCAATCTCTTTAATAAAACGCAGTATTGCATTTTACACAATGCATAAGAAATAATCAAAGTTTCGGGTCTTTTTGAATAAAATGACCCACTTAAAATTAATTCCAAGAAGAAATACTGCTCAGAGGTGTTCTACACGTTGTAATCTTTGCTTAGAACGTGAAATTTTTTTATTTTGTTTCATTGTCCAAATCCCTATTTTGGCGCACTTTTGCTGACACCTGGCCCACTGTGCGACGGTCCTCTGATTTGATGAAATCCTCGGCAATTCTTTGAGGGCTCAATTCTGCCAGATGATCACGATGTACATGACAGATCATCAGGTGGTTGATACGTTGCTGGGTCATGGTGCTCCGTAACCAGGTTTTCAACATCCTGAGCGCGCTGAATGACCGTTCTGCTGTGCACGAACTTGCTGGAGACACAAGGAGAAGGCGGACCAACCGTTCAACCTGAGGAAACATTCGGCGTACCTCTGGTACCATTTCTGTGAAGATTTTCCTGTAATCTTCAACCCATGATCCCTTGAACTGGTGTAGGAAGAAACCAAGTTCATGTTCCAGAGAATCACTAAGTTCAGGATATTTCCTCACCACCTCTGGTTTGAATGACCTAGTCAACAATATCGCACATAAGTCCCTGTATGCCATGAGATCTGTCGATGAAAAATACTCCATCACGTTTGATACTGCACTGTCAATAACTCGGAAGAAATCCACTCGGTACATTTCCTCTGCAGAGTTGGTGGTGTAGTCTGGGGCAGCCCCATCATCAAGTCTCCTTGGGATCTTGTGCTGTCGGGGCAGGGTCACAGGTTCTAGGTTGCACTCCTGGAGCTGCTGTTGTGGCATCTCAAACATTTCCTTGAATTTTCTGTCAGAGCGGAGTGACTGCAGATTTTTGATGGTTACTTCGGCGCGGCGGCCGGCTATAGGCGAGATCTAGAATAAAATTTGAAAAATTCTCAAACTCAAGGCATGCAAAAGAACAAGATGGAAGTGCTTTTCAGTTTTTTAGTAATGGGTTTGAACCTCAAAAGTGGGGGTGGGGGACATGTCCCCCCTGTCCCCCACCTGTTTACGCCCTTGTATTCAAACATTGCGCAAACTGTTGACCATACATGATGAAGCAGAAATTTAGTCTTCCTAAATTACAGGTAAGTTTACAGAACATTTCCTGAGTATCTATATGCTTATACATGTATAATGTAATTCGAATTATTTTATGATTATCATGAATATTGTAATTTAACAGGAAACAAGGAAATGAACTATAAAAGCAATTAGAGCTTCCAGGGGTCCCTAAATGTGTTAGTTAAAAGCATATTACAGATACCCTTACTTGTTGCCATTGATTTTTTTATTAGCTTGTCCTTAAACTATGCAAACATTTTAAACCATTACCAACAAAGCCCAGCATTGTGTGTAATTAAGCGTAGAGAAGAAGGAGAAGATTACACTTCACATTTATTCACTATACATTCTGTGAAAACGGTCTCTTTATGAGCTTTGATCTATGATCTAACTTAGATGTATTTAGATGTTGTAGAAGATCAACAAAAGTCAGAATTAGTGGAGTACAAGTATTTCTGCGAAATATATATTGGTACCTCTAAATTGCTTTCATTTACACATGTACTTATAAATTTATCTATTTATCCTTTTTTACACAGCATGATTCTTTACAATGGATGGTGAAAGAATATTGAGATACACAATCAGGAGAAATGAACAAAGAGCAGATATACTGACCTGCATGATCAAGCTTGGATAGGTAGGCGTTTACTGTGCATAGACCTAATTGAATTTGGCAATACCCCCCCCCCCCAAAAAAAAAAAAAAAAAAAAAAAGTTTTTGAAAAATATTTCAATATAAAAAATATTTAATAGGCCAATATCAATAGTATACAACTCGAAGAGGAAGCAAGTTATTTGAAACGATTGTAATTTCCTTTCCCTTGGACCTGAAAAAGAAGAATTTTTAGTCAAATATGGGAATTTTATTTAATTTTTATAAGTATTCATCATTTCCATTTTCATGCTTACAAAAGAACTTAATTTTAATGAATGTGGGTAAAATAGCTTTTAACAAGCAATATTCACTCTGGGGCAATTCCACATGAGAAAAAAAAAGAGAACAAAAAAATTTAATTTCAGATTTATACTAAAGAAAATCAGTTTAATAGCCCCAAATAGGCAAATTCTTAAATCACAAGAATCTGAAAAAAACTTTTCCCACATCTTAATCAGGATTCACACAATGCATGATTGATGCATGGAAATGAGAACTTCAAAAATGCAACCATTTTCTGGTAATTCCGTTAACAAAGTTATATACCTCAATATAATTAATGTAAGTGGACACTTTTGGGTATGAAAGAGTTCAGGTGAAAGAATGAGTACATATGCAGATTACGAAATGGTGAGAAGGGGATGGAAGTCCAAAATTAGTGCATAGCCTTCAAAAATGCGAGCAAATATCTCTCATTTGTAATTCCGTTACCATGGAATTGCCCTTTGTTTGAGTCATGCATATATACATATCTGGCACATTGCCGTCCTTTCTTATTGTTACGACCTTAATAATTGTTTAATTTGTTCTATTTTCTCTTTTCATTCAACAGACCTACGGATTATCACTAGAGCTCTTCATTCCTGTTAACTAGATCAGCAGTCCTCTGAGTGGATACATGTAATGAAGTTGGGGATTTCATTCAGAATAAAACAATACAGATATCCCTAAGACGGGTTTCTGATTTGGAGGATTTTTGTTGGAATATTGCATTTGCTGAAATTCTAAAAATAAGTGCCTTCAGCTGAATGAAATTTAACAAAACCTACAGGGGCGGATCTAGCTTTTTTCCAAGGGGGGGGTTTGAGGGGCTGAGCTGGGTATTGCGAGGGAGCGTAGCGACCGAGCCCGAGCGAGCGAAGCGAGCGAGGGGGGAGGGTGTGGGAGGGGGGATACCCCCCTCCCACAGTAGGGAGATTTTTCATTTTTAGGGCTGCCAGCTTGCGATTTTAAGCATACTTGCATGCTCTATTTTTTCTCTTTTTTTGCCCAAATAATTGGGGGGGGGGGACTACAGTCCCATCACCGCCCCCCCCCCCCGGCCCTGGCTCCGCGGTCCCTGGGTTTGTCCCAACGGCGATGCAGAGCATCGTCCACAAGGCGCGAAACGGCGATGTCTGTGAGCCGCGTAGCGTCGCGCCGATTTTAATATTTGTTTGTTTGTTGTTGTTTTTTTGCTATTTGAACCCCTGTAAGTGATGTTTTCCTGGCATCTACTAACGCAATGGAGACCATAAAAAAGCAGTCCATAATAACGTCTTTTTAGATCAAGTAACAGTTTAATACACAGTTATATCCAGAGTTATCGTGTGTTTGGTTATCAACTTAATAAGTTACCAGATGAGTTGAATAATATTATATCTTCTCACAATATTTGCACTTGAAATTTTCCTCTCCAGTGTGTGTTATTTCTTTTTGGTCTAATTCTAACCACATGTTTAAAAGTCAAGATACTAAAGAAAAGTAACTGGGAATATAAGAAAGATTCGTGATAAAATGGTAGATTTATGACAGTGTAACATTATGTAGACTTGTATAGTACCACAAATCTTAAATATAGGTAACCTCTATGATGTAAATGATTATACTGGCCATGCCAGTGAAGTAGAAATTAAAATTAAGTTCAACTAAATGTTGCTTATTCAGCCAATTGAAGGTCACGATGTAACTTTCGTGATGTAACCGTAAACGTACGTTATCATACGTAAAAAATGTGTGTAGGATATACGTAACAACTATCCAAATTGGTAGCAAACTTAAATTTACACCATATATATGAGGTTCTGGTGAGCTTAGCAATCATTTTTAAGGCCAAAATTGTATTCAAACAACGTTAATGTAACATACGTTACCAATTTGAAACATACATTATGGCCAAATCACATATCGTTAAAAATCGTTAACAGACACCTGACTAGATGCGATGTTCACAAATGTTTTAATGGTTTTAATTCTTTCTTGTTTATTTATTATAACCTTCCGTTACCAACTTTGAAACTAACTAGTCATCATGTGAAATATTGATGGTATTTATATAATATTGAATGGCCTTGAGTGGGATACAATGATATATCGCACGAGCTATGAGCATATTTCACGAGTCGGCACGACGAGTGAAATATTTTCAAAGCGAGTACGATATATCCTTGTGTCCCACGAAAGAAAAGCCATTCAATATTATTATTATTAATTGTATGATACCTAGTTCCTCAATTTTCACCATTACATGTCCTTATGTTTTTGTATGGACTTCGACATAAAACACAGGGAGAAAATCATTTTTGTCCTTACCCCAAGCATCTTGCAAGAGCTGCGCGCATACATCCATTGTCTTAACCTTTGCGTATTTAAGCGCGTATTCACTTTTTTACGCGTCACGCGCACCCCAAACCATGAGATATGGAGATATATTGCACGGTCATCCGGGTACTTTTACACAAACCATGAGATATTGTTTTAAAAATTGCACGGTCATCCGGGTACTCATGCGCAAACCATGAGATACGCCAATTTTTCTGGTCGCCTGAAAACCCTTCATACAAATAATAATACGTAATACCGTTTGTCACATCACGTCAGATTTTTATGCGCAGTAGAGCTATAATTTCACATCTTTTCTCAATGAATGTGTTAATGAAAGTATTATCGATGAGTGATATAAAACAACTAAGCTGTTGGCTACTATTTTATCACAATGATATGTGCATAGAAAAAGTAACACATGTTCACTTGGTAGTCGGGGGGGGGGGGGGTTATTAAACCTATTGCCCGAGGCTGGGCCTGAGACAGAGTGCTATATAGGAACATATTGTGTGAGTCTGGACATATTATGATGGCGTTTTCCTATACACATTAAATGTTTACTTGGCAGCCCGGGGGGGGGGGGTTAAACCCCCTAACCCCCCCCCCCCCCCCCCGTAGATCCGCCACTGACCTAGATTTGATTTATGTCGATGACCATTTCAACAGTATAATAGAATGAAACAGTAAAATTGCTTGAGAACTTGTGAGAAAAACCGAATATTCATTCAATGATATACTAGTGTAGATATATTGACTGCTATGAGAGGCATAGTTGTTTATATAGGCTCAAGGGGACCTTACATCCTATGACCCCGAGGCTCGCCGAGGGGTCATAGCAGATTTTATGCGGTCAGATTTTATGGGGTCCAGTTTTCCTTCATAATTCTCTGACAAGCATAAAAGAAAAAAAAAAGTTATCAGTTCCGAAAATAGTTCGTCAGCCCTTCAAAAGTCGCTCAGTGGGGGGTGTCGAGAATCTGGTTCAGGAACCCGATAACCTTTTTTTTTTTTTTTGTTGTTGTTGTCAAAACTTGTCAGGGGGGCACTCTGCCCCCTTACCCCCAGCCCCCTATATGCTAGTGAATGGCAACATATAACTTTTACTCACAAATGCAAATCAAACATTAATATAGAAGATAATTCTTCCTGGTATTTTGATTGTTCCTTTTAATATAATAAAGAAAAAAAAAACCTTCCAAAAAAAGAACAAACGTACACTTTTATTATTTTTTTTCTAAAAATTCATTTACATAAAGACTAAATAAAATGATTAGAGAAAAAACCTCACTATAACCAAAGGACCCCATCCCCTCACCCCAACATGAAGATTGTCCTTTCTTTTATGAAAACCATCCCTGAAAAAATCCTATACCGCAAGATACGTTCTTCTTTTTGTTTTTTATTTCATTATACATGTATGTATCATTTATTTATCATTACCCTTTATGCATATCGAATGAATATATTCACCGGTATTAACCCTTTCGAGACAATTGACCACATTTTGTGGTTTGGCTCAATAAATTTTGATCCAGAGCTCTAAAAAATATACCAGATGCCTGAGTAGAAAGAGCAAAAATTTCTACACACACTATGTCCAATTTTTTTGCATGACCATTGCGTTTGATGCCAGGAATTTTAAAATCGAAAATAAGCTTTGAAATCCTTAAATTGGCAACACATTGAGAGGTTGAAAATCATCATTTTTTATCAAAATTGGCAATTTATTCCACTTTTCAACAAAGTTCCTAACCATGTACGTTGTTTTAAAAGACATTACATATATTAGAACCATATAGTATTAAAAGAAAAATATTATTGTTGCCAATTTGAAGAACAAAATGTGATCAGTTTAGCCCTTTAATAATTCCTGTCCTGAAAGGGTTAAGTATATCAACAAGAAAAGAGACTTTTGCCACTGGTGAAGTGTCAAGTACTTCACATTTATTTTTACATTATCTGTATCAATGATTAGATTTGATTCGGTCTGTCCGGTTACATTTTTCGTTTCATTTACTTGTTTACAAATTTGCAAAGCGATATTTTTTGATTCGGAGATCGATTACAATTAAAGTGCATTGACCGAGCGCCGTCTAGCACAATTAAAAATCACCGACGCTGATTCGCCGAATCTGTACGTTGAAGCGATGAATACTTTACCATAAATGCATATTACTGAATTTGACCTTTTTTACTGCGCATGCTCTAAGCTGATGTGCGTAATGTGTTTCATATACCGCGTAAAAACACATGCTACTCTCGAGGAGCATCTTACAAAATGAATCATGCAATTATGCTCATGAATTACGCAAGGTGCTTATTGGGCCTTCTAATGGATCCCGACAAGATGGCGGAGCTTTAGGGCCTGGTAAAACTACCTAGTTCTGAGCGGTCATCATTCCCTGATAGTTTCCCTCTTCCGGGTTTCACCATTCACTTTGTGTACAAAAAGTGCGGTCAACATTGAGCCCGATTAACATCCATCTTTTCTTGTCAGTGCGCTTTTATTAAAGTGCATACGCGCAGTATTGTATACTTCGTTAATGTGTAGGCTTAAACAATGGATACGCGCGGTAACAATTTACGTCACAATTGCTTGGCCCAGATTACATACCTGAGCTGCATGAATAACCTGAAATCAGAGGGACTGACAGTACAGGCAAACAGACGTGTCTGTCATTTCTACAAAATAGGTATATACATAGGTAATAATAATAATATTGACTGGCTCTACTTTTGGGAATATCGAAAATGTTGCCCTTAAAAGAACCATATTGCCCTCGTCTTCGACTCGGGCAATTATGATTCTGTTGCGGGCAACATATTCTGATATCCCCCTCAATGCCAGTCAATATTTATATAATATTGAATGGCTTTGAGTGGGATACAAGGGTATATCGCACGAGCTATGAGCATATTTCACGAGTCGGCACGACGAGTGAAATATTTTCAAAGCGAGTGCGATATACCCTTGTGTATGGCACGCCATTAGGGAATTAAATATAATTGTTCAACATCAATACCAGATATATTTCACTTTAACAAATATATATTTATCTTTTACAAAACCATTTCACTCCAGTCAATATATATTTCACTCTTAACAAATATATTTAACCTTTCACAAAATTTCATTTCACTCTTTCACAAAAATCCTTTTCACTTTTAACAAAAATTTATTTCACATTTTACAAAATTACATTTCACTTTTAACAAAATTTCATTTCACTTTTTCACAAAAATCCTTTTCACTTTTAACAAAATTTCATTTCACTTTTCCCCAAAATACATTTCACTTTTCACAAATTTTCATTTCACTTTTCATAAAGAATTCATTTCACTTTTCGCAAAAATTCATTTCACTTTTCACCAAAAAAAATCATTTCACTTTTCACAAAAATCATTTCACTTTCAAGATGAAATAAATTCCACTTTAAAAGAAAAATGCATTCCATTTATAGGCCTATTGTCTCGAAACAACTTTGCTAGTCATGCATCTAGACCCCGATCTGGACCTGCGTGTACATTCCTCTCGTATAATATACATGTGCGTACTGTGCGTAGAAATCATTCCTCTTTCACCAAAACCATTCCACTCTGATAAAAACCATTTCACTCTGAAAAAAAAATATGTTCCTCTTTTTTCTCGGCCTAAAGGTGGCGCTATAGTCAGCTAGCTCGAGCTACCACACGTGCCCGGCGCGGCGCAATCGAATCCCATCCAATTTCTGAACGCGACGTCCACGTTACTCCCCATCCTCAGGGGTGTCGCTAGAACATTTTGAATGGGAGGAGGGGGGGGGGGGTGACACCCAAATTTGCCGACAAATTTTTAGGGTGTGACACCCAAATTTGCCGACAAAAATGCTGCACCTTAATCTGTCCCCTCCCCCCCCCCCCCCCCCCCCCACTCAAATAGCAATAAAAGAAAATTGCAGATGTAGCCAGGGGGTCGCTAGGGAAGTTTTTGTCGGCAAATGCACCACCTCTGTCGGCAAAAAAGGAGGGGGAAAAGGGAAAGGGAAGAGGAAAGATAAAAGGAAAAGAAGAAAAGAGAAAGGAGAAGAAAAAAAAAGAAAAGGGAAAGAAAAGAAAAAAAAACCAAAAAGAGGGAAATAAGAAGGAAAAGAAAAAGGAAGGAAAGAAAAAGAAGGAAAAATGGCATTATTTTTTGGTCGCTCGCACGTTCACTGGAATTTCAATACTTTAATATTAAAGGCGTCCCCTTCAGCAGTGGGCTGCAGCCCCCCCCCCCCCCCCCCACCCCCGCGGATTTTCAAAGTTCCGATATTCATATTCGGGTAGCAAGGTGCTAGAATATCCAAATATTTGTGAAGCAAGGTTCCCAGATAATAATATTATGTAACTTTTGTTTGTAACTTCTGTACGTTTTCACTACGAAAAGTTAAACAAAATTTTGCTCGCCCGCAAGAACACTGGAATTTTAATATTCGGGCAAAAAGCGTCCCCCTTCGGAAATGGGGCAGCCGTCCCCTCCCCCCCCCCCCCCCCCCCCTTCCCCCGATGATTTTCAAAAGTTCCGATATTCATATTCGGGCAGCAAGGTGCTGGAATATCCAATTTTTGTGAAGCATTGCAAGGTTCCCGAAGCTTTTGCTCTATTCTTTCTTCTCTCTGCCTCTTCGTGAATATTTCTATTTTCCGTACAATTCTCATGTTACACCTCCATTCTCCCCCTCTTTTTCCTCTTTCCCCTGCTTTTTCTTTTCTTTTCTTCTCCCCTTTTTTCCCCTCCAATCAAGCTCAGCGGTCTCTTTCTTTTTTGTATCTAGTTATTTTCTTTTTATATATTTATTATGTAATAATGTATTATGTACTAAGGGCACCCTCGCCCCAAGATTTTGCTTTTAGAGGTGTGTCCTCCAACTATGTATGTACCACATTAATGTATATTTTGTCATATTTTTTGTTAAAAATACATGTACATTATTTTTGCTCATTTATTACTTTGTATATTGAAAAGTTGGAAATAGATTTCAGTTTAAACTGAAACTGAAACTAATATCATGTAACTTGTGTATTCACAGGCGTAGCCAGGATTTTTCAATGGGGAGGGGGGGGGGCAGACGTGAAGGATCCAACCGCGTAGCCAGGGTTTCATTTTAGGGGGCGGTTGTGAGCACGCGAAGCGTGCGAAATTGGTGATGAGGGGTGGGTGCAGGGAGGTAGGGGAAGTTTCCCCCCCTCCCGCGCGAAGCGCGAAAGCTGCGACGTTTTAGCAAATTTGAGAGAAAGATCCCATTGCCGTAGGGGAAGCCTTTTGCCCGAATATCAATTCAATTCAATTCAATTCAATTTAAAGACATTTATTTCCAACTAGAAAATAACTACATACAAAAAAGAAAGAGACCGCTGAGCTTGATTGGAGGGGAAAAAAGGGGAGAAGAAAAGAAAAGAAAAAGCAGGGGAAAGAGGAAAAAGAGGGGGAGAATGGAGGTGCAACATGAGAATTGTACGGAAAAGAGAAATATTCACGAAGAGGCAGAGAGAAGAAAGAATAGAGAGAATAGATACAACGGAGGGTGGGGAAGTGTCTTAAACCATATTATTTGTAAGATGAAGTGAAATATTTTTTCATCCTTCTTGAGAAGCTAGCGAGAGATGCGGAGTATTTTATTGTGTCAGGGATAACGTTCCACAGCTTGGGTCCTGAGTACCGGATATTATGTTGGAATAATAGGGTTCTGTGCTTGGGTAGATGGATGTGATTTGCGTGTCTGGTTTCGTATTTATGAATCGTAGAATTTAATTGAAAGAGATTACAAAATTCTTCAGGAAATAAATTGTTTGTACATCTGTACATAAAAATGCTTTGTTGATGTTTATTTATATCGGTAAATTTTAGTATGTTAAATTGCTTGAACAAATGGTCGACGTGACACCGGAGAGCAGTACCTGTAGTTTTACGAATTATTTTCATTTGTAGAGTGGTTAGTTTTTGCAATTTGGGGGTTGTAGAGTTCCCCCAGGCCAGGTTGCAGTACGATAGATATGGTAGAATAAGAGAATTGTAAAGCATACGGAGGATGTTGTTTGGTAAAATGTGCCGCAGTCTAGAAATCAACTGTTCAATTTCTAAATGTTAGCGAGCGAGCGAGCGAGCATAATTAAAAAAAAAACTTTTCGTAGTGAAAATGCACAGAAGTTACATACACACAAAGGCGTAGCCAGGGGGCCCATTAAAAATAAAACGAGAGCGAAAAAACGGTGGAAGTGAGAGAAAAAAGTCTAAAAAGGCGCCACAAGCCGTTATCTTTCTCTCAAAATTTGCTAGAACGCCAAAGTTTTCCCCCCGGGAAGGGGGAAATAACTCCCCTCCCTGCACCCATCCCTGATGCATAGAGTGCAATGTTGCGTCCAAAAAATTGAAAAGCAGTCCGGCCGTCGAACTATAACTTTCCCCCTAAAAAAATTGTTTGCTACAAGCCGT
This sequence comes from Heliocidaris tuberculata, assembly GCA_025618425.1. Taxonomy (NCBI): domain Eukaryota; kingdom Metazoa; phylum Echinodermata; class Echinoidea; order Camarodonta; family Echinometridae; genus Heliocidaris; species Heliocidaris tuberculata. The sequence continues at coordinate 184,796 of CM046841.1, forward strand.
TATCTTTCTCTCAAATTTGCTATAAAAAATAAGAGCTTTCGCTTTTCGCGCGGGAGGAGGGGGAAATTCCCCCTCCCTGCACCCACCCTTGTTACATACAGTACAGTATTGCGTCCAAATAATTGAAAAGCATCCCGGGCGTCGAACTAACTTTCCGCCTAAAAAAAAGGTGCTAGCCGTTATCTTTCTCTCAAATTTGCTTAAAACGTCAGAGCTTTCGCGCTTCGCGTGGGAGGGGAAAAACTTCCCCTTCCCTCCCTGCACCCACCCCTAGTCATCACCAATTTCGCACTCTTCGCGTGCTCACAACCGCCCCTCTAAAATGAAATCCTGGTACGCGGTTGGATCCTTCACGTCTGCCCCCCCCCCCATTGAAAAAATCCTGGCTACGCCTGTGCATACACAAATTACATAATATTATTATCTGGGAACCTTGCAATGCTTCACAAAAATTGGATATTCCAGCACCTCGCTTCCCGAATATGAGTATCGGAACTTTTGAAAATCCTCGGGGGAAGGGGGGCTGCAGCCCATTGCTGAAGGGGGACGCCTTTAATATTAAAGTAATGAAATTCCAGTGTTCTTGCGAGCGAGCAAAAATAATGCCATTTTCCCCTTCTTTTTCTTTCCTTCCCTTTTCTTTTCCTTCTTTTTTCCCCCCTTTTCTTTTTTTTTTCTTTCCTTTCCCTTTTCTTTTTTCTTATCTTTTTTTTCTCCTTTCTCTTTTCTCCTTTTCCTTTTATCTTTCCTCTTCCCTTTCCCTTTTTTCCCCTCCTTTTTTTTTTTTTTTTGCCGACAGAAACTTTGAGTGGGGGGTGTGACACCCCCACACCCCTCCCCCACCCCCTCCCTAGCGACCCCCCTGTCTACATCTGCGATTTTCTTTTATTGTTATTTGTGTGTGTGGGGGGGGGGGGGAGATTAAGGTGCACCATTTTTGTCGGCAAATTTGGGTGTCACCCCCCCCCCCCTATTCAAAATGTTCTAGCGACACCCCTGAGGATGGGGAGTAACGTCGACGTCGCGTTCGGAAATTGGATGGGATTCGATTGCGCTGGGCCGGGCACGTGTGGTAGCTCGAGCTAGCTGGCTATAGCGCCACCTTTAGCCGAGAAAAAAGAGGAACGTATTGTTTTTTCAGAGTGAAATGGTTTTTATCAAAGTGAAATGGTTTTGGTGAAAGAGGAATGATATACGCACAGTACGCACATGTATATTATACGAGAGGAATGTACACGCAGGTCCAGATCGGGGTCTAGATGCATGACAAGCAAAGTTGTTTCGAGACAATAGGCCTATAAATGGAATGCATTTTTCTTTTAAAGTGGAATTTATTTCATCTTGAAAGTGAAATGATTTTTGTGAAAAGTGAAATGATTTTTTTTGGTGAAAAGTGAAATGAATTTTTGCGAAAAGTGAAATAAATTTTTTATGAAAAGTGAAATGAAAATTTGTGAAAAGTGAAATGTATTTTGGGAAAAGTGAAATGAAATTTTGTTAAAAGTGAAAAAGTGAAATGAAATTTTGTTAAAAGTGAAATGTAATTTTGTAAAATGTGAAATGAATTTTTGCTAAAAGTGAAAAGGATTTTTGTGAAAACGTGACATGAATATTTACAAATATTTACAAATATTCATGTCACGTTTTCACAAAAATCCTTTTCACTTTTAGCAAAAATTCATTTCACATTTTACAAAATTACATTTCACTTTTAACAAAATTTCATTTCAGAAATGAAATTTTGTGAAAAGTGAAATTTATTTGTTTAGAGTGAAATATATAATGACTGGAGTGAAATGGTTTTGTAAAAGATAAATATATATTTGTTAAAGTGAAATATATTTTATACTGATGTTGAACAATTATATTTAATTCTCTAATGGCGTGCCATACTTGTGTCCCACGAAAGAGAAGTCATTCAATATTATTATTATTAACTGTATGAAACCTAGTTCCTCAATTTTCACCATTACATGTGCTAATGTTTTTGTATTAACTTCAACATAAAACACAGGTAGAAAAACAACTTAACTTAGCATCTTGCAAAGGCTGCGCGCATTGCATTGTCTTAACCTTTGCGTATTTAAACGCGTATTCACTTTTTTACGCGTCACGCGCATCTCAAATCATGAGATATGGAGATATATTGGACGGTCATCCGAGTACTTTTACACAAACCATAGGCGCTTTCACACCTACCCGATCAGGAAAAATACCCGTAAATTAGGAGAACTTGTTCAGGCCCCAAAATACCCGATAATTATTTCGCGCTTTCACACCTCCCCGAACCAGAGCTCTCCGAGGAAAGTTTTCGAAGTTATGAGCATGCGCAGTACGGTTTATTTTGCAGACGAGGCGCGCGCTTTCAAATTCACTGCTTCTGCAGCGGCGGACGTGCGATGCGAGAGATGGCCATAATAGCTAGTTCTCGTAATTTGCTTTCACACTGCAAATATCCCCGCGACCTTGGAGAAAGTACGCGTAGTTTTGAGGAAGTACCTACTAAATTCCGGGTATTTTCTTGCGGGGATATTACGAGTACTTTCGTTTCACACTGGCAAAATACCTGGTATTTTCTGATCGGGGGAGAATACCCGATCAGAAAATACCAGGTATTTTTCCTGATCGGGTAGGTGTGAAAGCGCCTCATGAGATATTGCTTTAAAATTGCACGGTCACCCGAGAACTTTCGCGCAAACCATGAGATACGCCAATTTTTCTGGTCACCTGAAAACGGCCTTGATACAAATAATAATATATAAATATTAAATGGCTTTGAGTGGGATACAAGGGTATATCGCACGAGCTATGAGCATATTTCACGAGTCGGCACGACGAGTGAAATATTTTCAAAGCGAGTGCGACGTACCCTTGTGTTCCACGAAAGAAAAGTCATTCAATATTATTATTATTAATTGTATGAAACATAGTTCCTCAATGTTCACCATTACATGTACGTATGTTTTTGTATTAACTTCAACATAAAACACAGGTAGAAAAACATTATTTTGTCCTTACCCAATCATCTTACAAAGGCTGCGCGCATTCAATTGTCTTAACCTTTGCGTATTTAAACGCGTATTCACTTTTTTACGCGTCACGCGCACCCAAACCATGCGATATGGAGATTTATCTTTTAGTGTTCATGATTTCTGTAATCTCATTGGTCAATCATGTCTTTGATAAATTCCCGTATTACCCGTGTACTCGGTCACAAATACAGACCATCCACTGAATATTTCCCGTATTCCGTGAATGAGGTCATTTGTCGCTGTTGTTGTTTTTATGTTTTGCATTGTTTTTTTTTATTTGTGCGCATGCGCTAAATCCATCCCTGAATATTTCCCGTATTCCGTGATGACTCACAGCTAGCTGCGCGCATGCATATCGCATGCATATATTTGCGCTTTATCTTGTTATGAACAACAAATGACTTAGAGACTGATATTGATCTACGTGTATTCCTGATGGATGTTGTAGAAAGACAAGAAAGCACAAGTGGTGAGTAGACCAAAGTTTCTGAAATATGAATTATGTTTTCATCGTAACTTTACCAATGAGATTACACTACAGAATTCATGTAGATCTACACTTAAAAAGATAAAATCGTTACCCCCTGCTTGTTCTCACGAAATACGGGAAATATCTACGGTCTGGTGCCATATTCCATGAGGCCGGAGGCCGAATGGAATATGGCACCAGACCGTATTTCGTGAACAAGCAGGGGTAACTAATAATATTGCACAGTCATCCGGGTACTTTTACACAAACCATGAGATACGCCAATTTTTCTGGTCGCCTGAAAACCCTACATACAAATAATAATTGTCAATGTTCTAAGCCTTTGTAGCTAACCTCATGAATATTCATGATGCGTATACCTTTGAATCAATCGGAGGCAGGATTTTACTGTAATAGGTAAACCTGTTTGGGGGGGAAAAAAAATCGCCCCCGGCGGGCAGCTGTGGCTAGCAGGCGTGAACATTAGCTGCGATCACCTTCGCTGAACTTGAAAATTCAAACCCATGTCAGCCCCCAAAACATGGTCCTGAGAACAAATATACGTCAGTTCATAAAATTTCAATATTACCATATCAATATACACACCTCAAAGGCCACAAATTTGACTCATTTGAAAAGTTTCTCGCTAAAAGAGTCATTTTCAGGAACTTTTTAAAAAGTTGATCGTAATTATCGTGCAAAAAAAGATGACCGCCAACTTGTTCCGAAATATCAATTATATATCAAACGAATATTAAATGGCATAAAAGCCAATCACAGAAACGTAATCAGACCAAGCCTCTCCTAATGAAAAATTAATTAGATAAATAATGATCATTCACTAGCAAGAAAGCCAATCACATAAACTGTCTCATTAAAAAATGAATAGTAATAAAAAAAAAAAGACCTGTGTAAATAAATGAATGCAAAATAAGAGCGTTAGAAAAAAAGGTGTCAGGGGTGTCAGAAAAAAGTGGGTCAGGAAATGGAAACACCCAGTTAAAATTACTGCTGGAGTACGTATAGAACAGTACCGAAATTCACTAAATATGGAATTTATAATGACCCAGATCTTTCTCATAATGTGGTTATACCTAATTGCATAAATCAGAGATCAGAAAATGTGGGTATGGTTCCCGGGGGGGGGGCACTCAATATATTGGACAGACGGGTATGTGCCGCTTTGACGACCCCCTTTTTCAACGGCCGATAGCCGTTGTCAAGATACCCAAATTTCCATAAACAGCAGTATTCACCCTTCTCACGCGTTCTCAAGATAACCGGCCGGTACTCGTCTCTCTCTTTTTCAGAAAAGAAGGGGGACCACCGGGAACAATGATTTTGTATACCTTGCCAAGGAAATGAGAGTTAAATTCCCATAAAAAAATCACCATGTCATGTACTAAATTTTGCAATGCAATTTTCAATTTGGCCGCGCTCATCCTATATATCTGTTTCTGTACGACGGGGTACACGCGCGAACCCACTGGAGTCATGCACCGGCACCGATATCCGGAGAACAGTTAAGTGCGTATGTAACTCTTTGGTCATGCTCCATTTGTAAGAGATGCCCTGGACCATCTCCAGGAGTTGGGAAACATCTACAAGAAATCTGGCAAATTTAAACATCTCTATCTGAATTTGCATGCAGAAGATGATGAACATTCCTCGTCAAGAAAGCTGAGACCAATCTGCCCAACAAGATGGCTTATATTACACGTTGTGCTTCCGTAGTGGCCTTGTTGAATAACTATGAAGATGTTCTAGAAGCACTGAGGATAGTATTCCGTGACTTTGGGACAGACTTCTCCTCACGAGCCAATGGGATAAGGAAATGCATCTCTTCAGGGAAATGTGTCCTCGGCCTACTAGCAGTCTTGCCAGTCCTGCAATGCCTGGAGAAGTTCAAAAGATCTTTGCAAAGTTCCACTACTACCATTTCAGGGATGCTTGCCTCAGCATGCAGACATTGTTGAAACTGAACTTCAAAAGCTCCGCTCCGATGATAGTTTCAGCAAGCTGTTTGAAGATGCAAAGTCTAAGATAGAGAAGTGGAACCTTGATCCTCTGATTGCACGCTCACAAAGAATCCCTGCAAGGTGCAATGATGGGTCCCAACAATATGTTTCAAGCTCTATCGAAGAAATGTATCGCACTGACTTCTTCAAGGTTATTGACAGTGTCCTTTCCAGTATGACGACATGCTTTAGCACAACAGATCTCCAGGAACAGAACAAGTTGGCATCCATGCTTCTATCTGGCTCATTCCACCAAGACCTTGTCGACAAGTTCCCAGAGTTAGGGGACACTCTTGAGTCAGAGTTAGCCTTCTTCCGACGTCAGTTTACCTGTTCATCTCTTGAAGAATGCACAATGCTCTTCAAACACATGGTGCCTGAAGTACGGAGAATGTTCCCCCAAGTTGAACAACTTCTGCGACTCTTGTTGGTATCATCTGCCAGCCCATGTGAGGCAGAGAGATCATTTAGTGCTTTTAGGCGGGTGAAAACTTGGCTGAGGAATACGATGAAGCAAGAGAGACTGAACCATCTGATGGTTTGTCAAGTGCATCACGATAGATTACCAGTAATTAATATACATGATATAGCAGCATCGTTTGCACGCAATTCGGATTCAAGGAGGCACATTTTTTGCAGGATGAGATATACTCATGAAATTTAAAGGAGTATGAACCCTTCGTAAAAGTTTTGCTTGCTTTTGAGGCAGATAATGAAAGAAGGGCATTGGTGAAGGTGTGAGAAAATGTTAATAAATAATAAGAAGGTTATGATTATATGACAGCTGCATTCACTAATGATATATAATAAAATATCCCACTAGTAAACGCAGTCACTGTGGGGGATGTCATACATGGAGAACTCTCCCATGGTGTACAACAATATCCAAAATATCATATTCCCCCCCCCCCTTTCTAATGATAGCTAGAATAGACCTTTTGCCCACGATATCATGTTTAACATATATTTACACCTGTAAGCATTTCTGTTCTACCATTAGAATTGAGAAGAGAGATAATTTTAGTGGAATTTCTACAAAAGTAATGGGAATGTTCTCCTATCATTGCCATGGTCTCATTACCTATGGGAGGATTTCCATATCATTAGGTATCAAAACTGTTTTAAAAATTCATATCTTTCTCACTCATGGTCTAATTTTGCTCAAAATTTGAGTAATGCATACATGTTTCTTTAATTACTCTGCATTCTTCCAAATTTATCTGAAGAGTTGGTTCCCCTTTAAAGGAGAATGATACCCTGGGAAAATCAATTTTAATGAAAAGAGAGGATAGAGAGAAGCGATTTTAAAAAAAGTTCCATCAAAATCGGTTATGAAATAAGAAAATTATGAAAGTTTTAAAAGTCTCAATTTACTTTCTATGGCGATCCTCAAATTGGCAATATTGCTTCAAAGTGACAGGTTTAGTGGTACAACTCTCCATATGTTTTGTACACAAAATTTCATATTTTCCCCATTATCTCTCAAAGTGCTGCTTGTCTTTTTGTGAACTCAACATATGTTGGGTCAAATACATTTTCCCATGATATATCTTGAGCCAAGAAGGAGACAAGCTGCACCTTAAGAGATAATGGTGAAAATATGAAATTTTGTATATAAAACACACGGAGAGTTGTACTACTAAACCTGTCACTTTGAAGCAACATTGCCAGTTTGAGGATCGCCATAGAAAGTAAATTAAGCCTTTTCAAACTTTCATAACTTTCTCATTTCATAACCGATTTTGATGGAACTTTTTTCCAGTTGCTTCTGTCTATTCTCTCTTTTCATTAAAATTGATTTTTTTTTTCCCCCAGGGTTTCATTGTCCTTTAAATATTCCTTTATATACATAACTCGATCTGTAACTTATGATTTCCAGGGTACATTTTGATGTGATGTTCTCATGTAGAATTCATTTTCGTGTCAATGTGATCATATTTCTGCTTTTTCTTGCCAAATATATGCATACACATAACAATTTAAATTAGATAAGAATGGAAGGAAAACAAATTCAAAGCTTCTGAATCAGACACAAGCCATTATAATTATCATGTATATATGTGAATACATTGAATATTTGACAGAATTGGTACAATTCACTCTCAAAGTCAGACAAATTTGCAACTCTGTCATGAGTTTGTGATGTCCGTCCAACACTATTCACTTGTGTTTAAATCATAAATTCCCATTTTATCCTGAAATATTTTTCCTAATGCCTTTCCCGAGATTATTCCTGAAAATGTCATTGCATTCATGCACCTTGATAGAATAATTGTCAATTTTTTAGACCCCCCCCCCCCCAAAAAAAAAGGATTATTTTGATAAATGTGTACATTCATAAACCTTTATTTCGGATACGAATCTTATTTTGGAAGAAATCCCTTATTTCATGTTTATAAAGAAGAAAGACTTATTTTTTTAATTTGTATTAAGGCATATGAAGAAAAAAAAATACCGTAGATACAATCATTACAACTTTAGAAAATTAAGGCATGATGAAATCAGTTTCTCAAGGAAAAGTGGGAATTTACAAATCAAGTCATCAATAGTGGAGAATGTCATCACAATCTCAAATTTGTCAATATGTCTCAATAAGATAGTGATTTTTATGAACAAATTCATAGCTTTCTTATTTGTGGTCAAATTTCCCCTTTAAATATATGCTTTTATTATAATGACTTGCAAACTTTTGGACCTACTATCCAGATAGTGAAACCCCTTATTGAGTACCGATTGCCAGGCATTAACAATACAGTAAAACCACTAGAGCAACAAAATTAATGCACTAAAAAATTAAATACATTCCCACAAAGAGATTAGTCTTTGAGGTTCACAAAACAGTTTGATTCTTGTGGTTGGAGAAATTAGCAGTTTCAACTTTTTCGTTTTCATTTCGAAAATGTATCTTTCATTTTCTATGGCAGAGCCATTTGAATTCACACTGGTTTCCACATATTTTTCTTTAGTTATGCTACAACTAAGTATTTGAAGTGGTAACCATGGACCTTTATACAGAGAGCTGAAGAAGACATACATGTACACAATGTTGCATGTTCATATTACATGATATGGATATTGTCTGTAAATACTTACTGAACAGGTCGGGTACATGACTTGTGAGATTGTTTAGAATATGACATGTTTTGTCAGAGAAGTTCACTTTTTATTTTGTAAGATCATGAAGAACACTTGTTGAGATAAACTGTGTATATTTGGTGCATGCAATATAAAAGTTGTTTGAAGTTCAGCTGTGGGAAGGAAACAATTATAACCGTATCATGTCAGTGGTAAAGTCTACATTAATATGAAATTAAGCAACCTCTTTTCAAACTAAATATGTGATTAGTTCATTGAATTTTTTAAAAGTTCATGTTTGCCTACAACTGTACACTAGCTTTTTTAATAAATCTAGAGTTCATAGTTAATCGTTTGTGCATTAGTAAATGAAGTTCAAATGTCAACATTGGTGAAATTTTACACCAATAGTGAACAGGCATTCAGCCCTGAAATAATATTATTAAATGGTGCATTCCTTTCACATAAATGTGGAAATATTCCTTTCAAGGGAAATAAATAAAGCACAAGAAATCTGTAGGCACCCATCAAGCAGATGTACAGATAATTCTTAAATGCATAGAGTGAGGCAAATATATATGCATATAAGTCTGTGATTATTTGTTACCATTTGGTAACTTGATGCAGACTGGTTTTAATGGCGAAACAAATCTTAGAAATTGCAGCCAGATGGACAGCGTAGATGACAAACTATTAGGTTTTTATAATTTCCCCATTATATGTTAAGTGGTAATTGCATGTATAACTGACAGGCATGAAAAGGCACTGGCTTTGCAACTCAAGTTAATATGGGAGGAATTTACATGTTTGTTTATTTAGGTAGTTAAATTAGTAACTGCAACTTCAACAGGAATTCTTTTCTTTCAGTACTATAGATGGTGATTCCATCTTCCTTTTTTCCCTCAACTGCATGTCATTCAACTAAGTTATGATGATAAATGTGTAATGATATGTCATATTTTTAGAAGTCCGAATAAAATATGACAAATAATGCATTTTATTTTGAGTGTGATATATTTATACATATACAGTCATATTCATGTCGTCATTGAACATAACCAGGCAACTTGATTCTTAAGATTCATGTAAAAGACATGATAAAGGCGCCCAGTATAATATTCAAACATTATACATTGTGTTGATTTATTAAACCTAAGAGAGGGCGAGGACGAACTGAAGGAGACAGAGAGGATGTGTGTGTGTGTGTGTGTGTGTGGGTGTGTGTGTGTGAGAGAGAGAGGGGGGTGGGAGGAAAGACGAGATAGTCGATGAAAAATGAAGAGACACAATTATCATCTCATTTTCAGCTTGATTTCTTTCTGGTACTAATAAAAAATATATATATCATGATCATGAGTAAAGGCACTACACTGTATTCCGGTCTTAACTTCACTTTAAAAAAAACAACAAACAAACAAACAAACAAACAAAACATGAATAGGCTGCAAGTCAGCAGCAATGAAGACGGCCTCATAATTATTCGGATACTTTTGGTTTCTAAAATCTATTTGATAAAAAACAATGCAAAAACTAATTGGGGTAAAGAAACAAAGCCAAACTGTTAATGTTTATACATAAATTATTATCATACTTTCTTGATAGAAACAGGTACTTGAAAGGAAAGAATATATATGGTAGCAAGTTCCCCGGAAGTACTAGTAATCAAAATCGAATAAACTATGAATACTTGTAATGCTAATAAAACGACAACAAATGGACTGGTCACTAATGAAACTAAACGGCGTGAAACAGCATAACTAAAGAGAGAGAGAGAGAGAGAGGGGGGTATAGCAATATAACGTGGTATAACTTTGAAAGTAACTGTAAAGGTGACATGCTATTGTGCCCCCCCCCCCCCCCATGCTCAAGTTTGACGCCCATGCGTATGTCCATTCACATGCGTGCGCAAATTATACATGCACTAGATGCGAAATGCGGCCGATAGCCGGTGTGCTGCCTGTCCATCGTTTGCATTACACACACACACAGGCATCACCCTCACATATGACATGTCACACACATAATTTTAAAGTGACTTTGCAACGCAAACGATGGAGCGGCCGCACATCGGCTAGCGGCCGCACTTTGCAGCATCTACTCTATAGAATCCCCATACTAATAGTGCCGTAGTTCCTTAGACCATGGTTTTGGGGTATAATCCACCGTTCAAAGACCCAATGTTTTTCTCTTCTGGTCCGTTCCTTAGACCCCCGTTTCGAGGGCTGCTGCGGCACACCCCCGTCTGAAAAAATTTTGAGTGCCCCCCCCCCCGGGGGGGGGGGGGTATGGTATACGGAATATTGATAAACATATCAAAACCAGATTTGGTCATTTTAGCAGGGGAGCAGGAGTTCTAATTTTTACCCGTAATACTCTACTAAACTGCGTTTGAAGTTATTGAATTCTGTACTATCAACAAGAGCACCCTTTCATTATCAGAACTCAGTATTTTTTACTGGTAAAATCATTTGGGCTAAAACAACTAAATGTCTTAGGATAACTTTGCAAATGATGGTATTCTGTGATACAAAAATATCAGAAAAGCATAAAGGAAATACTATAGCTCGGTTTTGTTATGATACATACGAAACCGCCCCCATTCTAGACAAGGAGTTGTATTCTTATCAACTTGATATCCTCAGCACAATTGTCAGAAATGACAAATATTCTTAAAATCGTTTGTTCGTTTATTTCCATTTCCATAAAAATATACAATACATAAACATAACACTAAAAACATCATGTTCTTACAAAAACATTGTAACTGCAATGAGTATATATATATATATATATATATATATATATATGACATAATGCGTTTATATAACCAAGGTAAGCAAAGTGAAAATGAGAAAAAAAGATAAACTTAAATAGCCGCAAAGGCCTTGTCTAGAAGTCCTCTGACAAAAAATCGCTTGGAAGTAAGTTAATGTTTTACTATAATTATTTTAAATTCAATTTCAATAATAAAGTAAAAAAAGAATTTAAAAAAAGAAAAAAGAGAATTAAACAATTAAACAATAAAACATGTCAGAGAGGGGAATATCAGGTATATATATATATATATATATATATATATATATATATATCATTAAACAATTGAGTTACATTCCTGAGTATCTGGATAAGAAGTATTTTTTCAGTGATCTCTTAAATAATCGTTGACTATTGCAATGGGATATATTGCTCGGTATGGCATTCCAAATTATAGAGAGATAAAAGCGCAGAGACTTTAACTCAAAACCGTATGAAACTTTCCAAGGATGAAAACAATGTTTACTCCCCCCCCCCCCCCCCAGCCATAATACAATAAGATGAATATGATAATATTAGAGTATTATACAACAAAATCATAGAAGAAAAGGGGAAGATAATGCCTTATTTTATACAAAATACCAACGCATCTCGATACTTTACCAGTCATGTAATTTACATACGTATCCCACTTCAGGTTTCGTTCAACTGTTCAATAAAAATACCAAGAAAATTAACAACATTCATTTTAATCAGAGGAGTAGAATCTATATCAAGAGTTATACTATCAAGTGTATTGGATGTATATTTTTCTATTTGGGTTACAAAATATAATTGAAGTAGTTTTTTTCTTAGTAATTATCAGTTTATTGACTTTGAACCATTTATAAACTTTGGCTAGTTCAAAATTAACATTCTGCACTTAATTTGATGCGTATAAAATAATGTTTATCATCTGCATACACTGTAAATATAAACTTATCAGATGATTTAGTAATATCATTAACATAAATCAAAAATAATAAGGGGCCTAGGATAGATCCCTGTGGAACACTATAATGTATGAGGGAACGGTCAGAAGAATAATTATTATAAACAGTATATTGATAACGATATTTAAAATAACTTTGAAAACATTGCATTGGAAAACACCTGACACCATAATAATTCAGTTTATATAAAAGTATATTTTGATCCACAATATCAAAGGCAATATGAAACGTCTAAAAAATTCCTATCCCAAACGTATTGCATTGAAAAGCAGAAATAACACTGTCCTGTAAATTTATCAACGCATGAACAGTTCAGTGATTAGGACGGAAACCGTATTGGCTATTAGTAATAATATTATGAGTACGTAAATAAGAATATAAACGATTATGTGCACATTTTTCTAATAATTTTGACAAGGCTGGAAGTATTTGAATTGGCCTATAGTTGTCAAATACATGAGGGTCATCTTTTATTATGTAAAGGGGTACTTTTGTCTATCTTTATTAAAGACTGGTTTAAAATGTATGTTACAGGATTAACATGTATAATTCTTTTCAAAATAACAGACCTGATATTATCAAACCACTTGCTTTGATGTTATGAAGTGATTTACAAGCTTTTATAATTTCGTTTTCATTGACAGCCTTTAAAAAATATAGAACTTGAAATGGGTTCATTTAAATAATCTGTACAATATGAATGACTATCATCCTGTTGAAGAGAAGTAATAGCTTGTTTACAAGAGAATATGAAATATGTATTGAATTCATCTACAATCTGTTGTGGATCATCAATTAGTATGTTATCAAGTATGAAATATTTAGGAAGACTTCTTTGGGTCTTACCTAACAGTTTGTTCATTACAGACCATGTTCCTTTAATATTATTATGCTTTTGTTTTTAATTTATTGTAATAGAAAAACTTATGCATTAATACTATCATCCGTAATCTTACGTTCAAACCTATAAGTATTTGAAACACTGCGTACATAAGTTTTCTAGAGAGAAGGAAAATAGGTAAATGGTCAGAGATATCGACACAAAAAACTTCCACTTACAAAATCAATATCCATGACATTAGGAAAAATATTATAGATTAATGTAGCAGAACTGCAAGTTATACGAGTTGGGGTTTTGATGAGAGGGAAAAGACCATTATAAAGAATTGACACTCAAAAAATTTGTAGCATCAGAATTATATAGTTTTAAAATGTCAGTATTAAAATCTCCGGTAATAGATACATTACTGTGCTCCCATTTGAGTTTAAATAGTACGCTGTAATAAAATTTCAAAAAGTTATCAAGGTTGGTATTTGGCTTTCTGTATATCACACCAACTGTTTTTTGACATCAGTTACATGTATAATATCGATGAATAAAAACTCAAGGTCATTTTTTACATCTTCAGAACAAGTAATATAACTTCTTATAATGTATTTTAAATGATTTGATATGAAAATGCTACACCACCGCCGAGACCTAAAATCCCGTTTAGTATTAATAAATTCGTAGCCTTTTAAATGAAAAGATATTATAGGTGTATTAAGACTACGAACATTCATAGGTGATATATTCAGACCACAACAATGATGAAACTTCAAATTAATTCCTTAGGTGTGTAAGACTGACACTTTACAAACAAGTTATAAAAATTTAAATAAGGGTCTATATCTTCTAAATAGTTCATGGAATATTTTTGCAATAATTATGTACTTTCATTCCATAGCACTTGCATATAGTTGTATATCCAGGGCCCCGTTACCATTACCATTAATGGTAACTCTGCTATCAATGGTAACTACCATGGTAACATCACTCAACAGCCAATCAAAATCAAGGTTTCCATGGGAGTTACCATTGATGGCAAAGTTACCATTAACGGTAAGTTTTATGCAACGTGGCCCTGATGTATGATTATGTTCACATAATAAATGAGAGTGAATTTTTATACGTTTCTCTGACATATTTGACTCGTTAAGGTATAAAAAGCAAGATATGATTTTTTACAAAGCAAACTATTTAAGTATAATAAAAACAACGAAATTATGAACTGATGAATGTCAAGAGTTTAAGGTTTACACAGTCAGTGTTCAATTAAAAAATGAGGGGGAAAAGGTTAGTGAACGTGTGTCCATCCAGGAACTATTATACATATGAGTTCATCCGTTTATTCATACTTTATTTCGATTATCTCTTTTTTTGAGAGAGAGTGAAGTTGTTCAATACTACACTGTAAAAAAATTGTTTAGTTTCTAAACACTTTTCTGTGACAGATTTAAAACACTGCGACGTGTTTATATATTGTACGGGTTTAAGAGCTAAACACATGTGCCTATTTTTTTCATCTTTCAGCACGCCTTAGGTGTTTACTAGATGAACATGTTTACCTTTTAAATGGTTCTAATGTATAGGCTAAACACCAAATGTTTACAAAATAATAATTTGGTGTTTACAGCTGTTTAAATACTAAACAGTGTGTGTGATTATGGTGTAAACATTTGGCGTTTAGCCTATACATTAGAACCATTTAAAAGGTAAGCATGTTTATCTAATAAACACCTAGGCGTGATGAAAATAAGCACATAATGTGTTTAGCTCTTAACTTAGCTACAATATATAAACACGTGGTGTTTACACCATAATCACACACACTGTTTAGTATTTAAACAGGTGTAAACACTAAATGATTAAGGTGTAAACATTTGGTGTTTAGCCTATACATTGGAACCATTTAAAAGGTAAACATGTTTATCTAGTAAACACCTAAGGCGTGCTGAAAGATGAAAAAAATAGGCACATGTGTTTAGCTCTTAAACACATGTGTTTAGCTCTTAAACCCGTACAATATATAAACACGTCGCAGTGTTTTAAATCTGTCACAGAAATAAACATGTCACATGTCGCATTTTTTTTTTACAGTGTATGAATAACTTGTTTCAGATTTTTTCCATTGTCATCAACTTCGGCTCGCAGTTCTATTTACTTCGGGTATAATCTATAATTGAGACGCTACGTGATTATACACAACGTACAACAAGTTAAATCTGGGGTAATAATTATATAATATTGACTGGCCTTGAGGGGGATACGACATATATTCCCAGAACTACATTCATATTACCCGAGTCGAAGACGAGGGTGATATGGATCTAGTGAGGGCGATATATGTCGTACCTCCCGAAAGTAGGAGCCAGTCGATATTGTTCTTACTATCCACATCATAGTATCTAGAGCAAGCCTACATTACCTCTTCTTACTGATAGCCATTGTGACGTCAAGTATCCAGTCCAAAATAAGGCGCAATAAAGGCGTAGCATAATAATGCGCGCTTATTGCTTGTGCGCAGCTGTACTGCTTCGGCCGCGCCGCGTATGACAAGTTCCCGGATTTTAGACCAGGGAAAATACAAGGCTATATTACCCAGTTTTATAACACGTAAAGTCCATAGGCTTTTGTGAAAGAGGATAATACAAAGAATATTACCCTCTTTGCCCGGTTTGCACCAAAGACGAGGGGAATACAATTTTGTAAAACCACAGCTCAGATGTCTGATACTGATAATAATAATATAATATGGACTGGCCTTGAGAGGGATACAACATTTATTGCCTGAACTAGAAGTGTATTGCCCGAGTCGAAGACGAGGCAATACGATTCTAGTGAGGGCAATTAATGTTGTATCCCCCGAAAGTAGGCAGTCCATATCATTATTATTAACAGAATCAGATATCTAGAGCGAACTCAAAAATGCTGTTAAAAAAATACAGTTTATTGACCGCTATTTAACACGCAAAATTCCAGTGACTTTCGAAACATGGCAATAAACAATTCATCGGCCCGCAATTTTGTTGGCTCGTCAAAGCCGGGCAATAAAATGTAAAAATTGCATTGCTCAGATATCTGATATGGGTGATAATAAAGATTATTATTTGTATGAAGGGTTTTCAGGCGACCAGAAAAATTGGCGTATCTCATGGTTTGCGCATGAGTACCCGGATGACCGTGCAATTTTAAAACAATATCTCATGGTTTGTGTAAAAGTACCCGGATGACCGTGCAATATATCTCCATATCTCATGGTTTGGGGTGCGCGTGACGCGTAAAAAAGTGAATACGCGCTTAAATACGCAAAGGTTAAGACAATGGATGTATGCGCGCAGCTCTTGCAAGATGCTTGGGTAAGGACAAAAATAATTTTCTCCCTGTGTTTTATGTCGAAGTCCATACAAAAACATAAGGACATGTAATGGTGAAAATTGAGGAACTAGGTATCATACAATTAATAATAATAATATTGAATGGCTTTTCTTTCGTGGGACACAAGGATATATCGTACTCGCTTTGAAAATATTTCACTCGTCGTGCCGACTCGTGAAATATGCTCATAGCTCGTGCGATATATCCTTGTATCCCACTCAAGGCCATTCAATATTATATAAATATCTCATTACTATCCAGGAAACTTGCACTCTGCTCCTATCATTATACAGGTGCAAGAGTTTGGGGGTTAACTTTAAAAAAAAACAAAAAAACATCAGTTATGATGAGCTCTATGAGGAAAATATAAAACTAAAAACATATGGTCATATAGGAGAAGAAAAATCCACCTTCATGTGAAGCGATGAAAAAAAAATCAGTTTTACTTCTGATCTTGTGAGAAAGATGACTGATGTGAGTCTACAATAACTGTGTTCCGTTGCCCATTGCCATCGGTTGATATTGCTGTCCGGTTTAACTGTATTCATGTTGCACTGAAAGGAAACAAAATGGAAGCGGGAGTCATGTCTCCATATCGAATCTGTATCATTCAATTTGGGAGGATTTTTAAAAAGCATTCAATTTTTATAAGCATTGTAAAGGCCTTCGTGGATGTGTGTAGTGTAAGAGAGAAGAAGAAGATTCAAACTTGGTTCACCTAGGTTGACATTTAGTAAAGCTTTCATCGCGTATATCATGTAAAAACAATTTTAAAATTCGAAGGTAAGGAGTGTATTGTTAAATCCATCGCTTAAATCGCGAACCTGTCTATTGATGAACTCGAAGTCCGAAATATTCGCGATCCGAAGCTTCCGTGAATTTGAATGCTGAATGGGTAAAATTCTTATTTGAATGCTCATTCTATCAAAATGCATGATGAAAGTAAGCATTTGCTCGCCCTAAAAATCATATTGAATGCTCATTTTAGGCACCGATTTGAGGGTAGGCCTATTGAGAAGGAGGTTTGAAGTAATTTGTTTGTTTATTTCTTTCTAATGCATATTTCGCTGCCTCTCATCACCATTCACTTTTGCTTATAGTTAAATTGAATTTGAAATAAGTCAATATTTCATTCCTTTCTAGTCTGTGTTTCGGCCTCTATATTGATTTAATAAGAGAGTTAGTTGGACACTTTAGGGGTACGATACAGAATGCCCCCCCCCCCCCCCCCCAACAGCCAATCCCCGAGAATTGTGAAAATTATTCCGGAACAATAGTCACCTCGTATTCGGGCTGCGATGTTTTCATTTCATTTTGTTTTCATTTCGTTTAATTTCCACTTCCAACAAAATAAAATACATAGATTTGTAATGTACATAGCAACACAATGAAACTTAACAATATTACATATAAATTGGTTTACAGCGTACAATAGGCAAAAAACATTATAAACTAGGTTGGTCGTGGAGGGGACTGCTAAAAAGCTGGGCTTGTAGATTGCAGCCCCCTATAACTCATAGTTGCAAATATAGTGTATCTATAAGAGGGGAACGTACGAATACATAAACCGGATAGACAGAACATATGGCAGAACATGGCAAATACTATCAACATGTACTTTCCATGAGAGGTTATCGTCTATTTTCAGACCTAAAAATTTCATTGAAGTGACGACTTCATTGTCAGTATTATCTAGTTTAATATTAAGCGGTAAGTTATCTATAGAATTGCTGAAGAGCATACATTTTTTTTTTAAATTTATCTAATTCAGTTTTCAGTGTGTTAATCAAAATATCAGGATTAGGATGTGAGAGGAGCACATTCGAATCATCTGTAAATGAAAGAAAGGGGAGAATATTAGATGAGTTTGGATATCGTTTATATAGATAATAAATAATAGGGGGCCCAGCAAGCTACCTTGTGGAACACCACAATCTATATTCTTGCATAGAAGAACAATGGTGATTTATACATACAAATTGCTGGCGGATTGTTAGGTAGTTTCTGAACCACTCCAAGGCCTTGCCACGATGTTGTCTATTTGTAATTATTTTATCTTATCTAGTATTATAGCAAGTAGCCATTCAAATGTAGATGGATATGTTCATCTGTGTCTGATCTGTATGGCATTGTTGTTCAACAATGAAACCAAAAATGAGAAACAATGAGGTGGATTGAGCTCTATAGATGTCAACTATAGTCTCAGGACCGCATTCACGTGTTTCTTATCCTTGTTTTTGTTTTCACTTTATTAATTTGACTACAAGTTGGAAATGCTCATCAACATTGAAATGGCCAGATACCCCATTTTTGAACTTTTTGCACAGACAAAAAAATATCAGAATTTGACTAATTGTTTTTTAACTCAAAAATGAGCACCTTTCCATTACAAGATGGGCACTTTCATCGCTAGAGTGACATATATTGATTTGGGAAATTTAAGGGTGTGTAACGCCCCGTGACATCCCAGGCAATAGATATTGTGAATTTTAGTATTGATAAAAATGAAAATGGTAACGTGTTTATTCTTAAATACCTCATCTGATTTATGTGTGCGCTAAAAGAGTGTCTTGTAAACTACTTGGAAAACAAATTGTTGTTTTTGAGCCTTCTGCATGTTTTTTCTTTTCTCAAAATTTTTATCAACGAAGTGTCGGCATTGCTTTGTGTTTACGTTTTCGTTTTTTACTGTTTCGGCAACTAGGAACATGTCTTAAGAAAGTTAGAAGATGCTGTCTCACTCCAAAAATCATAATCTTTAACTATTCCGTGTTCTGAAAGATATATCCCGCACTATCAATCAGATTAATAATCAGAACTTACCTACATGTATTCGTTTTTGCCTTTCCAGCGATTCGCTTTCTAGGAAGGCAAGATCATCAATTCCCCCGTCCCTGACTCTCTGACAAAAAAGTTACGACGATGAAAATCGTCTTCCCTGGCTCCCATGTTGTTTCCATTGTCATGATTCAACCGGGCCCTTATTCTCCTGGGTGTGTCTTGTTTTACCTTAAAGTCCCTATGATGTCCTTTATGGATGATCGCTTCTTCACCATCAACAGTAACAACAATGGAAAAGTCAGTTTTATTTGTAATAATAGTATGTCGGTTATTTGTAATGATCACTGCTGTAATACCGGCGATAGAACCAGCGATTCCTAAAACAGCCGTTCCTACAGCCCACATTAGGGCCATGGTTACCCTTCGGTAACTGCTCAACAAATGCAATAAAGAAAATATCTGCAGAGATCAGTTATTGATATGGAGCAAAGATTTAGAAGCTATAACCTGAGGGATATTAAAAACTCAGAGCAAAATGCGACGAGCACCTCACGATTTGCAGATTGCCTTATTATATTACTTTTATTATTTTTGTTAACATAAATGATCTGTCGAACGATTCCAGTATCATTATGATGACAAACTAGACATAATTTTATTACATCAAAAATAATAACGCAGTGGATGAAAACCTTTTGCAAAGAATACTCCATAGTTAATGATTAACTATTTAACAACCACCCAGTATCCTGACTGGACAATTTCTAATCATCAGATCATGATGACGTTAAGCAGTTTACTCAGCTAACGCTACCATGAGGAACGTCACGTAGGCCATAGGCGCCGGGTGCCGGTGGCAGTTGCCCCCCCCCCCCCCCGCCCACCAATCAATCAAATTAGCCTCTCTCTCATAAAAAAAGAAAATAAAAATGATGCGTTAAAGAAAAAAATGTATTAGTAAGCTCGTTGTCACATTGGAAACTGCAAAGGAAATAGGTTATCAAATATATATATATATATATATATTAATTTCACGAAACTAGGAAAAGGAATAAAGTGAAATGTACGTTAGTATATAAGTTGTAGAGAGGAGTGTGTAAAGACAAATAGAGAGAAAGAGAGAGAGAGCGAGAGAGAGAGAGAGAGAGCGAGGGAGAGAGAGTGTGTGTGTGTGTGTGTGTGTCTGAATGTGCCATCGGTGGTTGAGTGATTAGTATGTAAATTTATACATTGTCCCACTTAGCGATTTATGTGTATTATGCGTTTATGCATTGTTTGGAAGGGTTGATGCCTGCCAATGACAAGAAAATGGAATGACATTACTCTTGTTCTAAAAACTTAAATAATTAGGGACTCTTTTTGTATTGGAGTCTCTTTTAATCAATTCAAGCCTGTATCGATAAGTGAAGTTTTAAGAGTCATTAAAGAGTCTTCTTCACCAACCTGTGATCCCCACTTCATTTATGAAGAAATTTCTTACTGAATTGGTTCCCATTATGACAAGCATTATTAATGATTCTTTTGTAAATGGTAGTTTTCCTGACAAGTTTAAATGTGCCAATATCATACCAAAACTTAAAGGCTCATCTTGTGATAGTGATGATCTGAAGAATTACCGTCCAATAGCAAACCTCAAGTTCTTTGCTAAGATTCTAGAGAAGATGGCAGCATATCAGCTACAAGAATATCTAGGTAAATCTAATCTCCACGCAAAGTTTCAGTCTGGATACCGATCATTTCATTGTGTTGAGACTGCTCTCTTGAGAGTTACAAATGACATACTGTTGTCACTTGATTAGGGCGAAGAGGTTATGCTTGTTTTGCTTGATTTTTCATCAGCTTTTGATACCATTGAACACGAGACTTTGCTTAAACGTTTATCTCTGAGATTTGGAATTTGTGGTCAAGCACTTAATTGGTTGCAGTCATACTTATCAAAACGTACTCATAATGTAGTCATTGGAAATGATCGGTCTGCAGGACATGTGCTCACCAAGGGAGTGCCGCAAGGATCCGTTTTGGGTCCGGTTCTTTTTACATTATATACCTCTCCACTAGAATCTTTGATTGATAAATATAACATATTCAAGATGTTTTACGCTGACGATACTCAACTGTATATTGCATTCAAACGGTCAAGACTTGTTAATGTAACCTCTCAGATAGCAAATTGTGTTCAAGCAGTCAAAGAATGGTCTCAACAAAACTGTCTGAAGTTAAATTGCAGTAAGACAGAGTTCCTTCATGTTTCATCCCGGTTTAAACACACAACCCCTATCTTTCATTTGGATCTAGATGGAAAGCAAATTGAAGCTACCAAAACATGAAGGAATCTTGGAGTAACATTTGACAACAAGCTTACTTTTGAAACTTTTGTGACACAAAAATGTCGTGCAGCTTCATTTGCACTACACAAAATTGGTAAAATTCGTGATTTTATTGACAGAAGGACAACAGAACGTTTGGTTCATGCTTTTGTAATGTGTCATTTTGATTTTTGTAATAGTCTCCTTTTTCAGTTACCACTTCTCCAAATTCAAAGACTACAAACTATCCAGAATTCAGCCGCGCGACTAGTCACACGTACAAAGAAACATGATTCAATATCCCCTGTCTTACACAATTTACATTGGTTACCAGTCCAGTCACGCATCAAGTTCAAGATACTGTTATTAGCTTATGAATGTTTTCATGGATTAGCTCCCTCTTATCTAAATGACTTACTCACTACATACACACCAACAAGAAATCTCCGATCACGTAAGAAGAATTTATTTATTGTTCCTCCTGTTCATACCAAGACATATGGTGAACGTTCATTTGCACATGCTGCCCCGGTTTTATGGAATAGCCTTACCGACTCTCTTAGAAACATTAATACCATAGATACGTTTAAGTCTGCCCTTAAAACATACTTATTCCAATTGTTAAGCAGATAAAGGAACTCAGTAATTTCTCTTTTTTTTTTTCTTCCTAAAGCGCATAGAGACATTCTTACGTAATGTGTTATGCGCTATACAAGAATAGTTTATTATTATTAATAATATTGAAAGTGGGTGTACTGGGATAGCAGTGGTTAGAGGCCACCCCCGATAAAGTTGTCTTGGTTTACAGAGGTGGAGCAGCCTGCTCAAGACTTATAGATTGCAGGTTGTCTTGTACTTTTGTATGCATGTGGTGAGAAGCTGAGAAAGATGTTGCTTTTAGTTTGAAAATTAGTTTCAGATCAGCTTACAAGGAAGATCGATACTACTGTACCATCGGTAAGTGATTATGATAAAATTGTATTTCATACTAATTTAATACTTGTAAAACTTTGTAATTTTATGAAGTTTTGTTTTACATTTTTCTATCAAATGAAGTCTGTGAAAGAGATATTTATGTACTTATATGGATGTAATCCTATGCTTATAGTTATGACTGAAGAAGAAAAAGTCTTTTGTTTTTCTGATAATACCTTTGAGAAGAACATATAGTAGAAAAATGGTTGTGCCTAAACTCTTTGTATTTTTAGATGGCACATTATGTTGGAAGAGGGTCGACTGATGTTCCTACCAGAGTCAATGGAAGCAAGATAGAGCGAAAAGACACATGATGGACAGTTCACCGAAAACATGACGTCTCCTGAGAAAAGGACGCGATTGGACAGTATGGTGAGCTGTAATTGTGACGGAAATTTGGAAACACTATTCTGGAAACTGTTAAAAGTGACAAATCGGTTCGATGAACTCATGAGACAAATCTGAACATAAATCAAGAAGATGTCAAAGGTGTAAACAAAGACAGTCATATTGACTAATTTTTGAGATTCAGTGTGGATATTTCAGATGCGCTGGTACATTATTAATGTATACGTCGTTCAAAAACTGCTTATAAACAGATGTTGATTGAAATAAGTGGACAGATCAGGTCTGCTTTTGAGACGAGAAATTAGTTGTTGATTTTATTGAGAGGTGACCATGGTCTATTGAACATAATAGATTTGGTATTTGGATAAGCAGACATTACAGGTTTTTTTATGTTAATGTATTTTTTCTTAGAAACGAAAGTCTAAGAGGTGGTTGATATAATTTACAGATGCATTATAATTATATATTTAGACAAGGCAGGTCCAATTATATTGGATAATGTACTTCTTATATAGAGCGATTCGATGCCTATTACAATTGTGGTGAACATTTATATCTGGCCAGATAAGACAAAGAAATCCAACTTCTTTTTAGGAACCGAGTGTGTGGAATGTCAGTCTTGTTTATTTTTTTTTTTAATTTTTGCAAACCATTCTATAGAGGGTAATCATTTGGTTTCATACCTTGTCGCCTTTTCTTTAGAAACAAGAACATTGTTTTGATTTATAATAAAACTTGATTATGAGTATCGTAAATGGCATGTGTTTGGGTTTTCCTTATTTGAGTTCTACCATGTGACACTCGTTAGTCCTCTAAATTGCAAACTTTTATAATAAAGGTTCGCTATCGAAGACATTGAGACACAGTCATGGCCTCCTCAATCGTAATCTTTTATGGTCTGATTGTGACGGTATTGGGGGTTGTTCTGCTGGTCTTTTGATGTGAATGATTATGTCAGAGTTGGACGGAATGTTTGATTCTTGACAGATTGGGACCTTGTCCAGGAGTCGACAAACAAGCCGGTTTCTTGTCGAGGTAGTTGCATTTTTTATATCCCGTATTATCCTGCGTTTGTGTACCATACGTACGTTGTTGTCTATTATGGGTGCATGTTCGGTGTAAAAGAAGATTCAAGAAGATCTAGCCGAAAAATGTCCAAGATAATTCAGGAAGTCATCGATGTCGACGATGATGTCGATGACGATGTCGATAATGATGTCGACCACAATGTTAATAACGATGTCGAACACGATGTCGAACACGATGTTGAACACGATGTGCAATACGATGTCAATAATGATGTCCAAGATTAAGTCCAAGATAAGGTCCAAGACAATCTCCACAGGTTGATATCAATACGATCAATATTAGATGGTGTTAACTGAGAACTTATGCAATATATGCTCCACGATGTAGTCAGGATAAAAATTCTGAAATTTCTGTGGAAGCTCCCAGCTTATTTACAATCTCAACCCTTAATTAGAATTTTTTACCTTCTACTACAACATTCATGAAGGTTTGGAACTTTCTTGTAAGTTCCACATACTTCTAGTTGTAACAAACAAAAGAAGGGGATTCAATTATCTATTTATAGACTCATTACAATGTTTCACTCTTACTAAGAAGTTCATGCAAAGGTCAGGTAAACAGGTCACAACATGCAATTACATTGTTACTATCATAAAATACATCACACATAATGTAATGATCTAGAATGTTCTTCCTCTACTGGATGTGTACTATTTAATTAGTAATTAATGATTCTTTCACTGTTTACAGAGTACACTGACTTTTTACATCTGAATAATGATTTCTGTTCTAGAAATTTCTATGTTCATAAATACATAAAAAAAACTGGAAAATAACTTCCTTCTAGAAGATTCTTCAATTATATAACACGACGTACAAATTTTCTAGTTTCAGTTTCAGTATTCCATGCAAATTCTGTACTCGCTTGGTAGATAACGCTCTTTAACATTAATAGGGCCTACATAACGCATTGTTTCTTACTCTCTATAGTGAAGTCTGGGGATATGAAGATATAAAGCAGATTGAAGTTTTCCATAGGAAATTCCTTAGAACTCTATTATCTGTAGGTTCATGTACCCCAGACTGTATGGTTTATGGAGAGACTGGGCGAGGATTGATTTTGAATCTGTGAAGTGCAGAATAGTCAATTTTTGGTCAAGAATATTGAGAGGTAAAGTGAGTAAATATTTATATGTCCTTTTGAAGTTCATTTCTGCCATTCATAAAGATGAACATTTGGGATTTACCTCCTCGTGGTTAAAATTCATTGAAGACACGTTAAATCAAGCTGGTCTATCCAATGTTTGGCTAGGCCAAAATAATGGATTTTCCATAGGAAATTCCTTAGAACTTTATTATCTGTAGGTTCATGTACCCCAGACTGTATGGTTTATGGAGAGACTGGGCGAGGATTGATTTTGAATCATGTGAAGTGCAGAATAGTCAATTTTTGGTCAAGAATATTGAGAGGTAAAGTGAGTAAATATTCATATGTCCTTTTGAAGTTCATTTCTGCCATTCATAAAGATGAACATTTGGGATTTACCTCCTCGTGGTTAAAATTCATTGAAGACACGTTAAATCAAGCTGGTCTATCCAATGTTTGGCTAGGCCAAAATAATGGATTGGGTTTAAATATTAATTCTTTGTTAAAATCAAGACTAAATGATATTTTTTTGTCAGGAATGGAGAGACGCAGTATGGTCAAATCGTATTTGCACAAATTATAGAATATTCAAAGGCAACCATGAATTTGAAAGCTATTTACTCACCCTAAATAAAACCGATGCTTTTACTCTATGTAAGTTTCGGTGTAGATCACATAAATTACCTGTAAACAAAGGTCGATTTAATGCTAACACACCACATTGTGATATGCAGTGCACACTCTGCTTGTCTACTGATACAGGAGATGAATTTCACTATATTTTTGTTTGTCCATATTTTCAAAAGGAGAGACGTTTATATTTGCCTAAAAAGTTACGTAAGATAATGTTTCCAAGTGCTTTGCACATGACACAACTTTTTGATAGTGGAATCACTTCTCAGTTGAAGAATTTAGCAAGATTTACTCGCCTTATAATGTTGCAGTTTTCTCAGAAAACAGAGAAAGAAGATTGTTCAATCATCTTAGGCAGTACAAATAGAGTTGGACATAGTCCTACACGTACTCGTAGTGGTAGGATAGTGAAACAGCCTGCTTTATTAAACTTGTAAATAGACTGTATTATACTTCAAATATTATTGTCACTATCTATGTACATGTATACTTCATATATTATTTTCACTATCTACGTATACTTCATATATTATTGTCACTATCTATGTATTCATTGTATTTACAAGTTGGTTACATTGTTCATGTTTGTACTCTTATACACTCTATTATCATTTGTACCTTTGTGTCATTATCTATGTATAATGTACATGAATTGTATTCACAAGTCTGTTATACATTGTTGTTTATACTTCATGTTTGTTTGTACTCTCATACCCCGAGAGGGGGTCGAAAGAGTTAATAAAATTCTACAAATTCTACAAATTCATATGCACAGAAACCGTGTGTACATGCAGTCTTAAGATATAATGTCTTCATACTACTAGAACAATTTTTAAGATCTCAATCACTATTCCTTGCTCAAACCCTTGGGAAAAAAAGTTTGAATAGTTTTTAGCTGAAAAAAAAAGAAAAAAAGAAACTATCCGAGGGTTCATTTTGGAGTGCGCTGTGGTTTACGTATAAATCACTCTAGACTGTAAAATATCAATACTAACTTTAATACAACGGGATCTTTTTTTGTTTTGTTTTGTTTTTTTTTTTTTTTGTTCTCACTTCCTAACATGATACACTATAGGAGCTCTATGTATGAAAGTCTTATATTACAAAGAAAAAAAAATGACTTGTTACATTTAAAGGAATAAAGGGATTAAAAGGGAAAAATGCTCTCGTTGAAATAGGAGCATTGATCAACGGTAAGGTGAGGGATGAGGTGTAATTATCAAAATGGGCACTAATAAGAATATGGAACGGGAACTTATTCGAAAGAAAAATGGGGGTACTTATCTGAAGTTAAAGGGAAAAGGAGGGACACTGTGCCCACATGCAACGCCCGGAGCAGTGCTTCTGACCGGGCCTACATGTTATGATTGTCATTTCATAATTCTTCTTTGTATAGTTGGGTGATGATGAAACAGGTCATCATCCTCGATAAATATTGCCGGTGATGTATTCCCTCTTTCTCCACCACATTTGGTTCCTGTGACTATATTTTTATTTCAGTAATAAAGGAAAGTTACCGACTGAACCCTCTAAATCCAGAATAATTACATGTACTTTTAGTCTAAATAATTTTTCTGCATTATGGCTTCGAAAAAAAAAAAAATCACCTCTAAATATATTTGGGGAAGGTAACACATGCAGGCGACCCCCCCCCCCCCCACTTCAATTTTTTATTTGGTTAAATCATACGTCCATATCCCTCCCAGATCAACACCCATGTTGTATAATTTGAAGTAGATGGTTTTCACTTTCTAGTGGTGTAACTGGGAAAAATCAGAAGCAACGACAGAATTGTAGATAAATATTGATAAATTCATATAAATCTACAATATTGTACATAGATGAATAATATTTATATTGAAATAAAGAATATATACACTCAGGGGCGGCGCTACAGAGGGGCAGAGGGGGCGACCGCCCCCTCCCCTATGATTTTTCAAGTAGTGAAAAAAGAAAAAAAAAGAAGAAAAAAGAAGAAAAGGAGGAAGAAAAGGGAAGAAAAGGGAAGAAAGAAGAAAGAGGAGTATTAAAAAGAGAGGTCTTAAACATATAACTCTATATTACCCCTGTTATTTAATGGAGAAAAAATATGACGTCATCTTTAGGTCGTCTTGCCCCTCCTATCAAAATACCCTGGCGCCGCCCCTGTATACACTTGAATAATATTAATAGATATATCAAATTATATTTATCTAAAACATAATAAAGAAATGTATATATATATATATGAGTGGTATTCGGCTACACCAGGTACAAATAATTAATTCTAATACATGAATCCGCCATGGATCTAGCTAGGCATGCGGCTTTTCATTGTTCAGTACTCCCCTGTCCCTCAAAGAAAAGGAATAAATTAACTGCGAAGGGTTGCAAGGGCTGCCTGTCGGTGTTTGTACCTGGTGTAGCCGAATACCACTCAACCCGCCTCCGTGGTCTAGTGGTTAAGGCGTTTGGCGTACAGTGCCAAAGACCCTGGTTCGACTCCCGGCGGAGACAGTTTTTGCAAACCCTGCAGTTATTTCCACAAAAAGGAAGTCAGTAAGGAGGAACAATGAATTTAGCTACGCAAATTATTTCTCTTATTCAATTCAATTGATTTCTCACATTATGTAAATTTACCCATGAGAGTTGCCGATGCTGTAGTATTAGAACAAATTTCTCACACATTTTATATATATATATATATATTTTTTTTTTTTTTTTTTTTTTGGGGGGGGGGATGAAACCTGGGGGGATGTTTGTACACACAATCCCACCACCCAAAAAGTTGGGGGATGCATACACCCCCCATCCCCCCCCCCCCCCCGCTATCTACGCCCCTGCATCTGACTATTCAAGCTACATCAACTCAACCGTACTTTTCATTTAATTACTGAATGTATCACTCGCCTTGGACGGTGTTTATATTGAACCAATTATATTTTGTGTACTTAAGTTCATTAAGGTAAAAAAAAAAACAGAACATATGTGAGAAGGGTATAAAATTAAGCATTTGTTTGTAATTGATGTAAACTGCATTTGTTTCTTATGATCTTTCGTACATAAATAAAAAAAAAGTAACGAACTTTGTTCATTCCTTATGCATACACGATTTGTGGTGACACTATTATTTTACGTACATGTGTTTGGCGGGGACTAGTGGTGACAGTAAGACATCTATAACAGTTTTTTTTTTTTTTAGTCTAACGTATGCACAGTTATGTACACATGTAACAAATTTGACCTTTATTTCACCTTTATGACATAATCGTGACCTTAAATTGCAAAAATTACATTAAAAATGAATTTTAGGTCCCTCAAAACCACTATACACACATACACTATTATAATTCTAAAGTTGGGTTTAAATATGGCTATACCAGGCGCCATTTTGGATTTATGCAAATTATGAAAATTGCTCAGGATTGTCCAAAGGGCAACAAAGCTGAAACTGTTCTAGGACCACATAAGATCACAAATCAATAAAAAAAACTTCAGTGTACGCAAATTTTCTAGGTTCATGAAATGTAAAGCCGACTAAAGCTTCATTTGATTTGCTTTGATAAGAGATCAAGTGGGCTAGGTGCTATAAAGTAGGCTATTTTTAATACAGGCTAGCCTAGTGACAAACTTTTACATTCACCTGTAAAAAGCTATTCTTTTGCAATAGCAGAATGCGAATTGCATGTATTAGGCGTTAAGTTGGACAAACATTTTGGCTTGCGCAATCTAACAACACTTAATTCTGACTATATACACTGACTTGCAACAAGTGGATGTAAAAATGCATTACTAGGAGTTTTACCACCCCCCCCCCCCCCAATTCACACAGACAGACACACACACCACAATAACAAAATCATGTGAAGTTAATAACACTTGCTATTCAGGAGTAGATGCTCTGGTGTGCACCCACTTAAGACAAAATCTAATTTTAGAACTTAGTCCAGTAGAAGTTTTTCAGAACTGGAAAAGTTGTTAAGTACAAGGTTTTTTGTTGATTCGTGTTCTAGATGGGTATTGAGGTAAATTCAGCTTGGTTGCCACCTTGACAACCTTGAGCAATTTTTAAAATTAGCCTAATTAGCGTAATCATCTAATTAGCATATATACAATATATTATATGTTGCTAATCTTAACCCAGAAAGCCTGAAAACATAAATAATACAATTTTTCTAGGGTTTTCTATGACGATGAATTCATTTATGACACCAGTTTTCATTCTAAAGTTATGCAATTGTCGTAAATAGCATAATTAGCATAATCATCTAATCAGCATATATGCAATGTATAATATGTCGCTAATCTTAACCCAGAAAGCCTGAAAACATAGATAATACAAATTTTCTAGGGTTTTCTATGACGAGGAATTCATTTATGAGACCAGTTTTCATTTTAAAGTAGTTCAATTGTCGTAAATAGCATAATTAGCATAATCATCTAATTAGCATATATGCAATATATAATATGTCGCTAATCTTAACCCAGAAAGCCTGAAAACATAAATAATACAAATTTTCTAGGATTTTCTATGATGAGGAATTCATTTATGACACCAGTTTTCATTTTAAAGTAATTCAATTGTCGTAAATAGCATAATTAGCATAATGAGCTAATATGTGCAATAATGTACTTTTTGTAATTGTTTATCCAGAAAGCCTGAAAAATAAATAATACAACGTTTCTAGGGTTTTCTATGACGAGGAATTCATTTATGACACCTGGGCCCCGTAACATAAAGAGAGATTAGCGATTAATCGCTATTTTCCTATCAATCGCTAATAGCAATCAATCGCTAAAATCCGTAACATAAAGCCTCCCTCCAATCCAACGCTATTAGCGTTTGATTCATTGCGATCGATCGCTATTGTGATCTATTTAACTCTTGTGAAACGACTGGTACATCGAGTCTAGTGATTTTCATCACTTTCATAACTACGCGCGCCACTGCACTAGTGGAGCCTGCAGCTTTATGCATTCGACGCTGGCCAGCGGGCCGGACGGGCCCGGCCGGGCTGAGCGCTAGTATAGTGCTTCGCTGGCTAGCTAGCTAGCTAACGAGGTGCATCAGTCGACGAAACAGCTCCGAAGTTCGACGTCGGATTGAAGAGGTAATTAAGTTGGACGATGAAATATTATGACCCGTCATTTAATGTTTAAAAATTATTTGTGGAATAGCTGTCTTTCGATGATAGTAAGCTATGAATATTTGAGTTGATATTGGAAGCATTTCACAGTTTGCTGTGTGACTGCACTGTGCAACTGCAGGCAAATGGCCGAAGGTCGCGTTCAGGCTGCGTGGACGATATGAAACGTGGGGAGGTCCAGTGTTTTCCTTAATTCCTGGAAAGAGCGAAAGTTAAAAGGAATTAAAAGGAGATAATTATATTGGAGTTTAGATACAATTTACGTGAGGTCTAAAAAACGGTCATTTAATTTCACTGTCGGTTCAAAAACAGTTGTTTGGATGTTTGGCCTAGCTTTTACATGACTTACTTAGCAGTAAGCCAGTATTTCAATTTACATGATTTTGTAGCCTCTCCTGCAGTCAAGGGTGATCTTAGACGGAAAAGTTCGATGATGAAATCGCCATTTTGTTGCTGAACTATCAAACTTGGGGAGGTCCAGTGTTTTCCTTAATTCAAATCAGCTTTGAATAAGCTAAACCATGTAAGATATATTCCCCATGGTAAAGTGATATTTCTCCAATTGGAGTCCTCAAATGATTATTCGATTAAAATCCTATATTATGCAATTTTATTAGAATTATCAAGATTTTGTTATTGTTCCTCACACTGGCAGTGCTAACTTAAAGAAGTTGAAAAAAAATATCAATTCCATTATGGTGCATTCCCGTCTTTTTATAAATTAAATATAAAAATTGTATCTCTCTCTCTTCTATCCTTCCTCCGCTTATGCTGGTGCTGTCACACCTTGGCGTTTAAGCCAGCGTACGCCGACGTATCAAAATTTCTCTAAAACGTCGGCATACGCTGAACTTTACTGTTGTTTTGTTTCGACTTTGGGCGTATTCATAACGAGTAGGACGTGTACGTAACGTGCTCTTAACATACAGTATGCGAAACTTACCCATAAAGTATTCGACCTACGCCAGCGTATTTGCCAAATTCTTCATACGTCAGCATACGCTGGCTAGAACGCCAAGGTGTGACAGCACCATCGGAGATCATCGGCTTTTGAGATTTGCCGCCAAGCTTGAAATGCTGATAAACAATAGAACTTAACGGAGTGATATCAGCAGACGAAGAACAGGCCCCTGGGAGCCGGGGGTGCTGGCGTGCTGCAGCACCCCTGACTTTTTGGAGTGGGGGGGGGGGGGGGGGGAAGGGGGCTTAGCACCCCTGTCAAGAAAGAAAAGTTGAAAAGTGATCAAATAGACTTTTTTGAGGAAAACTAGGCCTTAAAAATGTGATAACCTCTTTTTTTTTTTTTTTTTTTTACCCGATTTTTTTTGATTTTTTTTTTTGATTTTTTTTTTTTTTTAATCTTTTTTTTTTTTTTTTTTTTTTTTGTTACTATTTTTGGAAGTTTTTTTTTTTTTTTACTATTTTTAGAAAGTTTTTTTTTTTGTTACTGTTTTTAGAAACAGTTTTTTTTTCTTTTTTCTTTTTTCTATACTCCGAATTTTTTTTTTTTTTTTTTTTTTTTACAGATTTTTTTTTTCATGTGGCAGCAATGGGCTTGCTAAGTGACTCTACGATTGATAAAAATCAGTCGTAGAGTGTACGATGAATTCAGGGGTCTACGATGAATTTCTACGATGAATATTCATCATAGCTTCTTTATGTTACGGTTTCACGATCAATTTCGATCGTACGATGAATCAATTGATCGTATGATCGAAATATCGATCGTACGATCAATCGCTAAGCTTTATGTTACGGGGCCCAGTTTTCATTTCAAAGTAATTCAATTGTCTATGTCATTCTTTATCCAGAAAGACTGAAAACATAAATAATACAATTTTCTAGGGTTTTCTATGACGAGGAATTCATTTATGACACGTTTTCATTTTAAAGTAATGCAATTGTCGTAAATAGCATAATTAGCATAAGTAGGTAATTAGCATATGTGCAATATAATTCGAGCGATCGCCAATAGGGTAAAAATGCCCGGATGTACCGTTTTTGGTGAATTCTCATTCAACTTCCGGGACCTGTGTACTTCCGGTGTATACGGATGCTAAGTTACAGTAACCGCGGTACACACTTCAGGAATTTTTCTTCAAACTTATCTAATAAAAGTTAAGGTAATCGTAGAATTGTCATGGCGAGTGTTTCTCAAGACTTCAAGAATATGACCGTTCTGCAGCTGAAAGCTTTTCTGACAGAAAGAGGCATTCCATGCAACGGAAAACGCAAACTCGAATTGGAATTGCTAGTACGGAGAGCCGCTGAATGTTACAGCGTTATTGAGCCTTGCGACCGGGAGGCGTCCGGCAGAAAGCGACGACGGGTGCCCGCTGCGGACGGCTCTGTTCGAGACTTAAATGACAAAGCCGTATCTTGGAAAGTTGATTTGAGA
The DNA here is from genome assembly GCA_025618425.1 of Heliocidaris tuberculata. Classification (NCBI taxonomy): domain Eukaryota; kingdom Metazoa; phylum Echinodermata; class Echinoidea; order Camarodonta; family Echinometridae; genus Heliocidaris; species Heliocidaris tuberculata. The sequence continues at coordinate 218,077 of CM046841.1, forward strand.
GGTTATGCACGGCCGCCGGGTCATTCACAGACCGGTCAGATTCCGGAAGTAACTAGGTCACAAAAGCTGTCCCACATTGCATAGCAAACGCACCCCGATACCTGCATCCGGGCATTTTTACCCTATTGGCGATCGCTCGAATTATGGACTTTTTGTCATTGTTTATCCAGAAAGCCTGAAAACATAAATAATAAAACTTTAATAGGGTTTTTTATGACTAGGAATTCATTTATGACACCAGTTTTTATTTTGAAGTAATGCAATTGTCATAAATAGCTTAATTAGCACAATGGGCTAATTAGCATATATGTGCAGCGGTGTTGTAGTGCCTTGATGCTAGGCCTTGGCTTTAAGGCGCCTTAAGGCCTGTTTTTTAAATGCCTTGGAATTGGATGCTTTGGCCTTCAGCATGCCTTGTCATTGGCCTTGAGGGTTCCAAGCTTTGATAATCTCAAAAAAATTAAAGGCATTCTCAAGGCATATGGAACTTTGCTATTTCTGAAAGTTAACTTTTGGGAAATATTTTGGTTATTCTGTGCAGTAACACTATATCATGTAGCTAATACAAAATCTACATGTTAGGTAATCATAACAGATGTGGAAAATGAATTCATGTTTCACAATTTTTTAGATTAATATGACAGAATGGTGGTGATGATAACGATGACAATAATAGTAATAATTATGATAATGATAATAATCATTATGATAATAGTAATAATGATAATAATAATAATATTTATAATAACTATAATAATAATGATAGTAGTAATAACAATAATAATAATATTGATAATAGTAATGATGATAATGATAACAATATAACCGTATAAGATGCAGGAGCAGATTTGAATTAATGTAGTTGCATTTCTTATCTTTTTGTGAACATTTTGTACATTTAAACGAAGTATTTCCAAAATTTAGTAAATTTGGTCAAAGGCATCTGCTATATTATTAATTCCATTGTCATATGCAAAAATTATTTTAGGTACAGGCTTACACCTGTTTTTGTGCGCTTTGTTTGGCAGGGGGCCACTTGAATGGGGAGCAACAAACATAATTTGAGAAAGAGGAAGGGTAGAAAATAACACCACTGTTATTTAACATGACTGGCTATTCGTTTATACATTCAGATCGTCAACAGGTGGTGGTGTCGGATTATTAATCTCTGATACTTATAATTTTAAAATTCGTAATGATCTTTGACACCCTTCATGCAACTATGAATCACTTTTTATTGAAATTGACTTGTCTAGACAGAAGAACATTACTGTAGGTGTGCTATATAGGAAACCTCAATCTAATATTAATGAATTTATCCCTGTCTTTGAAAATTGTTTACAAAAAAACTAACACTGAATGCAAACAGGTCTATATAATGGTGACTGTAACATAGACCTTTTGAAGTATACCAATCGTGCTGTAAGTGATTTTCTAAGTACAATATATTCTCAATTTTTTATTCCTTTGATTGACAAGCCTTCTAGGGTGACTGCTAGGTCCATGTTCCTCATTGATAACATATTTACGAATAATTTTGATTTAAATGTTTCTTCAGGTCTATTTTACAATGATATATCAGACCATTTCCCATTTTTTCAAATTACGCAAAAACAATTTCCTTTCAATAATATTCCTATATATAATACGTGTGTTATCAATGATGCAGCCATTAATGCTTTTAAAGACCCCAACCGAAGCCAAAAATGGAATAGACAAATTATATATCTACAGAAAGCTGTTTATTCTCTGAATATAACAATGCAAGCTTCATGAGCTTTCATTGCCTGCGGAAGGAGTAAGAGCGTCTCAAATCTTTGGATTGGAGGGCTTGGAAAATGGGTAGCCGTCGAGTATAATCACAGGCCTGCGGGGGGTCGAAATTTATGACGTCATTTCGTGTAGACGTCGCGAACATAATGATCCAAGTCTGCATGCGAAAGGTACGTGGTGGTTTTTTTTCTTGATTTGGAAGTCATGATTATTGTTTGTAAATGCATTACAATGGAAGATATGGTGTTTAAAAGTATTCAACTGCATCTTACATTGTTACAGAAATGAAAACCGAAGTTACAGCTATTATTTTGTAACCAAAACACACATTATAGGCGTCTTGAGTGTTTGGCCCAGCGCAGGCTCAGCTGAGCTGAGCTGCACGAATGTCTCGATAAGACGGCTTGCCTCATCGCTGTCATTTTCCTCACCACTTTCCCCTGTGCTGTCATCCTCTTCGTTCTCAAATTCCATCAATTCATCTTGGTCGTCATCCTGGTTAACTGAGGCAGCCATCTCTGTTAAATCAGCTATCAAAACTTTCACAAAACTTGACAAACTCCGCCCACAAAAGTAACTGGCGATTGTCCGAAAGCTATCCATTGTTTACGCGCCGCTACATGCGCCAGCCACAGAGTTGTCTACACGAGATGACGTCATAAGTGTATCGGCCGAGCGAACCCTTGTTATTACGTAACCGGGAGGGGGGCGGACAGTGAGGTGTTCTTTCTGCTTTTTGTGGATTATTGAAAGGAAAAATTATGTTTACCCACATGTATTTGTATTCTACGTCTACTTAGCTTTCCATCGATCTATGGTTGTATTTGCTTCAGTTGGGGGTCTTTAAAAAAGAGCTGATTCGCAATGATTGGGATATTCTTACTAATTTTACTGATACAACACATGCTTTTGACATGTTTTTAGAGACTTTCACATTGCTATATAATAAAGTGTTTGAAATTAAATCTCATAAACCTGTTTACAAAAAATCAGAAAACCATGGATAGCGTTTGACCTTTTTAAAAAGATAAGGAATAAAAATAGAATGTATAAAATATATTGTCATAAGCGTACAGAAAATAGCAGAATAAAATATGTTAGGATCCGAAATAATACTAATAAATTGCTAAGACTTGCCCGTAAAGACTACTACAGAATTAAATTTCATGCGATAAAGGGAAACATGAAAAAAAACAAACATGGTAATTGATCAATGGAATATTGGGGAAATCCAGTAATGTATTACCAAATTTTATTGATGTTGGTGGGAATCAAATTGCTGATTCTAAAGAGATTGCCGATTATTTTAACCACTATTTTGTAAATATTGGTTTATCATTACAAACTGCCTCATCCTATAATAATTCTGAAAATTTTGCCAAATTCCTGTCGAAAGAGGGTTCCATTTCTATATTTTTAAACCAATATGTGAAAATGAAATTATCGATGTCGTGAAGAAACTCAATAATACCAACAGCTTTGGCATTGATAATTTTCATCCCAAGGTTATAAAGAATGTAATACACTATTTAGTCAAACCTTTATGTTATATTTTTAACTTATCTCTTTCTACTGGTTTTGTACCCTGTAAATTAAAAATTGCAAACTTAAGGTTCTACCTGTTCATAAGAAAAATGATATTCATAATGTTAATAACTATAGACCAATATCAGTACTTCCCTATTTTTAAAAAAATCTTAGAAAGGCTCATTTATAATCGCATGTGTTGCTTTCTATGTACTAATTCTCTTTTGAATGAAAATCAGTATGGATTTTTAAAGAATGTATCAACAGAAATGGCTGTTATTGATCTTCATGATTATCTGATTAATGTATTCAATAAAAGGTTGCATTCTACTGGAGTTTTCTCAGATTTAAGCAAAGCGTTTGATACTATTGATTTCTCTATATTATTATCCAAGCTTTATCATTATGGAATCAGAGGATTACCACTGCTGTGGCTTAAAAGTTATTTACATGATAGAACTCAATGTGTATCATTTAATAATATGTTATCTGATCCTTTATGTATTTCATGTGGAGTACCCCAGGGGTCAATCCTAGGGTTACTTTTATTTTTACTTATATAAATGACCTTCCATACTGTTCTGACAAATTGAAATTCATTCTCTTTGCTGATGACACCGGGGGGGGGGTGATTCACTAACTGGGATCGATATCATTCCTAAAATCAATTTTCGGGATTGATTTCATTCCCAGCTTAAAATTAATTCCACCTTACTGATTCACTAAATCGCTTTTAGGATGGAATCAATTTTATCATGAATATATATGAGCGCAAATGAATATTTACGAGCGCACTCATTCCAACCAATCAACGTACTCAAATTTCAGTCACCGCCCCTCAGTCACCCGACCTAATTCTCTACTTAGCGCGTAGCTAGTGCGCGTTACCTAGCTACTGCATTAATTGCGCGCACGCATCGACTGGACATACACAGGGCTAGGGCCTATGGCTAGGGCAATGGGCGTGCAGGCAGGCACAGCGTAGCCGCGCCCAGGTTGGGGCGCGCGCGGGCGGGCATGCAGTGGAGTGACCGTTTGTGATTGTTAGGAGCGATCCGGATCACTCCCAACCTTAAAATCAATTCAGAGGCTGGAATCAATCCCAAATACCTTAGTGAATCAGTCACTAAAAGCGATATCGCTCTTAGGATGGATATTGTTCCTAAAATTGATTTTTTTCTTATTTGGGATTAATTTTAGCTGTTAGTGAATCACCCCCCAGTATTCTCTACACATCTGATAACATTGTTTCACTTTATAATAACCTAAATTTTGAATTGCAAAAGGTATCCAATTGGTTCAAATGTAATAGATTGATTGTAAATGCTGATAAATCGAATTTTATATATTTTCATTCTAGATCTAGACACGTCTCTGCAGATTTGCATGATTCATTCCAGATCAAAATGGACAATAATGTTTTCAAACGTGTCAGTTCCACCAAATTTTTAGGTATATTTATAGATGAAAACTTGTCCTGGAAAACACATATAGCACAAACAAATAAAACAGTTTCCAGAAATACTGGTGTCATCAGCAAACTTTGCCATACCTTCCCACAATCTGTCTTACTCATGCTTTACAATACACTGATTTTACCATTCCTGAATTATTGCAATATTGTTTGGGCCAATACCCACCCGACCAAATTAAAATGTTTATATCTTTTACAGAAGATGATTGTAAGAATGATAACACTCTCTCATTACCAAGCCCATTCTAGACCTTTGTTTAAGCAACTAAGTATTATGTATACCAGTTAAATTAATATATGTGTGCAGTACTTATGTATAAGCATCTAAATACAGAGATTCCTAAAACATTATCAAATATGTTTATAAGATATAGTGCAATACATAATTATAATACTAGATCTAAGAATAAATATCATTGATGGAATGTACATTCAGAATTTGCATCTTATTCCTGCAGACATCATGTACCTGTAATTTGGAACACGCTTCCAACAGATATAACTTCCGTTTCTTTTTATAACAGTTTTAAACGTAAACTAAAAGAGTTTTTGATTATACATGATTTTCACTGAATGAATATATAAGATTTTCTTCCATTTCCTCCCTCTCTTCCTTTCTCTGTTTTGCTGTGTATGGTGGTTGATCCAGTGTCCGAACACTTTTCAGAAAATCAACGATGGCAAATAAAATATGAAACGAATATCTGTCAAACTATACATATTGAATGCTCAAAGTCCTACAAAAAAAGAAGTTGATGGAATTTTAAAAAGACAACGTAGATTTAATACGATATTCCCTTCCGAGTGAACCCCTTCCCAACGACGCGGCGTTTTGGTCCCTTCAAAAAGGTACCGTAATTCCGAACGTGTGAAACCTATGGGAAAAAGACACAACCTTGGTATCAATAGTGTGGTTTTCATACGCGTAATCCCACGCGTATGAAAACCCATTTTAGGCGCTTAACTTTACACGTTCGGTAATACAATCTGTTCGGAATAACAATACTTGACTATATCTCCTTTCCTATCCCACCATGTTGTATTCTGGGCTCGTATTGGTGCAAGGTGCAATTCGTAAATTATTTTGTTGTTACTTTACTTCCTATTTGTTTTCCGCCATTTAGTTTACCAAATGATATATCCTTTGGGAAGCTGTCATGACAAAACCTTTTTGTGTTTTTTATCAGCTATACCCAATTTAGTTTCATCACCATTTAATATATTTTTATTTTGCGATTTGAAATGAAATATGATATATATTATATGGAATTGCATGTTTTTATTCAATGTCTTGTATAACGTTTTTTTTTTTAAAGATGGAATTGAATGAATAAATATGAACTGAACTGAACTGAAAGGTAAGCAGCGTAAATTGCTTTAGAAATTAGTCTTTTTAGAGTATAAAATGCTATTGATTTTCTAAAGCTTAGTCGCTTTGCTCCCTCACATAACATTGCTTCAGGATCTTGTAATTTCACGCCCCAATACATGTATACATGTGTTTATGTGTTTGTGGCCCTTTAATGGGTTCAAAATCGCCCCAAAAGAAAAAAGGAAACAATGTAATTCTCCTTGTTTTGTTCTCTAATTTACATGTAGGCCTTAAGTTTCATTTCCCTGTTTTTAAGTATTCTGCCCTGAATATAGGATAAAGCTGAAATATCACTTGCAAAAGGTTGAAAGAAATCTTTACATTCGTTTGCCTTACAACAACAAGAACTCCCCTGGGTTTTCATGAATTTGACGCCCCATTAATTTTGACAAAACCGTTTTATCAATGTTCATCATTGACAGGGAGATTTTCGCTAAAAACGTCGCTGACTGTAACATCATTGCCTCTGTGACAGAAAGTGCTGACTCAGCTGTTCATCGCTACAGTTCAGAACTTGGGAAACTTCTCGATATTCATGGTCCTCCAAGGACAAGAAAAGTTCGGAATCATGTGGACAGTCCATGGTACAACGTTGACATATGTACTCAGAAGAGGATAAGAAGAAGGCTCGAGAGGAAATGGCGGTCCAACGACAGACTTCAGATTGACAGAGATCTTTTCTGCACCCAGCGTGATCTTGTCAATTCCCTTGTGAAAAGGGCGAAGCGCTCATACCTTGTGGGTCTTGTTGAAGACTGTCGAGATTATTCCAAAAAGCTCTTCTCGGTGGCTAACCGACTACTAAACCGTCAACAATCATCACCTCTTCCTTCCCACACAGACAGCCAGCAAATGGCCTCTACATTCGTCCACTTCTTTCAGGCGAAAGTCAAGACCATCTGCGACAGTTTATCTCCTGACGAAACACCACTTCATCCCTCACTTCCTCTTCCTTAGAAGTAACACGACCGACCATAGGCCGTGGGCCGAGCCTCAAAATTCTTCAGTTCCGTGGTCCATATCTGGGAAGTACTTAATTTTGTCATAAATGATTAATGGACATATATCTAAGAGCAATGGTGAATGTTCCCATTTGCACATTTTGGGCATATTTTCACAATTTTGATATAAAGTTGCTACAATTAGCAGACAGCTTTCCTGCAGTGATGATGTCATATCTGCTCCTTAAGTGACCAATCACAGCTCGGCTATTAGAGACCTGAGTGCAAATGGCCAATCACAACCCCTGTACTCTGAGTGTTTGTGTGCATGTACCATGTCTGCCACACAGAGCATCGTATACCATGACCATTGAATCATGCAATTCACCAACAAAACTAAGATTGAGAGGGCCAGGAAGAAGCAAGAAAGAGCAGAACATGGAGGTATTTAATTAGAGTTATATTTTTGTGTATTTGGGGAAAGCATTATTATGAACAGTCTAATTTTCTCCAGGTTTTATTTGCATGAACCGTAGGCCCAACTTTTCAACTACCAGTCCCATGCATTGGTATTTGTGTTATGGATTGACTCCTTTAGTTTAGTTTGAGTTTTGCGTGGGCTTAACTAAAAAATCAGTTGAATTTACCCACAAATAATTATTTCCTTTATAGGATATCACAATATTGTAGGAAGGCTGTTTTATTATGAAAATATTAATGTCTAAACAACCATTTTTATTATGAATTAAGCAGTTACTTTCTAGCAAAGCTATGCATGATTGATACAAATATCACTTACAATACATACAAGCTTGTACTCCACATTAGATTTCACAGGTGAATAGCCTTCAGTAGCTTTTGTATGTGTAAGCAGGCTATGGTCTATTCTAGATCATTCATACATGAGAGGAAAATACTATTTAAAATTTCAGTTTCAACTCCGAAACCCCAAATTTGTAGCATAGTAAGAGTTGAACATGTTGAATCAGGTAATCTAGCATTGAAGTACTGCTATGCTGCGTGAATGAATGGCATGTCCTATTTTACAATATTACTAAAATTATTGGATGAAGACAATCTATTAATAGACCCAATCACATTTTGACCAATCAGCGTTATTGTTGAAATAGCCCCTCCCCCATTCACTCCGGGCAGTATGCTATGGGGATTTAATGCCACTTCAAAAGTTCAATATACATTAAAGTAGGAGAAGGTGATTGGATTTAATGTGTTTTTAAATCAAATAGCATGGTATTTCATTTTTTATACAAGAGCAAATGGCATTAAATCTCTTATATTTTTCTGTTTCCTTGTAGTCTTTGAAAACAATGCTCCCAGCTACAAGGACCATCGTTATTCCATGCGAGACAGAAGCAGTAATGGAGCCACATTTGGAGGTCCAACAACAATGACTGAGGCAATGTCAACTTTAGGCAAGGGTTCACCATGTTCTTCCAGTCCAATGCATCAAATGGGGGAAAAAGACAAAACAGAGGATAAACCATTCACAAGAAAAAGAATGAAAGAGAAAAAAAATTATGCAGGTAAGCTGGTACAAGCTGCAGAAATGAGCAAAGATGAGAAGATTCTGCTCAAGACTTGTCTGAAAGACCTTCTTGCTTTGAATGTGAGATATAACTTCAGCCATGCTTCACCTCCTACCAGAATGAGAAGATTCTACTCAAGACTTGTCTGAAAGACCTTCTTGCTTTGAATATGAGATATAACTTCAGCCATGCTTCACCTCCTACCAGAAAACTAAACAAGATTCAACCCAAAGGACAAAGAAGCAGGTTTTGAGAAGAACTGTCATATGAACATTTCTGTAAATCAACTGCAGTAGTAGGAGCGGGGAAGGGCCGTGATTCCCGTGAAGTACATGCATTAAAATTACAGAAATTTTTGTATATGCCATATATTCTGCAGGGGGTTTATTTTCATGAATTTAACATGCTAAAATATTGGCAACATTCATACATACTAGCGCAGCATGGCTGTATGCAGTGCAGGCTGTGCTAATTCACCTTCACTTTGCGAATGTATAATTATCATCGCTGCTTGTTGATTCCGCAATCTCAAATTTAACCTCTCGCAAAATAGTCTGGTTGATCAAATTTGCAAGAACAAAGTTTTTAAAAAGAGTAAAGTCGTATGTTTTTCAGTTAATATGCAGATGAGCTTCACTCATAACACATAACATCTTCAGAAAGAAATTTTCCAAAACATGTGTTACATGTTTTATCACAATTTTGAAAGTTAAAATTTTTTCAGCCAGTTATTCTCACAAGCAGAGTCATATTGTGTGGAATACTGTGATTCTGCGTATTAGCTTTCATGATTCATATGCCCTCTCATAGTCATTGCTCCATCTATCTTATAATTTTGTAATTTTGTGTGGAATCATGGGTTACTGCATGTATTTGATTTGTAGTGGGAGCAGTAAAATATCCTAAAATGATAAATAATTCAATGTTCTGTATTTTGTCTGTGAGTACAAATTAAATAACATTTTAAAGCCTTTCTCAAGTACAGTGAATGGATTGAATATTCTGACAATAATAATGTACTAAGAATATTTTTTTTTTGGTATGATTTTGAATACATGTCTTTTTTAAAGTTAATCTACATGTAATAGGGATAATCCTTGTCCCATTTTTAAAATTTGAATGAATGAGATGGAAGTGAATGTCGAGACTTGACAGCTTTCTAATCAGGACCATGAAGTTGCCATACTTCAGGTGCCAGATGTGAAATCTCTGATGTACATAGTTATTGACTGTTGCTGAGATGTAATTTTTACTGATGTGCTCCAAAAGCTACCACTTAGGGGTATGAGATGTAGTAATCATTCACTTTGGAAGTGGTTTTCAATGCACCTGTGAGTAGGACTTTTACACTTCAAAAATACTAGTAAAGTACAATTCATGGGCTTAGAACTTACAATGGTTACCTGCTTAATTTGGAAGACATGATCACATTTAATCATGAATAAATAAAATACATCACTGCTTACTGAGAAAAGTAAAATGTTCAAGCTTTGTTGAACACTTTTTGCAAAATGTGATTTTACATATCAGGCCTACGCACATGTACTTGTTTGATGCTAATACAAACTGCACGTGCATGTATGTAAAGACTGGTTTGAATTATATCAAGAGTGTTTGTAAATTGAAGTATCCAACAGTGAATTTTATTTAAAAAATAATAACAGGTAACATGAATATACAGTTATGTGTCATGCTTATATTCCTGCATTGTTTTTCATGTAAGGTCACAGAGAGAGAGAGAGAGAGAGAGTGAGAGAGAGAGAAAGAAGGTGATACATATTAAGAGAAACAGAACAACAAATGATTAAAAGGAATACATGATAATTGCTGGGGGTGGGGTTGGAGGGGCATGTGCTTGTATCCGGGATAAACAGGAGATTAACCTTCAGAGGCCTTTTAATTTGTACATCTCAAACATTTTATCTCTCCTATTTAGTTATTCTGTTTTAATTATTAGGTCAATTATACAGTATTAAGTAAGGGGTGGGGGGGGGGGGCTTGCTGGTACATATGCAAGTAGAGCTGTATGTGTGACAATGATGGCTGTGTGTAAAAATAAAAAAAGAGAATGGGTACCGTATGAATTTGGATTGAAACATCTTGCCGATTGTGGGATTCATTATAGGCCAATTGTTTAGTATAAATTGGGGGGGGGGGGGGGGGGGCTTGCCTGCATATTTGTAAGTATACAGTGTAGATCATTATGTGTGAAAAGGATGGCTGTGTGTAAATAAAGAGAGAATGGGCACATGAAAGTTTTGATAGAAAGCATCTTGCTTATTTAGTGCGATACATATTAACTACACAGTATTCATTTATGTTGTTTCACTTCATGGATATACATGCGTGTGTTTTTTTGTTGTTTTTTTTTTTTTTGGGGGGGGGGGGGAACAGGCTGATGGGTGAACTGATTAGAATGGGGAAGGGTATACATGGGGTATAGGGCAACAGACAGACACTGCCCTCCCTTTAGACAAAGCAAATACATGTATAATTACGCTGATCATTTCATGAGACATCGATCACATACATGTATACTTAGTTTCTGTATGGATTACTATATAAGGTATTAATTAATATGCAAATTGAATTTTATGTGATTGACCATCATTACATGACATCACATTGCTCAAAATACCATCTCTGTGCCTAAAGGCTATATCTGCTCCAAATTATTCAAAGAAATATCTCTCTATTTCATGGTTGCTAAGGTAAAAATGTCCCTAGCAACCAATTCTTACTTTTTCTTTGTTTTCTACTTAATGCCCAAGTTTCAAACGTGGGAACATGTCATTCCTGTTTTGGATACATGTTTTGAACATATCTAGCACATTTTTAGGTACTTCCCAGAGATGGACCACGGAACTCAAAAACTAAGCAAGAAAACAGGCCTCGGCCCACGGTCTACCAACCCTGATGAGATTATGTCACTCTTACGTACATTGCCCCCCAAGTCATGTGAATTAGACCCTGTTCCCACTAAATCATTAAAGGAATGTTCCTCCACATTCGCTCCCATCCTCTCCTACTTGGTCAATTTGAGTTTAGAGCAGGTACATGTTCCTTCTTCATTGAAACTGCTTATGTTACTCCGTTGTTGAAGAAACCTTCTCTGGACCGAAATTCCCTCCAAAATTATCAGCCAGTCCCAAACTTACCTTTTTTGTTCAAAATTCTTGAAAGGGTTTTGTTTTCTCGTCTTTCGGATTACTTTCTGACCAATGATTTGTTCGACCTTTTCCAACTGTCCAGTCGGCTTACAGATTTCATCATAGCGTGGAAACACTGCTTGTGAATGTGTCCAACCACATCCTGCAAGGGATGGATAGAGGGAACTCAACTGCTCTCCTGCTCCTAGACTTGTCCTCCGCCTTCGACACTATCGATCATACCATTCTTTTAAACACACTTAGTTCATTTGGTGTCAAGGGTGAGGCATACAAATGGTTCGAGTCCTACCTCTCATACCGCTCTCAGATCGTTTGTCTAAATGATTGCAAATCAGTTGCTTTACCTCTCTCTTGTGGAGTACCACCGGGTTCTGTGGGCGGGCCGACTCTTTTTTCAATTTATTTAATTGGATTGCGAAAAGTTCTGTTACAACATGGCATAGATTATCATATTTATGCAGACGATATTCAACTTATGATTTCCTTTAATTCAGATCAATCGACTGCGGAAAGGGCCGTTCATCGCCTTGAATCTTGCGTGGTTGATGTTCACGATTGAATGCTCGCACGTTCTCTGAAACTGAATTCAGATAAATGTGAATTCCTTATATTTGGTTCTAAAGTGCAGCTTAGTAAAATTGATATCAATTGCATCTCATTTTCTGGCCACACAATTTATGTGTCACAAACTTGTCGCAATCTTGGTGTTATGTTTGACTCACATATGACAATGTCTAATCAAATTTCAAATATCTGCAGATCAGTTAGGTACCAATTACGTAATATCGGTTTTATTCGGAAATATTTGTCCAAGTCTGCCACTGAAAAGATAGTTCACGCCTTAATTTCCTCCCGTCTCGACTTTGGCAATGCCCTTCTGTATAATTTACCCCAAAATCTGTTGTCCAAGCTCCAGAAGCTTCAAAATGCTGCGGCTCGCATTGTTACTCTGTCCACCAAGCGTACCCATATCTCTCCTGTTTTGCAGTCGCTGCACTGGCTCCCTGTTAAACATCGCATTATTTTCAAAATTTTGTTGCTCACTTTTCACTGCGTTCACGGCTCTGCTCCCCAATACAATACCTCTTTAATTCAAAATTACACCCCAGCGAGATCTTTGTGCTCATCCACTTCCAGTTCTCTTGTGATTCCTAAAGTCTCAAAATCTTGAGGGGGGGGGGGGTGGGAACATTTGCCCACGCATGTCCTAAATTATGGAATAGCCTTCCTGAAGACATCAAAAAGTGTATAACTTCTGATTCTTTTAAAAAAATCATGTAAAAACTTTTCTGTTTAATTCTTAATTAATTTCTACATGCGCCTTGAGCACTCCACAGAGTGGATTTCGCGCTATATAAGTTACATGTATTATTATTATCATTATTACAAAATCATAGAAGAAAGGGGAAAATAATGCCTTATTTTATACAAAATACCAACGCATCTCGATACTTTACCAGTTATATAATTTACATGCGCATCCCACTTCAGGTTACATTCAGTATAAATACCAAGAAAATTAACAGCATCCACTTTAATCAGAGGAGTAGAATCTATATTAAAGAGTTATACTCTCAAGTGTATTGGATATAGTTTTTTTTTTTTTCCTTCTTCTTCTTCTTCTTCTTCTTTAATATTAATTATCAGTTTATTGACTTTGAACCATTTAGAAACTTTGGCTAGTTCAAAATTAAAATTCTGCACTAAATTTGACACGTCATTCTGAGTATAAAATAATATTGTATCATCTGCATACATTGTAAATATAAAATCATCAGATGATTTAATAATATCGTTAACATAAATCAAAAATAATAATGTACGAGGGAACAGTCAGACGAATAATTATTATAAACAGTATATTGATAACGATATTTCAAATAACTTTGATACCATTGCAATGGAATACCCCTGACACCATAATAATTCAGTTTATATAAAAGTTTATTGTGATCCACAATATCAAAGGCCTTTGAAAGGTCTTTAAAAAATTGCTATGCCAAACGTACTGCATTTAATGGCAGAAATAACACTGTCCTGTAAATTTATCAACGCATGCACAGTTGAGTGATTAGGACGGAAATCGTATTGGCTATTAGTAATAATATTATGAGTACGTAAATAAAAATATAAACGATTATGTACACATTTTTCTAATATTTTTGATAACGCTGGAAGTATTGAAATTGGCCTATAGTTCTCAAATACATGAGGGTCATCTTTTTTTTATGTACAGGGGTAATTTGGGCTATCTTTAATTTATCAAGAACAATTCCTGTTATTAAAGATTGATTAAAAATGTATGTTACAGAATTCTTTTCAAAATAACAGAACTGATATTATCAAAACCACTTGCTTTGCTGTTATGAAGTTTTTTTTTATAATTTCGTTTTCATTGATAGCCTTAAAATATATAGAACTTGAAATAGGTTCATTTTAATCTGTAAAATTTAAATGACTATCATCCTGTTGAAGAGAAGTAATAGCTTATTTAAAAGAGTTTATGAAATATGTCCTGAATTCATGTGCAATCTGTTGTGGATCATCAATTAGTATGTTATCACGTATGAAATATTTAGGAAGACTTCTCTGGATATTACCTAACAATTTGTTCATTACAGACCATGTTCCTTTAATATTATTTTGCTTTTGTTTTTAATTTATTGCAATAGAAAAACTTCTTAGCATGTCGGAGCTTATTATTTACTTTTTTCTGTATATCTTATATTTTCTTTTACTTGAAGATTTACTATCATGTAAGAAAATTTTGTAAAGTTTATTTTTTCTTTCTTATGGAACGTAATAAAGTCGGTGTTACGAATACAAGATTTTTAAAATTTATTCCTAGTTAGAGGTAAGTGTTCATCGAATGCAGTTTATAATGTAAAATAAAGCAATGCGACATTATCATTCGAAGACAATTATAGTGGAGACCAATCTGTTAAATACTAGTGATTCATTAATGAATTAATACTATCATCCGTAATCTTACGTGAAAACCTATAAGTATTTGAAACACTACGTACATACGTTTGTTTTTCTAGAGAGAAGGAAAATAGGTAAATGGTCAGAGATATCGACACAAAAACTTCCACTTACAAAATCAGTATCCATGACATTGGTAAAAATATTATCGATTAATGTAGCAGAACTGCAAGTTATACGAGTTGGGGTTTTGATGAGAGGGAAAAGACCGCATAAAGAAGTTAAACTAAAAAAAATTGTACCATCAGAATTATATAGTTGTTTTAAAATGTCAATATTAAAATCTCCAGTAATTAATAAATTACTGTGCTCACATTTGAGTTTAAATAGTACACTGTAATAAAATTTCAAAAAGTTATCAAGGTTGGTATTTGGCTTTCTATATTACACCAACTGTATTTTTACATCAGTTACATGTATAATATCGATGAATATAACTGAAGATCATTTTTCATATCTTCAGAGCAAGTAATATCACTAAATGTATTTTAAATGATTTGATATGAAAATGCTACACCACTGCCGCGACCTAAAATCCGGTTAGTATTAATAAATTCGTAGCCTTCTAAATGAAAAGGTATTGTATAGGTGTATTAAGATTACGAACATTCATAGGTAATATATTCAGACCACAACAATGATGAAACTTCAAATTAATTCCTTATGTGTGTAAGATTGACACTTTACAAACAAGTTATAAAAATTTTAATCAGGGTTTATATCTTCTAAATAGTTCATGGAATATTTTTCAATAATGTCATTCCATAGCACTTGCATGTAAACGATTCATGTATATCCAGATGTATGATTACTAAATATTGATGTTCACATAACAAAAGAGAGTGAATTTCTATACGTTTCTCTGACATATTTGACTGGTAAAGGTATAAAAAGCAAGGTATGATTTTTTACAAAGAAAAATATTTAAGTATAATAAAAACAAACAAAAAACTACGAAATTATGAATGTCAAGAGTTCAAGGTTTACACAGTCAGTGTTCAATTAAAAAAGTGAGGGGGAAAAGGTTTAGTGAACGTGCATGTGTACATCCAGGAACAATTATTCATATGAGTTCATCCGTTTATTCATATTTTGATTATCTCTTTTCTTTGAGAGAGTGAAGTTTTTCAATACTTTGAATCACATCACTTGTTTCAGATTTTTTCCATTGTCATCAACTTCGGCGACCAGTTCTATTTACTTGGGGTGTAATCTATAATTGGGACGCTACGTGATTATACACAACGTACTAAAAGTTAAATCTGGGGTAATAATTATATAATATTGACTGGCCTTGAGGGGGATACGACATATATTTCCCGAACTGCATTCATATTACCCGAGTCGAAGACGAGGGTGATATGAATCTAGTGAGGGCGATATATGTCGTATCTCCCAAAAGTAGGAGCCAGTCAATATTGTTATTATCATCCCATCATACATCTAGAGCGAGCCTACATTACCTCTTCTACTGATAGCCATTCCAAAATAAGGCACAATAAAGGCGCGGCGTCGCATAATAATGCGCGCGTATATAATTGCTTGTGCGCAGCTGTACTGCTTCGGCCGCGCCGCGTATGACAAGTTCCCGGATTTTAGACCAGAGAAAATATATTACCCGGTTTTTGTGAAAGAGGATAATAAAAGGAATATTACCCTCTTTGCCCGGTTTGCACCAAAGACGAGGGGAATACAATTTTGTAAAACCACAGCTCAGATGTCTGATACTGATAATAATAAAGAATACCTCATTATTATCCAGGAAACTTGTACTCTGCTCCTATCATTATCAGGTGCAAGAGTTTGGGGGTTAATGTAAAAAAAAAAAAAGATACATTAGTTATGACTAGCTCTACGAGGACAAATAGCAAACTAAAAACATATGTGACCCATCACGTCAAAATGAGACAGAAGTCGCTGGGCTAGAACTTGAGAAAATTGGGCAAATCTCGAAAAACTTCAAATTTTTTGATTTTTTTCTTCCCCAATGATTTGAATCCTCAATGTTTCATGAATGCTCTGTAAAAATATTGAGTCCTAAATATAACGGGAAAGGGTAGAAAAAGCAGTTTTTCTGCGAGTCCTTTTTTCGGTCAACTCTTCTATTTTTTCGGACAGCTGGTACGTGCCAGTGCTGAAAGAAAGCCATCCGCTAGGCCCCGCCCCTAGCTACGCAGGGCTTTGTTCATTGGATGTTCGCAGTCACGTGATCTCTGTAAAAGAATTCGCAATAAAATACCTTTGTAATTGTCGTGTGCTACGCTCGTGCTTGCGCCGTCTCGAATTGTTCTAAGATTAGATATTGCTTCTGTTATCATCGCATCAACTACGAATCGGTCCTGTCATCTTATTCCAATAATTGATTTTTCTTCGTAAATCGTCCGTTAACCGTTCAAACCATGCCTCGTTGTGCAGGTTTTATTATTTCTTAAAGATCGAGTTAACGAGAGTGAAAAGATGACTTTCAAACAACGACACTGTTTTACACGATAATAATAAGGGGTAAATTCTGTCACACTTTTAAAAGCCGAAAAGAAAAGAAGGTTGGGCTTTTAACCAGACAGAAAAGGACTCGTGTCGAGATTATGAAACAAGCGCGTGATTTGGAAGAACAATGAGAGAGAGAGAGAGAAAAAAAAATCAATAATCGTCTCGCACAGGAGGTGACTTAATCCTTGTTCTTTGAAAGGGGAGAATTCTATACCTTTTTATAACATGGCGAAAAGAAAAGAAATTTAGCTTATAGAAACCAGTAGATTGTATACAATTTTTTTAAAGCTCGAGCTTACTAGAGCGGAGTGAAAAGATCACTTTCAAGCTAAGTCACAGTTTATTTTCATCATGCTCTTCCCACTAGTTAGAATGAGGATAATAAGCAGCCAATTCTGTAACTCTTTTAACAGTCGAAAAGAAAATAAAATTAGCTTTTTAACCAAAAAGAAAAGGCCCTTGGTTGCGAAAATGAAACAAGTGGCTGATTTGTTTTAAGGCTCGAGTTAACTAGAGCGGAGAGAAACGATGATTTTCAAGCTCATGAAGACGCAGTTTATCTTCATCATGTTCATCCCGCTAGTTAGAATGAGGATAATAAGCGGCCAATATTGTAACTCTTTTAACAGTCGAAAAGAAAAGAAAATTAGCTTTTAAACCAGAAAGAAAAGGCTCTTTTTTGCGATAATGAAACAAGTGCCTGATTTGCTTTAAAGCTCGAGTTAACTAGAGCGGAGAGAAACGATGATTTTCAAGCTAAGACACAGTTTATCTTCATCATGTTCATCCCGCCAGTTAGAATGAGGATAATAAGCGGCCAGTTCTCTTATTCCTTTAAAAGCAAAACAGAAAAGAAAGTTAGCTTTCAAGACAGAGTTAAGAAGAACTGTTGAAATCATGATACAGGTGAAAGATTTAGAAGGGAGAGAGAATTGTCTGGGCGTTAATTTTTACAAAAAGCAGTTATCATTACTTTTTTAAAGCTCTAGTTAACTATAGAGCGGCGCTATAAGAAGCAGTTAATCTTCATCCCGCTGTTGAACATCAGGATAATAAGCGGCAAGCTCTGTAACTCTTTTATCAGCCGAAAAGAAAAGAAAATTAGCTTTTTAACTATAAAGAAAAGGCTCTTTATTGCGATAATGAAACAAGTGCCTGATTTGTTTTGAAGCTCGAGTTAACAGAGCGGACAGAAACGATGACTTTCAAGCTAAGACGCAGTTTATCTTCATCATGTTCATACCACCAGTTAACATGATGATAATAAGCGGCCAGTTCTCTTATTCCTTTAAAAGCCGAACAGAAAAGAAAGTTAGCTTTCAAGACAGAGTTAAGAAGAACTGTTGAAATCATGATACAGGTGAAAGATTTAGAAGGAGAGAGAGAATTGTCTTGGCGTTAATTTTTACAAAAAGCAGTTATCATTACTTTTTAAAAGCTCTAGTTAACTATAGAGCGGCGCTATAAGAAGCAGTTTATCTTCATCCCGCTGTTGAACATCAGGATAATAAGCGGCAAATTCTTAAGTCTTTTAACAGTCGAAAAGAAAAGAAAATTAGCTTTTTAACCAGAAAGAAAAAGCCCTTGGTTGCGAAAATGAAAGTGCCTGATTTGTTTTGAAGCTCGAGTTAACTAGAGCGGAGAGAAACGATGATTTTCAAGCTCATGAGGACGCAGTTTATCTTCATCATGTTCATACCGCTAGTTAGAATGAGGATAATAAGCGGCCAGTTCTGTACCTCTTTTAACAGTCGAAAAGAAAAGAAAATTAGCTTTTTAACCAGAAAGAAAAAGCCCTTGGTCATGCGAAAATGAAACAAGTGCCTGATTTGTTTTGAAGCTCGAGTTAACTAGAGCGGAAGCGATGATTTTCAAGCTCATGAAGACGCAGTTTATCTCCATCATGTTCATCCCGCTATAGTTAGAATGAGGATAATGAGCGGCAAATTCTTAACTCTTTTAACAGTCGAAAAGAAAAGAAAATTAGCTTTTTAACCAGAAAGAAAAAGCCCTTGGTTGCGAAAATGAAACAAGTGCCTGATTTGTTTTGAAGCTCGAGTTAACTAGAGCGGAGAGAAACGATGATTTTCAAGCTCATGAGGACGCAGTTTATCTTCATCATGTTCATCCCGCTAGTTAGAATGAGGATAATAAGCGGCAAGTTCTGTACCTCTTTTAACAGTCGAAAAGAAAAGAAAATTAGCTTTTTAACCAGAAAGAAAAAGCCCTTGGTCATGCGAAAATGAAACAAGTGCCTGATTTGTTTTGAAGCTCGAGTTAACTAGAGCGGAAACGATGATTTTCAAGCTCATGAAGACGCAGTTTATCTCCATCATGTTCATCCCGCTATAGTTAGAATGAGGATAATAAGTGGCCAATTCTGTAACTCTTTTAACAGTCGTAAAGAAAAGAAAATTAGCTTTTTAACCAGAAAGAAAAAGCCCTTGGTTGCGAAAATGAAACAAGTGCCTGATTTGTTTTGAAGCTCGAGTTAACTAGAGCGGAGAGAAACGATGATTTTCAAGCTCATGAGGACGCAGTTTATCTTCATCATGTTCATCCCGCTAGTTAGAATGAGGATAATAAGCGGCCAGTTCTGTACCTCTTTTAACAGTCGAAAAGAAAAGAAAATTAGCTTTTTAACCAGAAAGAAAAAGCCCTTGGTCATGCGAAAATGAAACAAGTGCCTGATTTGTTTTGAAGCTCGAGTTAACTAGAGCGGAAACGATGATTTTCAAGCTCATGAAGACGCAGTTTATCTCCATCATGTTCATCCCGCTATAGTTAGAATGAGGATAATAAGTGGCCAATTCTGTAACTCTTTTAACAGTCGTAAAGAAAAGAAAATTAGCTTTTTAATTAGAAAGAAAAGGACCTGTGTCGAGATTATGACATAAGTGCATGATTATTTTTAAAGTTCGAGTTAACAGAGCAGGGAGAAACGATGACTTTGAAGTTAAGTTGCAGTTTATCTTAATCCCGCTGTTTAAAATGATGATAATAAGCATGATAAGCGGCCCATTTTCTATTTTGTTTAAAAGCCGAAAAGAAAAGAAATTTAACTTTTTAACCAGGCAGAACCAGGCAAAGGACCTGTGTCGAGATTATGAAACAAGCGCGTGATTTAGAAGGACAATGAGGGAGAGAGACAAAAAAATCAATAATCGTCTCGCGGAGGAGATGACGTAATCCTTGTTCTTTGAAAGGGGCGAATTCTATACCTCATTAACATGGCGAAAAGAAAAGAAATTCAGCTTTTAGAAACCAGAAGATTGTATACACTGTTTAAAAGGTAGAATGAACTAGAGCAGGGTAAAAATATTTCTTTATTATAAAGCTGTTTTAACCAATCGTTTAATCTGCTAAAAAAATAAAGAACAAACAGAAAAGAAAGTTAGCTTTCAAAACGGAATTAAGAAGAACTGTCGAAATTATGATACAGGTGTGTGATTTAGAAGGAGAGAGAGAATTGTCAGGGCGTTAATTTGACCAAAAAAGCAGTTTTTTTTTTAAAGCTCTAGTTAACTAGAGCGGCGCTAAGAAGCAGTTTATCTTCATCCCGCTGTTGAACATTATGATAATAAGCAGCCAATTCTGTAACTCTTCTAACAGTCGAAAATAAAAGAAAGTTAGCTTTTTAACCAGAAAAAAAGGCCCTTGGTTGCGATACTGAAACAAGTGCCTGATTTGTTTTAAAGCTCGAGTTGACTATAGAGCGAAGAGAAACGATGACTTTCAAGCTAAGACGCAGTTTATCTTCATCATGTTCATCCCGCTAGTTAACATGATGGTAATGAGCGGCCAATTCTCTAATTCGTTTAAAAGCCAAAAAGAAAAGAAAGTTAGCTTTTAACCAGAAAGAGAAGGACCTGTGTTGAGATTATGAAACAAGTGCGTGAGTGAACTAGAGCGGAGAGAAGATCACTTTCAAACAATAATTGTCTCGTCAGGGAGTGTTAATCTTGTTTTTTTTTAGAAAGCGGGAAGTTATCTAGCTCCTTCAAAAATCGAGAAGAAAGGACAGTTAGCTTTCAAAAGAAAGAAAGAGAACTCTGTCGAGATTACAATACAGGTGCGTGATATAGAAGAAGAGAGAGAAAAATCAATAATCGTGTGTTAATTCTTAAGCTTCCAAAAGTGGCGAATTCTATTGCTCTTTCACAAGACGAAGAGTAAATAAGTTAGCTTTATAATCAGACATCAACGATCTCCGTCAATATCATGGTTGGTAAAGATTCGTCTATTCAGTAATTTTACCAGGCTTTAATCACTTTGCGACAATCGAATCCAAGCTTGGAAAAAGAAAGCAAATGACATTGAAAGAAATCAAGTTTACATGATTAAATTAGAAAAAATAAAATGAAATGAGAACCTCTTAAAGTTTGAACTATAATCTAAAAATTTCCCCGCACAAATGACAGACTTATAAAAATTTTGACTAAAGCTAGGTTATTAAACCCTTTATGGAGAAAATAAAGAAGAGCATACCGGCATACAATGTATAGGAACGGCTCAACGAAAAAAGCACGAAGTCGATGCGGGAAGCTTTTTCAGTGCCGTAAAACTACTTGATTTTCTACCCCTTAAAGCGGTAAAATTCATGGCTTAAATGAATTAAAATTCATGTTTTCATGAGAAGAGATCCTAAAGAAACATAAGCACTAAGTTTTATTCAAATTAATAAACGGTTGCTAAGGACTTTTTCCAAATCTAGTTGACATTCCAAACGGAAAATGCTGCATGTCGGCAAAACGGAAGTCAAACTTTGGAAGCGCTTTTCTCGAAGAAATGTTTTTCTAGAGTCCTACTATATTCAAGTTTCAAAAGCTATTATCTCCACTAATACTCACTCTCTAGAGTTGAACTATATACCAAATTAAAGCTTATGAAACGGAGAATAATAATAAATAATAAAATGAAATTTCAAAAAATGCGACTTCTGTCTCATTTTGACGTGATGGGTCACATATACATATACACTCTTTAAAAAGTTGGGCAAAAAATGCCCAATTTTTAACCAACACTGGGCAACATACTGTCCACACAACTTTTGGTTAAAATTTGCCCAACTAATGTTGGGCAATCCATTTACTATGTTGTTGGGCAAATTAAATTGCCCATCAGTTGGTGACCCATTAGATTTTACCCAACTCTACAATTGCCCAACTGTTGGTTCTATTCTCAGTTGGGTAATTATTGCCCAACCAATCTTACCCAATAGGATTGCCCAACCCTCTATTTGTTCAGCTGTTTGGTAATAAATATCATGTGGTTGGGCAAATTCAGCTGCCCAATTTATTGTTTCCTTTTTCCTCCAACCTAGGTAAAAAAAAAAAAAGAAATCTGCTTGTTACGTCCTTCTGGGTCTTAACCTAATCAATCCTAACCTATCCTATTTTAAGCTATCCTATCCTCTATCTTAACCTATCCTATCCTAGTCCTATCCTATCCAG
Organism: Heliocidaris tuberculata; assembly: GCA_025618425.1. Classification (NCBI taxonomy): domain Eukaryota; kingdom Metazoa; phylum Echinodermata; class Echinoidea; order Camarodonta; family Echinometridae; genus Heliocidaris; species Heliocidaris tuberculata. The sequence goes on from CM046841.1 coordinate 240,809, forward strand.
TTAGTGCAAACTAGTGCAAGCTCTTATATACCCCTTATATTTTTTTATGCATTCGGTGACAGTTAGTAAATCGGGCCACCCCAAACCATACGCTACTAAAAATTCATGAATATTCATATAAGTGTTTTCCCCAATATTGGGTAAAAATATTTACCACAAGTTGGGCAAAAGCGAATTTCTAACCAACCATCAGTTACCCAACAAAATTTACCCAACTGGCAAAGGAAATGTGACAAAATTACACAACTACAGGGCAACAAGTACCCAACCCATAATTACCAAATACTGTAACAGTTGGTAAATATATGCCCAATATTTAGGTAAAAAGTATTGGCCAATATTGGTTACACCACTCGAGTGTCCAGTTGGTTAATAATAGCCCAGAATTGGGAATATTTTTAACCAACCAGCAGTTACCCAACTAAATTTACCCAACATTTTAACAGTGTAGGAGAAGAAAAATCCACCTTCATGTGAAGCGATGAAAAAAATCAGTTTTACTTCTGATCTTGTGAGAAAGATGACTGATGTGAGTCTACAATAACTGTGTTCCGTTGCCCATTGCCATCGGTTGATATTGCTGTCCGGTTTAACTGTATTCATGTTGCACTGAAAGGAAACAAAATGGAAGCGGGAGTCATGTCTCCATATCGAATCTGTATCATTTAATTTGGGAGGATTTTTAAAAAGCGTTCAATTTTTATAAGCATTGTAAAGGCCTACGTGGATGTGTGTAGTGTAAGAGAGAGAAGAAGAAGATTCAGACTTGGTTCACCTAGGTTGACATTTAGTATAGCTTCCATCGCGTATCTTATCATGTAAAAACAATTTTAGAATTCGAAGGTAAGGAGTGCATTATTAAATCCATTGCTTAAATCGCGAAAATGTCCAGTGATGAACTCGAAGTCCGAAATATTCGCGATCCGAAGCTCCCGTGAATTTGAATGCTCAATGGGAAAAATTTTCATTTGAATGCTCATTCTATCAAAATGTATGATGAAAGTATGCAATCGCTCGCCCTAAAAAGCATATTGAATGCTCATTTTAGGCAACTCAGTGTTCATCTTGATGAGCATTCAAATTCACATGAAATCGAGCTACTGTGCATCAATTTGGCTGCTGCTTGGATGAATTTGACCGGGAAAACCTTTAATAATATAGTCTTAATACCCAGGGTACTGGGTAGCTTCATCAGCTACCGTTCTTCCTGAGGGTCCTGCAATAATAATGATCACCCCTGCTTTCACTATGAAGAGGGTCACATTTCTTATATAAAATGAGCTATATCTATAATGATAAAAAGGCAAACATTGTAAAAGAGTACGATTATACTTGGAAAAGAATGTACTGTTTCTACTTGTAAAAGTGTAGACATCTTGCTCCCTCTGCACCCCTATTGCTATAAAAGTAATTCCGATGCTAGAAGCATACTGGGCCTTTTTAGGACTTTTAAAGAGTATGTTGTCAGATAAACTGAAGGGGAATCTGTTGGGAGCTTATAGGGCCACTTATCAGAAGAGAAGAAGGGTGCTTATTGGAAGAAGAAGGGTACTTATCAAAAATTAAATGGGGCACTGGCTGAAATGACATTTCGTTTCCAAAGTTTACTGCGCAGGCTTAGTTCAATCAAGAGTTTCCTCGTTGCACTTGCATTTATAACAAAGTTTCGTTTGTGCTTTCTTTGTAATCAAATCCAATTACATTCCAGACTTTGACGGCAGTAACTCTAAATTGACAAATTGTGACTACGGTTGCAAAAGCAGCAAATTTTGAAAATGACATTGCCTCCAAAAAAAAAAAAAATTAAAAAAAATAGCCGTAGCATCCAATCGGAAAATTGATGATCTTGGTGTCATTTTACTGGGGAAAGAATTTTCTGCTCCATAAAAAAAAAAAAACTAATGATATCGTGCCAATGTTGCCGTCGAAATTGCATATATCATGTGTTGCGTTCTTTCTGGGCCACGCCGTATACATGTATATATGCATAGTTAACATCTTTCTGGCTTACAGCAGACAACATGTTCTTTAACCTTGCCTTTTATCACCAAATCAATAGCGTTATTTCGTTTTATCGAGACGAGCCTTGAAATAGATGAATGTACGATGTGATGTACATGTACCTGTAACGTTGTGTCATTTTGAAAATGAACTCAACTGATAAAAGTCATGACATGAATTGAGCTACGCATGCTTTCTATTTGTCGCAGGTTTATTTGGCTTATTGCAATGAATACTCACCAAGCATATCTTTACAAGTAAAAAGTTAATGCAGTATATGTTAGAATTTTTATGTGATCTTGCCCCTTGCGTGAAACCCTAGAGAGTGAGTATTAGTGGAGATAATAGTTTTTGAAACCTGAGGACAGCAGGGCTCTGGAAAAGTATTTCTTCGAGAAAAACGCGTCGAAAGTTTGACTTCGATTCAAGTGAATTCCAATTAACATTTCTTTTCTTCCATCGTTTTTGTGGACATTTAACATTTGTTCATTATAGTATACTAATATACAATGGCACTCGAGGATCTGGCTAAAACTATTCGCATCGAATGGTATGGCTATGCATATTGTGATGATGTCAACTATGATAATGGCAGTTATGGTACTAGGGAAAATGTTTGAGTAGGGTAGAAAGGCATTGGGGAGCACGGGGGCATCGAAGGAATACCAAATAGTACTATTCTCCCGAGGGACATCGGCCCGAGGGAGAATAGTACTATTTGGTGTTCCTGAGGGCGAATAGTTTTAGCTTGTTCCGAGAATGAGTAATTGTATATTTTTTTTATATCCGTCATCTTGAACAAAAGCTTAATATGTTACTCATCTACTTGATCATCTGCACTGTAGGGTATGATCACGTATACACATTTGGCCGGAATTCACAAATACTAGGTGGTTTCAATTCAGACCATGGTTTTATGCAAATTTCGTGGTATAAATACGCTTGATTTAGCGCATACACTTTAAAAACATCCTATAATGAATGCGCGCCGGTCGCGCGTGGTTGGCAAAATAGAGCTTAATTCACGCTAGTTGCCATGGTTCAGACCATGGTTTATTTAAATCAATTTAAAATACCATGGTCTGAATTAACATAAACCATGGTCTAAACCATGGCAACTAGCGTGAATTTAGCGCTTTTGCCAATCACGCGCGACCGGCCCGCGTTCATTATTGGATGTTTTTAAGTGTATGCGCTAAATCAAGTGTATTTATACCACGAAATCTGCATAAACCATGGTCTGAATTGAAACTACCTTTGTGAATTCCGGCCGTTGATTCTGAAAAAGGGGTGAATTTGCGTGGATATCAAACGCGTAATGATAACATCATTACGCACCGGTGCATGCCTAAAACAATAGATACGCGCAAATGAAGGTCGTCACAATGTATTACGCGCTCAGGCTGCACTGAGCAGCTGCTTTTTTCTCTCTTTTTTTTTTTGTCCTTCGCGTCGCGAGTCGAGGGGGGGGGGGAAGACGAATAGTTCATTTTTTCCCGCTGACGTCATCGAATAGTTCTTCTTTTTTTCCTCTGATCACTGCTGATGATGGGGGAAAACATGAACTATTCGATGACGTCAGCAGGAAAAATAAACTAGACGTCAAGAAAAACGGCTTTTCTAGTAAAACTATTCATTTTCTTGTTGTGTACACTCCTAATGCAACAATCTTACGATGAGGGATATAATAGAATATAATATAAAGTAACATATTTAGAATTTTAAATACAAGGAAGAAGGCCCGAATCCCAGTAAGCTTAACGGGTACGCCTGAGAACACAAGTACAATATAAATAGAAGAAAAGAAGAGAGGGACGGACAAAGAAAGGGAGAGAAAATGATATAGGGAACTAGGAAGAAAGAGGAAGGAAGAGAACTGCAACATATAAGCTATACTGATGGAGTCGGATAGCACGCATATATAACAGTACAATGGCAAGATATAATTGAAGATTATAATAATTATGCAAGTATTTACAGGTATTCTTAAAGAATGATACTGGAAACAGGTTCAGATGGGATATAATCAAGCAAGACATTGTAACGGTTCACTCCCAGCCAGCAGATTTAATGATGAGGATATGAATGTTTTGATTGTTTCCCTCCCCTATTCTGTATTGGCATCGATATAAATAAAATAACAAAAAATACTTGGTAACTATATTTATGTTCCAAGAGTACCGTTTACGGGGATTAGTTATTTCGGGAAACAAGCGACAAAAGAGACATTTTTTCATCATTTTAGAGGATGAGGATAAATTGCCTCAATATAGGTGGTGGATCCACCACAGGGGTAGTACACCTACCGATTTTGAGGGTAGGCCTATTGGTCCTTTTGGGAAAGAGGGTTAAAATAATATGTTCGTTTATTTCTTTCTAATGCATATTTCGCTGCCTCTCATCACCATTCACTTTTGCTTATAGTTAATTTAATACTTAGTCAATATTTAATTCCTTTCTAGTCTGCGTTTCGGTCTCTATATTGATTTAATTAGAGGGTTAGTGGGACACTATAGGGGTACGATGTAGGGGGCATCCCCCCCCCCCCCCCCCCCCCCCCCCCCTCCGCCAATACCCGATAATTGTGAAATTATGCTAGGGCAATTGTCACCTCGTATTCGGGCGGCGATATTGTCTATTTGTAATTATTTTATCTTATCTAGTACAGCAAGTAGCCATTCAAATGTTGATGAATATGTTCATCTGTGTCTGATCTGTATGGCATTATTGTTCAACAATGAAACCAAAGAATGAGGAACAATGAGGTGGATTGAGCTCTACTTGTCAACTATAGTCTCAGGACCGCCTTCAAGTGTTTCTCATCCTTGTTTTTGTTTTCACTTTATTAATTTGACGACATGATGGAAATGCTCATCAACACTGAAATGGCCAGATGCCCTATTTTTGCACTTTTTGCACCCCAAAAATATCAAAATTTGACAAATTGTTTTTACCTCAGAATGAGCACCTTTTCCATTACAAGATGGGCACTTTCATCGCTAGAGTGACATTTACTGATTTGGGAAAATCAAGGATGTACGCCCCGTGACATCCCAGGCAATAGATATTGTGAATTTTAGTATTAATGAAAATGAAAATGGTAACGTGTTTTTTCTCAAATACCTTATCTGATTTATGTGTGCGCTAAGAGAGTGTCTCGTAAACTACTTGACATGTGTAGGTTTTGCAATAATTTCATCTTGGAAAACAATTATAATTGTTGTTTTTGAGCCCTCTGCATGTTTTCTTTTCTCAAAATTTTTATAAACGAAGTGTCGGTATTGTTTTGTGTTTACGTTTTCGTTTTTTACTGTTTGGGCAACTAGGAACATGTCTTAAGAAAGTTAGAAGATGCTGTCTCCCTCCTAAAATCACAATTTTTAACTATTCCGTGTTCTGAAAGAAATATCCTGCACTATTAATCAGATTATTCGTTTATGTAACATACAATGGCGTATAGGGTGATTCGAGCCACTGAGGGGCCGCTGGCATCATTGAGGGCACTAGTCTTACTCGGAAATAAAATGCAAATTTACAAGGCCACTGGCACTGATTGGGGGAGAGTGCGGGAGGGGTCCTATTGTTTTCCATTCCCCCATACCCCCTGTAGCTGTACCTATACGCCACTGAACTTACCTACATGTATTCGTTTTTGCCGTTCCTGAGAGTCCCTTTCTAGGAAGGCAAGATGATCAATTCCCCCGTCTTTGACTCACTGACGAAAAAATGACGACGATGAAAATCGTCTTCCCTGGCTTCCATGTTGTCTCCATTGTCATAACGCCGCCGGGCCCTTATTCTCCTAGGTATGCCTTGTTTTACCTTAAAGTCCCGACGATATCCTTTATAGATGATCGCTTCTTCACCATCAACAGTAACAATAATATCGGAGTCAGTTTTATTTGCAATAATAGTGTGTCGGTTATTTGTAATGATCGCTGCTGTAATACCGGCGATAGAACCAGCGATTCCTAAAACAGCCGTCCCTACAGCCCACATTAGTGCCATGGTTTCCCTTCTGTAGCTGCTCAACAAAATAATGCAATAAAGAAAATATCTGTAGAGATCAGTTATTAATTTGGAGCAAAGATTTAGAAGCTATAACCAGAGGAATAAACTCAAAGCAAAATGCGACGAGCACCTCACAATTTGCAGACTGCCTATATTACTTTTATTATTTCTGTTAACATAAATGATCTGTCGAACGATTCCAATATCATAATGATGACAAATTCTATTACAGCAAAAATAATAACGCAGTTGATGAAAAATTTTGCAAAGAATATTCCATAGTTAATGATTAACTATTTAACAACCGTCAAGTATCCTGACTGGACAATTTCTAATCATCAGATCATGATGACGTTAAGCAGTTTACTCAATCAGCTAACGTTACCATGAGGAACGTCACGTAGGCCATAGGCGCCGCGGATGGTGGGAGGGGGGCAGGGGGAGTTGCCCCCCCCCGCCCACCAATCAATCAAATTAGCCCCTTTCTCATAAAAAAAAAGAACATAACAATGATGCGTTAAAAAACGATGTATTAGTAAACTTGTTAGTCCTCTAAACTGCAAACTTTCATCATTTCCATTCTTTAACTCGGTCGCTCTCGTATAGACGCAATGTTTGCTTTTATCTATCAGGAGGGGGGGGGGACTGTTACCACCCCCCTCCTATGGCAGGAAATAGTTTTGTGGTATTGCAATCACGTTTGTAGTGCTCTAAAGGAAGCCTTTCACCATTCCAAAACCTAAATATCCTCAAATGCTCTCTACGCTCCCCTAAATATAGATGGATATAAAAGTGTAGACCTTTCTTCTATTAGTGGCACGAAAAGTGAGGGAGCAGATCTGTTTTCCCCCTTCCCCTATTCACAAGACCATAATTTTGCATAATTCTCGTGCTGTAAAATTAAAAGTTTCAGCTTGCAAGTAATCTAAATTTTCTTGTTTTGCAGTAATCGAGTTTTCCCCCTCAATGAGCCCTCCCGCAAAATAAAAAGAAAAGAATGTTAGAAGAAATGATTTTGATTGTTTAACGATGTATAAACAGCTGTATTTTGCTCTAGAATACAATTTATACATTCCAAAATGGATGCATTGTTTCTTGGACCCTGTTTACAACAAGGCTCAAAAGCGCGGGGGCAGTGTTTCTTTCTGCAAAAAGATGGGGCAAAGTCTTTTTTTCCTGTCCTCCACACAAAACAAAAAATATAATATGACATCAATCATTTTGCAGTCTAATACTGGAAAAGATTTCCTTGCAGTGGCGGATCCAGGCACGGGCGCGCGCCTTTTTAAATTTTTCTGTTTTGTGATTTTTTTACAGTGGGAGGGAGAATACCCCCCTCCCACACCCTCCGCTCCCTCGCCGCTGGGGCCGCCTACCCCCTATTCAAATTCCTGGATGCACCACTGCCTTGTGCTCTAAAATACGAAGTTCCAACATTGAAGTCTCACCGACGATCGCTATGCGGTCCCTCGCATTTTAAAGGGATTGATTAACTTTGCCCAGGACTGAAAAAAAATCACTGTTCCAACTAATGCTGTAATCATAACTGCAAACCTTTAGGTCAGACAGGAATCGCCTGAGTTTTATAAGCTGATCGGTCGTTTATATATCAGGATATTTACGATTGAACGTTGATGTCGGGATAGAGTACCACCAAACCCTAAAGAACTCTTACGGTTCTATCATAGAATACCGTACAATGAACGAATCCCTATTTCTTCAAGGGCTGGAAACCCGCTCTGAAATCGCCAAGCGCTGGTGCTTGGTTTTTGTGACTGCAGCGCGCTGCAGTCACAAAAATCGCTTTTCGCCCCTTTTTTAGGATAGTAAACAGGTTCCATATTTTGCTCTCATACTTTCACATATCCTTAATTATATGTGTAGTTACAGGATTGCACACAATTCACTGGCATTTGAGCTGATTTTTGAATTTTTCACAAAGTTAATCAATCCCTCTTTATAGATGCAGAGTTTCACTGAACAAATGCCGTTTATCTTAGGTGCTCGTAGTTGGGGTGGAAGATGCTTCCCTTTTTGAAGGGTTTGAAAAAAAAAATCATTTTCATTACATTTCACATTTTATTTTTTATTTTTTGTTCATTCCCAATAAATACAAATACAAAATAAAATTATCATAATAATAAATACAATGCAAAATTTATACAAAACGCATTTCAAATAAAGATAGATCAATACAAAAAAATAAATAATACCTTTGAAAGAAAAGTAGGATAACTACATATGAAACTTGATGTATATTCTGTGGAAATTTCGTCCCCTCACAAAATAACCCCCCCCCCCCCCCCCCCCCCACTAAAAAAATGTGATGATCTACCACTAAAACGATGTATAAGTTTTCTGGTTTCAGTTTCAGTATTCCATGCAAATTCTGTACTCGCTTGGTAGATACGCTCTTTTACATATTAATAGGGCCTACATAACGCATTATTTCTTACGCTCTACATGTACAGAAACCGTGTGTACTATTTCAAACCTTTTGCATGTAATCTTAAGATATAATGTCTCCATACTAAATAGAACAATTTTTAAGTGCTCAGTCGCTATCCCTTGCTCAAACCCTTGGGGAAAAAATTAAAATAGTTTCTAGCTGTTAAAAAAATAAAAAATAAAAAAATAAGAAACTATGTCCGCTATGGTTTACGTATAAATCACTCTAGAATGTAAAATATCAATATTGAACTTCCAAAAAGATTTTTTTCTCTCACTTCCTCACATGATACACTATAAGAGCTCTATATATGAAAGCTGTCCGATTCTCAATCTTATGTAAATCATAACACTGGAGTAGGCTGTGCTTTGCTATGTGTTTAAATGTACTCTTGAACTCAAAATTCCAATATCTCAGGAACAAGTTTTTGTTTGGTCGCTACGCTCCCTCTCCTAATAATAAACTTATGTTGATGCTAACTAATACAAGTTGAAATTACTTGAATGTTCTTTTGTATTCAATTTTACTTTAAAATTTCACGTATATTCTACTAAATTGAAAGTTTGAGCTAGTAAGACTTAAATCGAGTGCGTAAGTGGCAAAACTGATGTTTTTAAGTAAATTTTACATGGGAAAAATAAGTACAGTAAGTACAGTGTACATCAAATTATGATATTGTGTGGTTTTATTGCTTTACTCCCCCACATTACCTCACATTATATACTTTAACTTTTTAAAATTGTAGAAGATCTATAAGCTGTAATTCTCTGGTTCTTAGAGCTTCCTGCCACATACCAAAAATGTCAAATCAAATAAAACGAAAAGAAAAAAACAAAACAAAACAAAAACCAAGAAAACAATAATCGTTAAATTGTCTTTTTATGCAATAATACATAACACATTCACTTAATATTGGTACCAATAAAAGGCTCAAAAAGTTTGCTCACTAGCTTCATTTACTCGCAAATAGTAAATTCTAATACTTTCTAAACATTATACTACCACGTACGATTTGAAAAACGGAAATATGAATAATAAGATATTAGAAAATAGAAAATACATGTACATAAAGAAGCATTTTCTTGTTGCACGATCTTGACTATATAGTTTGTGATATGGTCATGGTGGAAAATCTTTGCTTTTAAGATTAGATTAACATTTTATATATATATATATATATATATATATATATATATATATATATATATATATATAAGTTATCATCAACTCTTTGTTTCATTTCAAGTCTTTAAACGAAAAATAATTTCGGGCGCTTGAAAAGTTGCTCTGCTTCCCTATGATATCACAATTAGGGTGTTGTAAGGTAGTGTGTGGACTTTGAAAGCATGCTTATCTGGTGACTTTATCAAATACTAGCTACGTTTATACGGGACTCGTGGTTTCGAAACTTTAAGTTAGCGAAACTTTAAGTTAACGAAACCACGACTCCCTAACCGCAACGAGGGTTCATACGAGCCTGAAACAACGAGCTGTAACTACAAGCCGAGCGATCATCTTGGTTAACCCAGGAAGTAGATACTACCGATTGTGTGTACAGTACACATACAGATCCTGTCTTCATAATGTGTGCGAAGGCTATGACCCGGAAATTTAATATGAACAGCATGGCCATCCTAAACTACAAGCCTGCGAAACTTAAAGTTTATTCCGTTCACATGGTGCGAAATTCCGACGGAGGACCACCCACTGCTCGTGGTTTCGACCTTAACCACAAGCGAGCTTGTGGTTCTAGAACTACAAGTAAACTGATTGTTTCGAAACCACGATTGCGTTCATACGGGCTGAAACTACAAGATAACTACAAGTTAACTTAATGTTTGGAAACTACAAGCGAAACTTAAAGTTTAGCTCCCATCGTGTGAACGTAACTACTTATTTGAACAATTGGTTTGATTACATTTTTATTGGGTGTTTGCGCTTTAGTGATATAAATTTATTTATGAATAATTCTAGGAAATGAAAGAAACGGTAGGCAAGTTGCACGTAGGCATATTGTCTGTGTCAGGTATGCAATTAACCTTCCGAATGAAGTCAAATTTAATCAATAAATTATCCTTAGATCAAATAAAAAATGCAAAAGTAATAATAATTTTTACAATCTGTTTGGTGTAGGAATTTGCATTTTTAAAGAAACATTGTATTCTACCAACGCTCTCGGTACATAATGTTTATTTTTGCAAGGTCGCGTAAACATGGTAGAGGTGGAGAGAGAAAATTTTGCACTTTGTACCTTGAAACTTTGGATTTTTGATTAGACATTGAGATCCAAGTCTGATCTTGATATCTATCATTCTACACTCTTTCTCCTTTCTCTTTGTAAGGCAGCGTTATATCACAATTATTAAAGACAAATATACTTTTTGTGGGTCTTTCAAAATTCCAGTAGATAACCTCTTCAAACTTCTGCATCCCCTACCCCCCCCCCCTCCCATTCGGGGGGGGGGGGGAGGCACTCAATATAATGGACAGACGGGTATGTGCCGCTTTGATAATTTCAAGTAAGCTGAGATATTAAGTGAATTACAAGTACATGTATGTGTAAATTCTTTGTTCTTCCATGAATGTATACATTTTTCCATACATATTTACTTGTGATTAATTGTATAAGTTTCTGTTTATACTTTATTCATGATTGTAATGTTTCTATTTTTGCATATCTGTTGATTTCACTGAAAAGAAATGAATAAAAGAATACTTAAAACAAGAAGCTTTGACGACCCCCTTTTTCAACCGCCGATTGCCGTTCTCAAGATACCCGAATTTCAAAAAAACTGCCGTTCTCACCCTTCTAATGCGTTCTCAAGATACCCGACCGGATCAAGAGCGCTCTTCTCTCCGTTTCACCCGGCCGCGATTCAGTTCCAGAAAGGTCTGTTAAAACGGGGCTTAAGTGCCGTAGTTCCTTAGACCGTGTTTTTTCGCTCAGCTGGTATGGATCCACCGTTCCAAAGACCCTGTAGTTTTCGCTTCTAGTCCGTTCCTTAGACCACCGTTTCGAGGGCGGCTGCGGCACACCCCCTTCTGGAAAAAAAATTTAGTGCCCCCCTCCCCTCCCCACGATGCGCAATTTATGTGTGTGTGTTTACACAAAAATTACTGTTCAGCTAGTTTCGCGAGAAAAAAAATTCTAGAAGCGAACGGTGCAAGAGTCTATACGTCATCAGCGCACACTCACGATCACCAGCAGCACAGCGGCTATGTGCACGTCAACCCGGGAAGGGAAGATGGTAGAAAAAGAAAAACAAGGAAATACATGAGGAAAGAGAAGAGGATAGATTAAAGGAAAAGCAAAGAAATACACGAAGAAAGAGAAGAGGATAGATTAAACTCTAAATAACTTTATGGGGTCAAATCTGATATGTAAAATGGGGTGACTATTTCGGGACAGGCTCCCAGACTATACCCCTTTTGAAAGATGTCACCTGTTTGATATTGTGGCAAGTCATTGTTGTCATACCGGGAAAAAAATAGCATGTCTATACGGAACAATGTTTAAACACTTAATTATACTAGGTGTTACAAAAAACATTTTCCACTTTTGATCCTTAATAGTTCGAAAACTATATATCACATAACACTGTCATTGATATGAGTAATAGCTGAATAGTGTACAATTTAGTTGGAGGTGATTTGAATATGAAAGTATAAATAAGTTTCATTAAATCCATGATTGATTTTAAAGTTAGGTTCCAGATTTTGGTCAAATTTTAACCCTCTGTACAAAACTTGAACTTTTACACAAGAACCAATGATGTGTATGTGAGTGCGTGCTTACATACACAAGAACCAATGATGTGTATGTGAGTGTGTGCTTACAATGACCCTGAACAGTGGACATGAATACCACCTTTTCAGAGCTCTGCTGACCAGGCTTCTGGTCTCTTGCTCCAAGGCACATGAATGCTTTATTAATAATTCATGATGGATTGCCCTGGGCATTGCTAGTCTGAATTCATGGCAAAGGGTAAAATGCATGCACATGAAAAAAGTAAGCACATGTTTCCATGTGCTTGCATACACTACATTTCATTCCAACTAACAATCATTTTCAAATTTTGTCTCACATATCATGGGCGTAAATATGCAGGAAATTCTTTTCATCAGAGGGGGACGTAACAATAGGTCGTCCCCCCTGATGAATAGAATTGCGTAACAGATCTCCGCCACTGTCACATATCACTAAATCATCATTATTATCACCATCATGATCACTGTCACTATCATGATCATCATCATTATTAGCAGCAGCAGCATAATCATCATCCTCATCATCATTGTTATCATTATCATCATAATCGTTATCATCATCATAATCATCACTATCATTGTCATCATCATTATCATCACTATCATTGTCATCATCATTATCATCACTATCATTGTCATCATCATTATCATCATCACTATCATCTTCGTCATCATCATCATCATCATCATCATCATCATCAAGGACAACATCAATATTCCTATCCTTTGAATGACTTAAATCACTTCGCATTACTTTGATTGCTTCAAAATCCATTAAAATGACATCTCAGTGAAATGACTTTACACAGTTAATGCCAGAGGATGAATAAAGACTAGCTGTGATAGTGGAATTCCTCATGAATAAATAATAAAGCATTCAAACCCTGGCCATTGTCCAGGACCATTGTCTGGGTGTTAACCACACACTCCCATACACACCAATTGACCCCTGTGCAAAGTTAAAGTTTTGTACAGAGGGTTGAAAATAGAGCAAAATCTGAACCCTAACTTAAAAATTAATCTTGAATTTAATGAAACTGATTTATGCTTTCATTTTTAAATTACCTCCAACAAAATTGTACACTATTCAGCTATTGCTCATATCAATGTCAGTGTTATCTGATATATAGTTTTTGAACTATTAAAGGTAACCTCTCAAAAACTTTTCGTGAGATTTCTTTGATTTTACTTAATAAACAGCAGGGTACTAACATAACCATGATGACTAAGATGCTGTGAAGTTTTTTCCTCCTCAAGTGAAATATTTATCGAATGAGAGGTGAAAAGTAATAAAAATCCCTGGCCCCAAAAAGAGGGGATGTAAATTCAAACAACGGCCACACACAAACTACTTACATGAGGATTGTTGTGTGTGTGTATAATACGCTACACATAGTGCGAAGCGCTGGGTTTATTGTGCGGGGAAACTTCGGGTGGATATGGTCTTAGCGTGAGGCAGTGAAAATCCGTTACCAAGCGTTTCTTTCAGATATTTACACTAAAAAAAAATCGAAATCGTGAATGGAATGTTAAATAATCTCGTACATGTGTCTTATGATAAAAGGAGAATAGTATGTGACTATTTCAGATAAGTTTCTTGCCAGTATGATTTTTGCTACTGAGACGTACTGTCTATGAGTGGGAAATGTTTTTTGTAACACCTAGTACAATGAATGGGAAGGCATTATAAGAAAAAGACCAATAAAAGGGGGATTGCTTCCTTTCAATTTGCACTTTCCTGTTTCATCCTTCCCTTTGAGAAGATATCCGATGCCACGTGTTTGATATTGTGGAAATTCATATCCTAATATTATCATTAACAGCAGGTGTTTCACTGATATATTTATGAGGTCAAGAGTAGGATGTCATCATTCCGGTCTGATCGATACATCGGTAAATAGGTCAACGTCACGACCGTATAGATTGCCAAAGTTAAAACCATTTTTTTTTCGAAGCATGTGTTCCAGGGTAAAGAAAATTACTTACTTTGATTTCAACCGTTTTCTGTCATGTCTGTCATCGTCTTCTTATATAATATTCTTCTACTTCTACCTACTTGTCAGTAATACCTTTTTTCATATACAAGAAATCGTGTGGACTAAGACGCTCTCATTATTATGAAGTCCTCTCACTCATTTTTCTTTGTCTTTTTCTTTTTACAAGAAATAAGCAATTATTTTCAAAATTCGTGATCGTTTATAGCAAGCATATCATTATGTCTAGTTTACATAATTATGATACGAATACACCCATTGCGCATAGTCTTTTATATTTCTGATTACACTCAACGAGCTTTGATAATAAATGCCTACAGTCCTGGTCGGCTTATCTCTTGAATTACTATGACATTCAAGTGGTGAAGATAAGGGTCTATCATTTTATACTGCACAAAGCTTTCTCATCTATAAAGGTCCGAGTTTAAAATAGGATCATATTCATAGGAAACTTCTATGTGTAATTTTCAATTTCATTTTCGATGCGTCAGAACTGAGACATGGTGGTCAAGTAAACATCTCGAATATCAAAATATATTGTTTGCCACATTATTCTCTTTCTCTAATTATTTTTTATCAATTTCTTTCTGTCTTTAATACTTTCCCTATGTTATCTTTATATAAATCACGACAGAAAGATAACCTTGAACTTTTATGATATCTTTATCCGTTTGCTCTCTTATCGTTTACTATTGTCCATTAAATAGTGATCAGGGTCCCGTAACACAAAGCTTAGCAATTCAATCAGAAGATCAATCATTATTCATGCTATTGGAAGCTGATTGATACATTAAACGAGAGAAAGATTTTTCTGAGATATAAATTGGATGACTGATTGATTGTTATTTGCATAAATGATGATGTTCTCTCCTTCTTTCATTCTACTACTACCTTCAATGTTCTTCTATAACTTTTTAAAAACGTTCTTTCTTAACATCTCTCAATTCCCTTTTTGTTTCATACATAAAATAATCACACTTTTCGCATTCAACGCCACTCTTATAGATATTCTGCCCAATTTCATAATTTCGTCAACCAATTTCACCAAGAGGCATAAACAAAATCAACAAGCTAGTTTTCTCTCTTTTGGTATTTATATCAATATATGAGCAAACATTATGCACTTTTGTTAGCCCAAAATTCTATTTCTCAAAAATATCTAGACAAATCTTTTATCTCTATTCGTTTCTTTCTATGCCTTTGTCTCTCTCACCATTACCCCTTTTATCTCTCTCTCCAACTTTCTCACTGTATCTCAGTTGTCGCCATTGACAATTAAGAACACCGAGACAGTACTGATTTCGTTGCAGAAAGCGTTTATGTCGATTAGTTCCGTTTACAATGGTTTTTTTTTTTTTTTTTCAGTTCTACTCATGCAGACTAAATATTGTATCGTATGGGAAAAGCAGATATTCTTCATAAAAACAATTATCAGAAAATGGAAGCAGTATATGTTTCTAAAGCTACTTTTTTACAGTCAGTTCATAATATTCGGCAAAGACAAAATCAAGAAAATCATGATTTTCTTGACAAAACAACAGTAGATTTAGA
Source organism: Heliocidaris tuberculata (assembly GCA_025618425.1). Taxonomy (NCBI): domain Eukaryota; kingdom Metazoa; phylum Echinodermata; class Echinoidea; order Camarodonta; family Echinometridae; genus Heliocidaris; species Heliocidaris tuberculata. The sequence continues at coordinate 256,583 of CM046841.1, forward strand.
AGAGAGTCACATGGATGTAGGGAAAAGAAAAAGATTAACTAAATAACTATAACCCAAAGGTCTTCTTTTCCAGTCCATGTGACTTTACATAAATGAAATAGAATAGATGGTGAGATACAACAATTAATAAATTACAGTTGCAATTACAAGATTTAGAGACAATAATCGTTAACTTAAAGGGAAAGTCCACCCTGATATCAAGTTGGCTTCAAAAGAAGCAGAAAAACAAAAACAAAAACGGAAGCCCGAGCAAAATCCGACGAGAAACAAGAAAGCTATGAATTTCCGAAGCCGCAACCAAGCAACCAATCAAACACAAACCGACAACGCTTACCGCGAGCCCCCCCCCCCCCTCCCGCACCTTAAAAAAAATCATAAACTTCCATTCTCTCTATAGAAAACATTCAATCACACATGCACCATCACCAAAAACGAAGAAAATGAAAATCCATGACATTCCCTGCACCAAGCAAATGGGAGAGGAGCTCACAAGACACGTCACGGAGCCGCCAACCCGAGCCCAACTGACCGCAACTCCAACCCCCACCCCCTGCCCCTATCGAACCCCGCCCAAACCCTCGCTAATCTGCCACTCTCACCCCTCCGCCTCCATAAAAGCAAAACCAAATTCCAGGGTGGACTTCCCCTGAGAGATTTTAAAAATTAAATAAATAAAAAATATAATATAAGATAATAATATCGCCCAGTGCACATATATAGCATCAGAAAAAAAAGTAGGTCAATACAATGTACTATAACCCCAACATTATACCCGAAGAGGGCGCCGTGCAGCTGAATACAGAGTTATCCATACAGAGAGTCCTGACACTGGAGGTCGCTTCTGATTGGTCAGTCATTTCATGGAGCTTCACAAAGTTCCCTCTCATAGAGAATGTACGTGAAAGGGAACTATTGGGAGTTCCATGATCCGCCATGTTTTAAACAAAGACTGCGTACGCGCATGCTTATTATGCGCGTGTCACAACTCTTTCTATCAACGCGCTCTGGCTGAATATAATTCAAAGAAATCGAGAATGACCAGATCAGATACCGTATCATATAATTCAACGGATATGAGAGTAACTAGATTAGATATTAAGTAGTAGACCTACAAATGAATTTAATTCTGACATGAGATTAAAAAAAAAAAAACAATGGAGAATAACACTGAGGGATACTGACATCCAGATTTTCACATTCTATATGAATAGAGCAATACAGAGCAATACAAGAATGAAAATATGAAAACATACATCATCTATTACGGATTTAATTAACTCACATGTACATTGAGGACTTGTTCTTTCAGTTTTGAAACCCACAATTCTGCTTAATAAACATGTTTAGCCATTTCATAATATTTGTTTAGGGCTGCCATTTATTCTCAAGCAAATTGCTTACAATGGCAGTCCTTCTTCCGTAAATGATTTTATATTCGATGAATTACAACAATTTGACAATTTATCACTTCGTTTTTGTTTTTGAAACATATAGTTGTTTATTTATGATTCATTGTCAAAAAGTACTTTTGTATTTTATTTCATATATGTTACCGAAAAATGTTGTGCTTATATGAATGCAGAAAAAAATGAATCAAATGAAAAAAAAATCCAATAATTACAGGAATTGGAAGTGAATAATTTCAGTTTTCTACTAATGTATATTAGCTTTCAGAAAATAGTAAAAGAACATCTGATCGACAATACATGAATAATATATAAATGTATTGTCATGTCGTGTATTGTCGTATGAAATATATTTAATTATATCAACACATTTCTCTCAGTACAATGTATAAATGTGTTAACACTGCTAAGTTGAAAATTGTCTGTCATGTCTATAAGGCTACTATTCTCTTTATTTTATAGTTTAAAAAATTGTTTTCGCAACACTCAGCAGGGCACACAACCAAATGAAATTCATACTTTGTATTAGAAATAATCAATATACAGTCATGGATATGAGAAATGTGTTGAAAGAAATGTTGTCATTCATTTTATCTGAGTTAGGCCTATATGAAATATATGTGAGACTAAAACAACAAGTTAAGTGAAAATAGGTTTTACGCCAGAAGTATAGAAGTCGTATTCACATACAAAAAGAAATACGAATATGGATTAAATACAGTCATCGCTGGTTTTTTCTGGTTTGTAAATTTAAAGTGCAAACAATTTCACAATTTATTTATTTGCAGACATGGACAAAAGAATAAATTATTATGTTATCTAGGGAAATTGTACTCTATACCCTGGTTGCAATTATGCCATTTTCCGGGTGCAATAAGACAAACTTGACCATTATTTTTACAACTGTTTTTCAAGAAGAAGAAGAGGAAGAAGAACTTGAAGCCTCAATTATACAAGCCCTATGTGAAAAGAGCGATAATTATTCTTAAGATATTATTTTAGAACTGAACTGAACTAAAGGCAGCTGGTTATTGTACATATGGTAGAAGTCGTCTTCTTGAAAAGAGATGAAGGTATCAATCTTACTACCAGACTGATCTTGTGACAAAGATGATTCAGATGATATGGCATTCCAAGACTGTGTCCATATGTTATTTCTTCCCGTTGCAACTGAAACAAAAATTAAAGCACGAAGAATATCAGAGTACGATACTACACAGTAAAAAATATTTCAAACAACTCTTCAAAATTTTTAAACAACGCTGTTTAAGCCGGTCACTCTAACAACTGTTGTTTAAAATGTTAAACAACTACGGTTGTTTAAACTTTAAACAGCCTGTTGTTTAAAATTTTAAACAATTTTTTTAAACAACGGCTTTTAAACAACTAGGTTGTTTAAATTAAGTTGTTTAAACACACACACACAGTTGTTTAAAACTTTTTCACAACTATTGTTTAAAATATTTGTTTAAAAAAATATGTTTAAAACATTTAGGTTGTTTAAATTAAGTTGTTTAAAACTTTTTGCACAACTGTTGTTTAAAAAATACATTCAAAGTTAATTGTTCAAAATAATTGTTTCAAACATTATAGGGCCTACAGATGTGTTTAAACATACACGGTTGTTTAAGGCTGTTGTACACAAATAAGTTCCAAATGCCAGAGCTGATTGATACGTTCAGAGGTAAGCATTTAGACTAAATATATATAATATTGTAATCAGATCGAGTTTATACTCAAGACATATTTGTGTTGCGGTGACATCTACATGATGTCTAGATCTAGACCACATCCACAAAATAGATTATGTAGACCTGGAACTTTGCAGCGCAGCGCAGTTTAAGTTATTTGCACACAGTATACCGGACCCACGCGCGCGTTCACTGTGTGCAGCTTAAACTGCGCTGCGCTACGCTGGAAGGGCGACTGGCAAAGTTGCCGGTCTAAATCATAATCAATTATGTGACTGTGGCTTAAGCCCCGTCTTAACAGACACTTTTTAAAACGCCTCGACCGGGTGATACCGGGTTAGATTTCTTTACCCCTTCCTGTTAAGCCGCTCCTACTGAGGTGTTGACCGGAATCTACCCGCTATAATTTTGCCAAAATTTGACTAGGTCCAACGAGGGTAAAATCACGACTCTACCCCTGCTAATTCCGGACAGCCGTTCTGTTAAGCCGCTCTCGGGGTAGTTTCTGACCGGACAGCTCGACATTGCGCAATGACTCGAACTCGATTCTCGTGAAATATTACATTCCCCGCGTTTTGAATCTCCCGCGCGCGCGACAGGAAGTCATGCAGTTCTATACGTTACTATGGGAACCTACCCGGTTAGGTTTTCAGCGAATGTCTGTTAAGACGGCGCGCCGGGGTGGACCACCCGTGGTTTTATCACCTGCTGCCCCGCTTTTTTAACCCGGCATCAGTCCCGACTCCGTCCGGACGCGGTCTATTAAAGCCCCGTCTTAACAGACACTTTTTAAAACGCCTCGACCGGGTGATACCGGGTTAGATTTCTTTACCCCTTCCTGTTAAGCCGCTCCTAATGAGGTGTTGACCGGAATTTACCCGGTATATTTTTGCCAAAATTTGACTAGGTCCAACGAGGGTAAAATCACGACTCTACCCCTGCTAATTCCGGACAGCCGTTCTGTTAAGCCGCTCTCGGGGTAGTTTCTGACCGGACAGCTCGACATTGCGCAATGACTCGAACTCGATTCTCGTGAAATATCACATTCCCCGCGTTTTGAATCTCCCGCGCGCGCGACAGGAAGTCATGCAGTTCTATACGTTACTATGGGAACCTACCCGGTTAGGTTTTCAGCGAATGTCTGTTAAGACGGCGCGCCGGGGTGGACCACCCGTGGTTTTATCACCTGCTGCCCCGCTTTTTTAACCCGGCATCAGTCCCGACTCCGTCCGGACGCGGTCTATTAAAACGGGGCTAAATCATATAGATGTCATGCAGCAAAAAATATGTCTTGAGTATAAACTCGATCAGATTACAATATATTTAGTCTAAATGCTTACCTCTGAATGTATCAATCAGCTCCAGCATTTGGAACTTCTGCAACACAACCACAAAGTCATCCGCCATGATGAAGCCCGGCCGTGTTTGGCGGAGAAGGAAACCCGTCTGGCGCAAATTTTCAATCTTTTTAAACAACGTTTTAAACAAGATTATTCTACAATATCATTGATGTCTTAAACAGCAGTTGTTTAAAATACAGGTTCCGTTTTTTTAAACAACGTTGTTTAAAATTTAAACAACACAATTTTAAATAGCGAAATTTTAAACAGCGTTTTTGCTGTGTACTGCTACTATACTCTACTACTACTACTACTACTACTACTACTACTACTACTGGCTGAACTTCTACACACACAAAAAGTACACAGTTGGAAAAATTCTCCCCAAATAAATGTTTCAAAATATTTTAAGGAGATTTTTATAGCAGTGGAAAGCTTAGGGTCTCTTCTTTCAAATTACACTAAAATATCTCACAATATTTTACGCTTGAGTAAGCAAAGGCCAATAAAGAGAAAGGGTGCAAATCCAGTCTTGACAAGAATTGATATTGGCTTTGGCTGTTGAAAGCTACGTTCATACGGGACTCGTGGTTTCGAAACTTTAAGTTAGCGAAACTTTAAGTTAACGAAACCACGACTCCCTAACCGCAACGAGGGTTCATATGAGCCTGAAACAACGAGCTCTAACTACAAGCCGAGCGATCGTCGTGGTTGACCCAGTAAGTAGATACTACCGATTGTGTGTACAGTACAAATACAGATCCTGTGTTTATAAGGGTATCACCCGGAAATTTAACATGAACCAGCGAGGTCATCCTAAACCACAAGCCTGCGAAACTTAAAGTTTATTCCGTTCACATGGTGCGAAACTACGACGGAGGACCACCCACTGCTCGTGGTTCCGACCTTAACCACAAGCTAGCTTGTATAATCAAATACGAGATTTAAATCAGTGGCTGAAAATAAGTTACTTTAGTTTCTGTATTCATTTCATTGACAATATGCCTATAAGTATGTATATATATATATATATATATATATCGCCACAAAGAGAAGGAGGGAGAGAGAGAAAGGGGGATAGTGAAAGATATCTTGATCTTGTGTGTGGGTGGGTATGTGTGTGTGTGGGTATGTGTGTGTATCACAAAATGTATACAGCAACAAAATATGTATATACATTTTAGATGAATATACATATTCGACATTTTAGATGAAATATTTAATTACAAAAATGCATCATTTTTTTTTCTTCGTCAATGTGACAATATAATGGTATTTTTATCAATATGGCATGCTGGAGCTGCTTTCATTTAGTCATTCGAGGATAATGAACAACTTTGTAAAGTACACCAAAGGAATAATGCGACATGGATATGTACATGATGGAAGCTGTAATTGTGAAACGTTTATCGTATTTTCATCAAAGAGTACGTAAAAACGATTGTGAAATTTAGTGGTTTTTAATAGAAACGATTAAAATAAAGAAAGAGAGATGCGTTCAATTGTAAATAGCTTATCACTACAGCAACTACATTCTGATATATTTGTGTGCAAAAGAATGCTTCGAAGTATTACTTGATATGTGCAGGTTTTGAAATAATTTGATCTTGGTAAATAGCAAACTTCATACTGCACATGCCATCCGTAGCTCCGCTGCTGAACTAACCTATTCGTTGATGACTTTCCAGCGATGCCCTTTCCCTAGAGGCTCGATCATCAATTCCCCCAATTCAGACACCCTGACGACAAAGTCAAGACGTTCTTCATCATCTTGTCTAGATTCTATCAGTTTTTTTTTTTTGTTTTTTTTTTATATTTGGGTTATTCCCCTACGCTGCTCTTTCTCTACACGCATATCCCATACAAAGCGTGACTCTCCACTAATCGCGCGATCCCCAAAATTTCACCCGTCGAATTGGAGATCGGTGGGGTAAAGGGACTGGTTATTGTGTTAGCGTTGAGGGTGCATCGAATCGCGATCGCGCGATACATAGACAGTCCAGGCAGTGGACTATGGGACGCCAAGTGTTCACCGACTTATTCGGTACAAACTTGCCTCATTTTGTGACAAAATTCACTCAAAACTCGTTCTTGTTAAAAAATTATTGAACAGCAATTCATTTTGTAACAAAATGAATTTGAAAAGGTAATTTTGTAACAAAGAAATTAAGATGACAAAATTATGTATCCATTCTCATTTTGTAACAAAAATCATTCTGTTACAAAATGAAAATTGACAAAACAATTTGGTCTTGTTTATTTTTTTTAAAATTATTTTTGTTACAAAATGAATTAGTTTGTGATGTTAATTTTGTAACAGAATGAGTTTTGTTACAAAATGAGAATGAACCACATTATTCTGTCATAATTAATTTTGTAACAAAATGACTTTTGTTACAAAATGAAAATGGACAAAACAAATTTTGTCATGATAATTTTGTACAGAATTATTTTGGTTACAAAACAAAAATGAACAAAATGATTTTGTCATCTTCATTTTGTGACAGAATGATTTTTGTTAGAAAATGAGAATGGACAAAATAATTTCGTAATGTTAATTTTGTAACAAAATATTTTTTTGATACAAAATTACCATTTTAAATTCATTTTGTTACAAAATGAATTGCTGTTCAATAATTTTGTAACCAAAACAAGGTTTGAGTGAATTTTGTCAGAAAATGAGGCAAGTTTGTACCGAATAAGTCGGTGAACACTTGGCGCCCCATAGTGGACTACAGCCATCTCGCAGTTGCCTTATCTTTCCCACCTTTTTTTCCTTCTCCCCCAACTCTCGCTCTCCCCCCCCCCCCCCCCTCTCTCTCTCTCTCTCTCTCTCTCACTCTCTCCTTTTTCTCTCTCTCTCTTTCTATGTTCTCTTCTGTCTATAACTTTCCCTCTGCCGGAGACTGGATTAATGAAAAGAAGTTGTCTCATCTCTCGGCTACTAGTAACCCCTTTCCTCCCCCTTAGTGCATTGCTATTTTTGTCTGTGTCATTCTTTTCATCATTTTCATCCTATCTCTTATCATCATAACCATCATTATCCCACATCTCTCAATTTCCCTCATTAATTTCCGGCCTCTGTCTTGAACTTTCTCAAGTTCTATAATTCCTCGTTTGAAATTAGAATTGTTCCATCATGATAGAGAAAATATAAATCAAAACTCAAGACAGAGTGAGAGAGACAGAGAGACAGAGACAGAGAGACAGAAAATTATAGTACTAGTACAAGTAGTAGTTGTCTTCGGACTTTCCCACTCTCCTAATTAAAATGAAAGAAAGACAAAGAAATACATTAAGTAAACAAGAGAATAAAAACAAAGAGATACATAAGGAAGGATAGAAATCGAATGAAAGAAAACATAGAAATACATTAAGTAATAGAAAAGAGAGAAGGGAAAATCAGAGAAATACAGAAGACCGTAAGAAAAGAAACTACAAAAGGAAAGAAAAACAAAGAAATACAAAAAGGAAAGATAGGAAACGAGAGGAGGATTAAACTAGAACTGCAATCGTATCAGAACGGCGTTCATATCTTCTATTAAGAAGTTGACAGGTGAAATATCCATGGTAAAACATGACATAAGATAAGATGGGAGAAAATAATGCATACTGTGAAATTAGGAGATGATAGAATCATGAAAACAAAGAATACCATAAGGAAAGGTAAAATAGAAGATGATAGTAACGATGAAAAAAAGTAAAAGAAATATCCCTCTCCACCCAAGTGCAAATGGATACCTGGCAATTGCTGGGGTAATAATAATTGCAGGGCCCCTCAGAGGGAACAGCATTGAAGCTGATGAGGTTTCCCTGGGGAAACAAAATTATTATTATTATTTTTATTACTATCAAGATGATGATGATGATGATGATGATGGTGATGATAATGATTAATGGTGATGATGATAATGGTGATGACAATAATGATAATGATGATGGCGCACGCCCTGACCCAAATGGCTTTCCACATGCTCCGGTCAAGGTGGCTTCAACACAATGAAACATATTATTATTAAACTACGAGCGGCACATCAGGGTTGTGTAGTGTTTAACATAAGGAAAGGCAAAAATCAAAGATCATAGAACAATGACAGTAGGGTAAAAAATAGAAAGACAAGATGACAGAAGGATGGAAACAAAGAAGTAGATTCACACCGAACACGACACACGACACACGACACACGACACGACACGACAAAACGACATGAACGAATTTCTGAAAAATCGCTTTAATGCAAACCCTATATGGCACCGTGCACACCGCATGCACACTGCCACGACGTCTTTCGAAATGTCGTGCACGACGTTTTTAGGCATTTCAGAAAATCGCTCAGCGAGGGATTTTTCCAGACGACAAAACGACATTTTTGCCATCAACCAATTAGCATGGAGGATTTGCATTGACGTCATATTTATCCAAAGCTAGCTGCTAATTGATGGCAGAAACTTTTCATTTCTACGGAAGCTCATATCTCTATACGTGTAAATTATTTTATCGCACCGCACAAAAAGTACCATAGAGCTATATACCAAAGAGTATAAATACGAAGAGTGCTCAGTCCCGAAATAAAGCACGCGTATATATTGTGGTACATGTCGATCGGCCCAGAGAGAAAGGTTATAGTCTTTATCAAGATGTTTGTATTTATTATTTTCTTTATTTTTTCATTTTGTTTTGGTACATCGCTTTTGGTAAAGCCGTATAGGCATAATAATTGATATTGTCCCTTCAAATACAGTGCCGTCACCAGCTTTCGTCAAGGGGGGGGGGGGGGTGCCTTTTGGAAAAAAAAAAGACAAAACTTACCAACTCCAATGTCAGGCAGTGGTGCTGGTGGCGCAGATATGAGCTGTTCGACACTACACAATAAGAACATGTCGCCCTTTTCAAAAGACACCCCCCACCCGGCGACGCCCCCCCCCCCCAAAAAAAAAAAATCCTTTTTTTTTTTTTTTTTTTTGGTCTGGAGGGGGGTGCGTTCGCACCTTCCGCACCCCCCCCCCCCTTACGACGCCCATGAAATACAAACTTATGTCCCAAAACAGATAGGAATCAACTCTATCAACCAGGGAGGAGAGGGAGCTGGAGAGATGTTTGTATTTTTGTATTTTTTTTTTTAAATTTGCTGTGAAATTTCTATTCATATTTATGTTATGGGGGGGGGGCGTGGTCCAAACATGTTCCCTAATGTTAATCTCTGTATGAGCAAACACTGCGATATCTGACGGGAATGTCGAGAAAAGTAATTTTAAAAAAGTAATAATAATAAAATGCTATCTTTATTTTTCTAAATCAGAATATTTCATTTAATATCATGATTATTGCAAATTAAAGGGATTATATAGACCTATAATGTAAATTTATTGGCCTTATTCTGTTAAAAGTCAAGACAGAAAAGGCTTATATAAATATAAAGATTAATTAAGAGTGGCGTATCAAAGATTCTCCTATTGTTATTGGTGGTGTGTCCATGAATGCACGTGCCCCTACTACGTGCTAGCCAAAACCAAATCTGACATTTCTTAGTTACACATCGAATGAAAGGAAATCTGTGCCCCACCCCCGGCACAGAAGGAACATGAACAAGTGTGAAGTCCTTTTTTCCTTCCTTGTCCGAATATTCAGAATAGAATTCCTGCATTCCTGGATACGCCACCAATATAAATAACTGACGTTGAGTTATTTTTGATATTCTGCTGTAGCAGTTTGAGACGGCAGGCGAAGAAAACAGTATAGGGGATTGCTCCGAAGCCCTCACCAGCGCAATAGCTAGGGCCTAATGGCTACTAATTGTATGATGAAAAGGGGAAAAACGGCCTCCGTATTTTGAATTGAATTAACTACTAACCAACAATAGCAACTGACGATATAATTCATTTATTACAAGTCCTATTCTGTCTTACCCGCCCCCAGCTCTATTTCTCCCCCCCCCCACAGGCTTTCATTTTCTCATACTCTCTTATTCTCTTATTCTCTCTTACAACCCATCTGTAAAAATGACTCCAATAGAAATGAGCACAAAATAATGATCTCTTATTGTTGTTGTTGTTTGTTTTTTGTTTTTTTGTTTGTTCAGTCTTTACATTTAATGAGATCGACCGCCAACACTATGCAATCCCATTTTTCACATCCATGACAGAATAGTAGGGGTGGATCCGGGGGGGGGGGGGGTGAATCGGCTGCGGCCCCCTTTTTGATACCCAACTGGTATACCTTAAGTACACAATAAAAATATAATTGCCTCCTTCATTGTGTACTTTTCCAGATCTGTCTTTTACAAAATCCTGGATCCACCCCTGGAATAGGAATTACATTCTCTTGAACTACAAACTATAGGCATACGCGGGCTCTTGTCTAAAACGTAAATAAAACTGGAATGAGCACCATTAGTTTGGGAGCCCATGAGGCTAACAATGTCGGTCTATTAATCCTCAGAGAAAACTTATAAAGAGGCCCACCCCGCAAGACTGACGTGACAGTCTCATACCGGTGGCGGATTTGGGGGGGGGGGCAATCCTGGCCCGTGCCCCCATCTTTTGAAAGAAACTTATACATCATTTTGCCCCCTTTTAGAACTGATAACTTATTATTTATTTTTTTATTTTTTTATTTTTTGCTTGTCAGAGAATTATGGAGGAATACTGGATCCCATAAAATCTGATAACCACCCACTGAGCGACTTTTGGAGGGCTTGCGAGAAGATAAAAATACGAATCTCCCTCTAAGCTGTTCCCCCGAAGTTGACAGCCCTGCATTTGTGTGCCCCCATCCCCCCCCCCTTTTTTTTTTTTTTTTTTTTTTTTTACTGTATTCGCCCCTGTCATGGACTGTCAGTGTCAGACTCATTTGGTTCAGAAGCCCCCTCCAACTACATTGTCGGTCTCTCGGGGCTGTCGGTCTCGTTGGCTGAAGCCAAACTAAACGGCGATCAGCAAACAAAAAACTTTGATGAGCCAAGTTTGAGGCAAGCAGACAGAGTTCCATCGGCAATGCCACAACCTCGATCGGGATCGCAGAGGGGTAAACCCTAGCCATGCCGCTAGGGCTATATAGACACCTTCTCGGTCACTATTCAGCTCAGCTATTCTGGTTGCATAATCCATAGGCGGATCCAGAGGGGGGGGGGGGTCGCGGGGGTCCGGACCCCCCCCCCCCCCCCTTTTGGTGCCGGTTTTTTTTTTTTTTTTTTTTACTTGGCGCCGTCTTTCTTGGCGTTTTTTGTTTTTTTGTTTTTTTGTTTTTTTTTTTTTTTTCCCCCCAGAAATTCTGCCGACCTGGGCCCGTTGCACAAAACTTGCGTTTGAACGCAACTCAGGAAAATCAAACGCAACTTTAATTTCAGCCAATCAGAAGTGCGCATTAAGGACTTGCGTTTGATTATTAGGAGTTGCGATTAAACGCAAGTTTTGTGCAACGGGACCCAGATCATGCAAGATACTGCGTAGGCCCTATTCATTTTACCTATATGGGGTAGTTTTACGGTGCATTTAAAATCCATGTTTTGCGCGGTCCGCGAACGACCTAGTTCTGAGCGGTCATCATTCCCTGATATTTTCCCTCTTCCGGGTTTCACCATTCACTTTGTGTACAAAAAGTGCGGTCAACATTGAGCCCGATTAACATCCACCTTTTCTTGTCAGTACACAGTGCGCTTTTATTAAAGTGCATACGCGCAGTATTGTGTACGCGTTAATACGCGCGGTAACAATTTACGTCACAATGGCTTGGCCCAGATTACATACCTGCATGAATAGCCTGAAATTAGAGGGAATGACAGGCAAACAGACTTGTTTGCAATTGCTATAAAATAGGCATAGATCTATACATGATATAGGTAATAATAATAATATTGACTGGCTCTACTTTCGGGGAATATCGAAAATGTTGCCCTTAAAAGAACCATATTGCCCTCGTCTTCGACTCGGGGCAATATGATTCTGTTGCGGGCAACATATTCTGATATCCCCTCAAGGCCAGTCATTGTTTCATTCTCCGTCGCAAAGTAGGCCTAAGTACTGTACTGCCATGCCAGATCAGATATGCGGCGCGGCACGCATAGGTTTATGCATGCGACTTTTGATCGTACGTACGCTGTCTTGCAACTATGCTTGCAACCCTCGAGGAAGCAGGCTGCACGCGGCATCATTCAACTTCAAGTCACTCATTCGAGGCAACTCGTCATTCTAGACAATACCAAAGCACAAGTATCCATATAGGTAAATAATTTTTGCTTGGCCCAAATATATAAATGCAGCTCTGCTGCAGGTTAATTGATAAAAACTTTCGGCGCTAGTGCAGTTCAAGATTCAAGATTCATTTATTTTTCGATACCAGTTCATAAATCATATAAAGTATTTACATTGTAGAAGAAACTCATCATTCAGACATAACGCATATGGACTTGGTTTTACATATTGTTTTCTAAAATAAATGTTATAACAGAGAGAGGTTTACACACATTTCAATTGTTTCTTGATAATAATAATCGAAAAGTGGGGACATGCATCCCCGCCGTGGCCGGGGCGCGGACCGGGCGGGGCCCGTTCGCTCCGTTCGGCCGCGAAGGGAAAGCATGCCCCCACTACTTACTCAACTCACGGATGGGCGCCGCACTGGCAAGTTGCCAAATGTCGAATGCCCCTTTTCAGGCCCTATGGTAGATAATCAAAACCCAACTTTTTATTTGGTCTATTGCAGCAAAAACTCGCACATCATATTATTATATCATAGGAATAAGTGATTATTTTTGACAATCTTTGTCAATCTTGTTCAAGGTCAAGGTCATCACCAACAAAGTATGATTTTGACATAGGGTAGGTGTAGGGAATACAAGACCGTAATACAGGACCATCAGAAGAAAACTGTCCTGTCTGCCCTGGCTTTGGAATAAAATATTGCTCTAGCGCCATATAGGTACACTGTTACCATTTCTGCTTACTTAGTCAGTAAACTTTTCATCAACAAGTCCATATTCACCAATCTCCTAAGATAAGAGTTTGTCGTGCTCAAAATTTCGGTAGATATAAATACTGGTTTTTCAAGGAACGTAGTGGTGTGTTAAACTTATAAAGAGGTGTGCTATAAAAATGGTATTAATAACATTATTATGAAGTTGGTGAACTATTGTACTGGTCAATTGACCATTGTGCACAGTGTAGAGTGCGTAGAGTGAACCTCAATGAGGACATCCAATCAATTTGTGTAGGTAATACAAGACCACCAATATGGCGACTAATGTTATGCATAATTAATGTGTGCACTGTGTATTGATAATTTGTGTAAGCTTGCTGCTAGGGGTTTTTTATGTTTATGAAACTGAAAGAAAATATCAAATAATATTCAGAATATTGGTGATAAAGAAATATCCAGGCAATTAAGCAATATTTGTTGGTACACGCTGAATTTAGATCTGAAATTTTAAAAGCCTTAAGGTCATGAAATGGAAATTTTTGACTCATTATGAAATTACATGCATCCTGTTATTTCATCTAATCAAATAAAACATTAAACAACAGTAAATTTCAACAAATTCAAACCTGCATGAAGAAAATTTTCACCTTTTTGCACTGCATTGTGAGATTACTAGAGTTTGGTTGGATGTGTTAAGTTGTTTTAACATCATTTTACATCTTTCTTTTTAAGACGTATTTCAATGTCATTTTACAACTCTCTGTAATCTCTAAAATTATCATTGTCAATTGTTCAGTATTGATGTACTTAAAATCATCAACAACAAAATGTAAAGTTGCCGGAGGCAAAAGTAACGGCACATTGAACATGTTGAATGCCGTTTAAATGGTAATTAAATTTATCCGATGATAAATGCTATAAAATTTTTGGTTAAAATTGCAACAGATTTTGATGAAACCAAAACATACTCTCCAAAAAACAATTCTTTATTGGTATTTACATTTCCAACGAAATATCATTTTCCTCAACAAATATTTGAGATTTCGGTTGAAAATGTAGCGGTCTCGTATTACTTTCATGGGTAGGGAATAATGGACCATTTACCTATGACGTCATTAAGGAGATTATTTCATTAGGTAAACAAATTTTTGTCATTATTTCGGTACCCTGAGAAATAAAAAGAGTTGCTGAAAGCATTGGTAAACCTTACTAGTGTGTGTCTGTGTTCATGTTTATGCAAATTATGCAAACGTGCTTAAGGGTCTGGTATTCCCTACACCTACCCTATGGTTGTACATCGCAAGAAGTGAACTTCATGTGTCCATATAAAGGTTAAAGTTGTGAAGGTCAAGACTTAAAGTCACACAAAAGGTCAAAGGTCTGTCAGAGTCAACAAAAAGGTCAAAGTCACGAAATTCAAAGGTAATGACAGGTGCTCGGGGGGGGGAGGAGGTTTGTTTTCTCCGAGGACTTTTGATATATTTGTTCTTGTTGTTGATTGGGAACGCTTGAATCTGATACACTGCACCATGACTAGTTTTGTGATACAAAACTTATTTATTTTGCCTAATGAGTAGATGCTGTGGTTGATTGTTAAATCCTGTGAATTTTCAGCAAAACTGGTATTGGTACTGTTGTTGATCGGCCTTGATTGTGAACTCCTGAATCTAAGGAACTTTCCCTTTTTTGTGTTCTTTTGTGATTTATAACTCGTGATGATGTAAACACTTGCGAATTGTTATCTCAGGGATGGGAGGAGATAATATAGATGATATTTAGTGAATAATTCTTCATTGCTGTAAAATGTGTACATGTATCACTAAAATTTACTAAGTGTGTTTGTACAGCATGCGCACACCCAATTCCTAGGTTATCAACATAGTACTTCAACATTGAAGAACCAATCTCAAGTAATAAATCTCCAGATTTTATTCTTATTTGTCTCACTGGACTGTTTGTGTTGATGCCACATGCCATCTGAGGTCCTGCACAGCAATGCAGACTGGAAAATCTGGGAAAACTTTAAAAAAATATATATATACATATATATATTAATACAGTGCAATGGCGCAAATCCCGGAGGGGATGGGGGTATGCATTAACCCCCCTCCCAGTTCTGATGTACGGGGGGGGGGGGGGGTGGCCTGTACAAATATACCCGCACTTTTTGATAAAAGATGGTAATTTGCAATCATTATATATGTATTTTCAATCTCAAATGAACAATAATTCCATGTAATATTAATAGATTAAATGTAATTTCAGTACAAACTAAGACATTTTCAGGCTCGTATTATCAAATTTTTGTGGCGCGCTCCGCGCGCCCAACTATATTTCAACATTAAAATAGTCAAACAGGCAATATATATATATATATATATATATATATATATATATATATATGTGCCTATAGAGGCGCTTAGCGCCTTCGGCGCTTGCGTTTGCCAGAATGATAACTTCTCACCCTTTGGACCCCCTCTTTTTTTTAAAACCTGGATCCGCCCTTGTAATCTAACATCTGTCATTTGGCTAGGCGTAATTCGGTGATAGAACATTGATTATATGAATTTATAAATTTTACACATTGAATTTTTCCTCTGGTCCGTTAGAAATATAATACTGGACTGGAATAATATAGTTAGAGTTTCTTCTTTATCGGCTGGGCTGCGCTTGCCTTCGGGCGGACATACATCGTCTGCTAGCGCAAGATCTCATTGGATGTGGATCTCACGTGATGGACTACACGCCTATGTACACGCCCACCTTACGTCACCAATAACAACATACGGCTGAACGTGTGTAATACGACAATTTTTTTTTTTTTTTTTTTTTTTTTTTTGGTCAAAAGCATGCATATTCCCGTTTATTTATGCGTAGTCTATTGGACTTATCGAGCCTTCAATATACCTTTTCAGAGCTTTAAATTTCATGTAAATCACATTTTTCATAATTTCAAATATATACTATATGAATTAAAATCATTTCAAAATCCCTGTTTTCATGTGTTAACCTATAGCAGCTGGAAGGCCAAAAGCATGCATATTCCCGTTTATTCATGCGGGTCTACTGGACTCATTGAGCCTTAAATATACCTTTTCAGAGATTTAAATTTCATGTAAATCACATTTTTCATAATTTCAAATATATACTAGATGAATTAAAATCATTTCAAAATCCCTGTTTTCATGTGTTAACCTATGGCAGCTGGAAGGCCAAAAGCATGCATATTCCAGTTTATTCATGCGGGGTCTACTGGACTCATCGAGCCTTAACTATACCTTTCCAGAGCTTTAAATTTCATGTAAATCACATTTCTTATATTTTCAAATAAAAACAAAGGGATTTATAATCATCCTAATATTCCTTGTTTTCGCGTGTAAACCTATGGCAGGCGAGACTTTTTTTTGGTCAAAAGCATGCATATTCCCGTTTATATATGCGGGGTCTATTGGACTCATCGAGCCTTAATTATACCTTTCCAGAGATTTAAATTTCATGTAAATCACATTTCTCATAATTTCAAATAAATATTATGGGAATTTAAATCATTTCAAAATCCCTGTTTTTGCGTGTTAACCTATGGCAGCTGGAAGGCCAAAACTACAGAATTCATGTTTGACCAACGTAACAAAGGCCAAGGTTTGACCAACTTGACAAAGATCAAAAAAGGTAACGTTAACGAAAACAGTACCGGTATAGACTAGAGGTCTATACGCTTAACAATTAAATCTAGATCTACTGCAGAATGAATGAATGGTGGCTAAACCTAACTTTACTTCGCCCTAGGCTAGGTTATGAACAAATGTAATGAGTAGCTGGCTCCAGATCTAATTAGATCTAGCTGTCTATGTTAGATATAATTCCTAACAACATGTAAACTAAACTAAACGTTAAAGCTAATCTCCAGCCCGGTCCCAGGCCGGGCCAGATGTCCAGGTGCAGGAGTCCATGCAGTGTATCTGGCCTGGCAAGCGGAGGGGGCATATGTTATGGGCAACAGTCCGTTTAAAGTCAGAACTAGCCTATGGTCTGGATATATGACTATCAGTATCATAACTAACTTTAGGTCTAAATCTGTAGAATCTACAGAGAGAGAGAGAGAGAGAGAGAGAGAAACCACTGGCTGCAAATTTCGAACCTGTCGTTGACTTGACGTTACTAGAGTCTAGACCATGTACATTACTTGACATGATTTGGTCTCAATATTTTCAACGTTAGTTGTTAATTTATAAAGAGCCTGATTTTGGGGTGGGGCTGGGGAGCTTGTACTTGTTTAAGCTGGTAATACTAACGTAGGTCCAGATCTAGAGCCTAGGCCAAATTATACTGGTCTAGATTCTAAGTTAAGCAAGAGTCTATCTCTAACTTAGACTCTAAATTTAAAATATCTAACATCAATTTACATGTCTCTGACTAATATCAGATCTATGTAGATCTAACGTTAGATCTAAGTTAGAGACCTTTTTCTTATTTGTAGGTCTAGATCTAGTGTTTCTTTTTCTTTGTCATCAGGGACGGATCCAGGATTTTGTAAAAGGGGGGGCCGAAAATTTTCTGAAGAGCAAAAAAAAAAAAGGGTTATCAGATTTTCGGGGTCCAGTTGTCCAGAATTCAGCCGATTCGGCCCCCCTCTGGACAGCCTTCAAAAGGGGGGGGGGCCGCGGCCGATTCAGCCCCCCTCTGGCTTCAAAAGGGGGGGGGGCGCGGCCGGTTCGCCCCCCCCCTGGATCCGCCCGTGACAGAATGATGTGTAGAGCTTAGAGTTACAGAACGATGTGTAGAGTTTCATTAATTAGGAGTTTTTTTAGTCTAAATGTGAAGTCTCCACATCTTTTTTTTTTATTTGTTTGTTTTTGGTAGTTTTGTTTCTTTTCTTTCTTTTTTTTTGGTTTTAATCAAAGCGTTTCCAGTAGATCTAGAAGCAGTCTAACTCACAGGCCAACAACAAAAACAGGGGGAAAAAGGGAAGAAAAATAATTATTAGATCAATTTGACATAAGGCAATAAAACTGAAGTTTTCAGAGAGAATTGTTTCATTTGGGCTACAAATCCGTGATAAGGTTGTAAAAGATCTAGCAGTAGCGGATTTAGGGGCATCCCCTTTTTGGGACCAAAACAAATCTGATACCATTTTTTTTTTCCTTTTCTTTTCAGATTCTGAGATATGTGACCCCCCCCCCCCCCCTTGACAAATCCTGATTCCTGGATCCGCCCCTGGATGATCTAGAGTAGATCTATGTTATGTACATTCTTCTTGCTGTTCATAAACCCCTAGTCTCCATTGAGATAAAAGGGGCGAATCCCAACATTTGTTTGAGAGGGAGAGTAGTAAGTTATAAATCAAATTATACATCACTAGGGTCTTTATTTTAATTTATCTTTTGCCATATCACTATATAGACTTATGTTTTATGTTTCAAGTTTCTACATAAATCTACACCACAAGACCAACCATTCTATTTGAGACTAAATGTGAACATTTAAGATGAAATAAAAGTCCATTCCATGAAGAAATATTAAAAGAACCTTATATCTATGAACCTGCTTATTTGTAGTCTTATTTTTATTGTTTATTGCTTTCTCCCTCTATTTTTGCAGTATAAAAGAATGGGCCGGGATGAACTTCTGGAAACCCAGGCAAAAGTCCTGCACAAAGATGAGGATCTTAAAGGCGGGACACATTTGCTGAAAGATTGCCAGCAAGCTTGAAAGATCTGGTAATTAATTTGTGTCATTCAACTCTAAAATGAAGTTAAAGATTTGTTTGGAGTTGGATAATGATAACTAGTTTTTATATAGATACTTTACATACTGTACAACATCCCCCATCAATTATATTATTATAAATAAGACATAAAGCAATTGAATTCATCCGGTCAAATAATTTCTTTACTACTTTAAGTTTAAGCATTATCATTGTCAGCATTGTTATTTTGTCGTTCAAAGTAAATTATAATTTTTAGTATATTCATTTTGCTTTGTTATTTCTTGTCCTGGCAAAAATACAATAATGATTTAAATTCTTTCTCACTACATTTACAGGAGAAAGTGCTGAACGTAGTTTGGTCAACATACAGTCTTGTTCCATGCAGTTCAAGAACATGAGGAAGAAAACACTTACTAACATACCAGTATTATTCATTTCACATCCTCACCTAAGAGAGTAAGTACAATCTTATTTATAGTACAATAATGTTACAATCCAAATTTTTTCTCAAAGCATCAAGTCATGGAAATTAGGGATGGGTGTGCATTCCAAGTCGTGTCAATTGTACTGCTTTGTTTTAACAGGGAAATAATTTATACCATGATCTTCTGATTACTAATATAGGCTTTGTCATGGTCCTACAAAACCATAGCATTTAATACATAAACACTGATCATGCATGGGTTATAGTCCCTTGCTATGTTAGCTGCTATTTTCTCATCTTAGTATAGTTCTGTTCATTCAAGTAAATTTTTAGTAACTTTGATGTGTGTGTTTTGTGAAGTGTATCTCAAAAATGTTATTCAAGTATACAAGTCACTTTGTAGCTATGATGTAATGCTTGTTAGGAGGGCTATATCATTGTTTAATTCCTTTATCATTTTGTAGGGCATGTACACACATCTACGAGAGATTGTACCCGGTAGCTGTTGCAAAAGGATGCTCTGAAGAACAAACATGACAAAAGGGGGTCGAAGGGAATGAACTTGTAGCCATTCATCGTTCTCAAATAGCAGTGTCTCTTCCTAGTACATCAGCTGCTAATGTCCATACTACCTTTGTCGCCACGCCCTTCCTTGTAGTTCCTAGTACCCCAGTACCCCTTGCCCCCCCCCCCCCGATCCTCAAATGATCTCACAATGGAGTGTGCAAGGACACACCAAAGGCATATCAAAATGAAGATAACAGAATCCATTCATTTCAGTATTCTGAATAACAGTCTTACCCCCATGAAGAATTTCATTTCACAGCCCCTACAACTATCTTACTTGTCTTCCTTAATTTTACTAGATGTTATGTACTACCACTGATTAGATTATTATTTAGTCTGCAATTGTAAGAAATTTCTTTAATAGGGACTTTTAAAGTTTTGCCAAATCTCTATTTCAAAATCTAACTGTGGTTAATGACGTTGAACATCAATTTACGTTTTTTTCCCCCTTACATAATCATTCGGCCATTGCAGATTTTATCTCGAGAGGTGCATCTTACTAGCAGCACGTCCCATGTATTTTGGAGGGGGGGGGGGTTGTCAGAGCTAATTGTATTTGCTTACTCCATCATACATTCTTGGGGATGAATTTCATTTGCACTCTAATGGAGCTTGAATTTACCTTAATACAATACCATGATTGATAAAATATGCAGTTTATTTGGTTCCCCCCCCAAAAAAAAAAAAACAACAACAACAAACAAACAAACAAAACAAAACAAAACAAACAACAAAACAAAAAACAAAACAAAAAAAAGCTGTGATTATTCAGAATAGACAACAACAAATAACACTTTTGTAAATCTTCACCATAGTCACTTGTCCACTTTAACAAATTTTAGAAAATCCAAATAAAGAATAAGTACTTTCAAGATTAAAAAATATGAAACTTCCGTCTTATTTTTGCAATTATTTTGATGAATACAATGATGAATTTCAAATTAATTCTATCACGACATTCTCATCATCAAATACGACATCACTCTCTCTTCAGCACGACTTTTTAGCGAATGTCGTGTGCAGTGTGCACTGTTCTTTCGCCGTTTGTCGTGTAGTATGTCGTTCTGTCTTGTTCGGTGTGAATCCACCTTGACATAGGGAAAGGTAGAAGGATAAAATGCTAGTCCATGGGCCAGGAACCGAAAAGGTCCCCCCCCCCCCCCTAGGCACAAGTTTAAATGATGTTTTTCTATTAGCTAGGACCCTCAGCTATCAGAATCTGCTTGTTTGCCATAAAGTTGGTGGTGGGTGTGGCCACCAGGGCCGTTACCATGCTAACTGATCAAGAAAAAATAGAATTTTAGGAAAAGTCAATAATACCAATTCACCAATCTAAAAATACTTGGCAAGCATCCTATTATATGTATTTTAAGGTGCCCGATCGATTGCAACCACAATAAGAGTCATTTGAAGTCAAGGTAATGTCAAGAAAATGGCTGTTTCTATGGAAACAGTACAATAAAAAGCTGCTATTTTTGAAAAATGTCTAAACTTATCAATATGAAATAGCCAAAAAGGTGTCTGTACAAGCCTAAAGTATGGTTTCCTATTAGCTAGGACCCTCAGCTATCAAATCTGCCTGTTTGACATACAGTTGGTGGTGGGTGTGGCCTCTAGGGCCGTTACTATGGTAACACACCAAAATATCTTAGAATTTTAGAAAATACTGTATAATTTGTAATTCAGTAGCTTTAAAATATATGGTAAGCATCCTTATATATGTATTTCAAGCTGCCTGATTGATTGCAACCACAATCTGAGTCGTTTGAATTCATGGTCGTGTTAAAAGAGGCCGTTGCTATGGAAACGGTCCCTCAAAATGCTGATATTTGTGACAAAATCTATAGCTAACCTATACAAAATAGAAAGAAAAAGGTGTCTGCACAGTCATTACTATTGTTCTTATATCAGATATGACCCTCAGCTATTATAATTTGCCTGTTTGACTTAAAGGTGGTGGTGGGCGTGACCGCTAGAGCCGTTACTATGGTAACACATCACGAAATACTGGAATTAGAGAAAATACCATATATTTGTCATTTAACAACCTGAAATACAAGGCAAGGATCCTAATAGATGTATTTCAAGCTTCCCAAATGATTCCAACCACAATCTGAGTCATTCGAAGTCTTGGGCATTTTTTTAAAAAGGCCGTTGCTATGGAAACGGTGCCATAAAATGCTGATATTTGTGGAAAATATCTATGATTAATCAATACAAAATAGAAAACAACTGTCTGTACAATCTTAAATCATGTATTTATGTTAGCTAGGACCCCCAGCTCTCACATTCTTCCTGTCTGACATAAAGTTGGTGGTGGGCGTGACCACTAGGGTTGTTACCATGGTAACACACCAGGAAATTGAATTTTAGAAAATACCATATATTTGTAATTCAACATCACAAAAATAAATGGTAACCATCTAACTATATGTATTTTGAGATGCCCATTTGATTGCAAGCAGAATCTGAGTCATTGGAAGTCACTGTCATGTCAAAACATGGCTGTTGCTATAGAAACAGTACGATAAAAATGGAATATTTCTGTAACTAATCAATACAAAACATAGAACAAATGTCTGTACAGCCTGAAAAGGTGTTTGTCATCTAGGACCATAGCTATCATAATCAAAAGCTAGTAACCTAATAGCCACAAAGTTGGTTGTGGGTGAGACTGTCAAGGTAGTTACCATGGTAAGGCATCAAGAAATATCGGATCGAGTTTTAGAATAATAGATAATAAATTGATCTTACACAGGATAGCCACATTAGTAATATTACTGCCCTGCAATTATCATTACACTAACTTTGCCCGGTACACATTTGATCTGGGTCAAACGAAACAAATGCGGGCAAAACACCTTGCCCAGGGATGTAAGCACCGAGCAAGGATGGAATTCAGGACCTCTCGTACGAAAGTGAAAGGCTTTCACCAATACCACATTGCTTCCACCATGTATTTGTAATGTAACGAAGTACAATGTAGGCATCTAATAATCTACAATTGAAGTTGCGCCTTTGATTGCAATCAAAATCCGGGTCATTTAGGTCACGGTGATATAAAAATATGCCATTGCTAAAGGAACAGCATAATAAAAAAGCTAATGTTGATTTTGAAGAAAGGGATATTTATGTATCTAAATCATGAATTATGATAAACAAGTGCCTGAGTTCATGAATTTGTAACTGTCCTATTGGTTCGAAATCAGATCAAGAATATTTTCCAGGTTGAAGGCCTCAAGTTCATGCCTGGTAGAAAACTTGTTATGACAAACGTAGATGCAAATGTTAAAATAGATATGCATGGCTTCTGAAAATTCATTGCATAAGCCAATTCATATATTGAAACAGTATCAATGTACTCTTAGATACTCTCATCTACTGTGTTCTCGTATGGCCAGGATTCGTTACTATAATGTTGACTGCTTGGTAGGTGTTGAACTGTTTGTGGCTGTGAGCACCAACAGCATCTTCAAAATATTGGCATTTTAGATAGTGGCATTGTTGTAGTTTAACATTTAAAACAATATAACAGTCTAGACATGGTAGATATCTCCATTGCAAGTGGCCTGAATGATTGCATTCAAGATTTTAATCATTTAAGATCATGATCATATCCAAATATGGTCGCTGCTAAGGCAATTAGATATATGATTGAGAAATGTATTTGTAGAAAAAAGTGGCATGTTTCTGTGATTTTACAACACGAAGCATAATGTTGGTGATACATTATTTTAAAAAAATGAATTTCTGACTGTACTGTTAACTGCAATCAATGTGTCAGTGCTGTAGTCGAGTCCATCCCATCCGAGTCCGAGTCCGAGTCCGAGTCCCTGGAGTCCGAGTCCGAGTCCAAGTCCGAGTCCTGGCATCCGAGTCCCGAGTCCTGGACATCCGAGTCCGAGTCCGAATCCGAGTCACGATGGAAACATCTTTAATTGCAGTTTTTTTTTACGTCACATTATTTTTATTATGATAAATGCCTTACTGTGAACTCTCAATAACATAAATAGTTTCTTGTTCATTGAAAACTTCCATTTGTCAGAGAATTTGATTTATTGTAACTTTTCTTAGTACGAATGCGAACAACTATAAAGGCTTGCTCACAAAGAGTGATTTGTCGCCGTGACATATTGCTTGGTGCTTAAGAAAATTAAGTTTGGTAAGATTTCCAGCTATTAATACTAAAAATTCTGACTCAAGGTAAGAACACTGAATTGGAATTGTTTAGATGAATGTCCATGGTTATAATTTTATCTTTTATCAATTATAAGTCAACAGAACAAAAAGATAACAGGTTGAATGCCATTAAATCCAGATTATAGAAAAAAAAAATTCCAACTGAAAACTATTGGTGTTGTTGGTGAAATATTATTTCACCAACAACACCAATAGTTCAGTCTTATCAAATAGCTGATTAACGTAATAAAAAATTGAATCGTCAAACCCTAATAAAACCCTTGTACATGTATGAGCTAGTTCATTAATCTGGCTTAATACAAGTGCAACATTAACATTCAATTTGGAAACTGACTACATGACTAAGTGACTCAAGTAAAACGAAAATAATTGTTAAACCGTAATAAAACCGTTTGACACTGCCAAAAATTATAAATTGATGATTTTGACTTTTTGCCACAGGAACAAAGGTTGCAAGTAAAAAGACAGAAGATAAAAACTGTAGTTTATAATACTAGCTTGAAATACAAAATGGAATAGTAATCTGTTTGAGACTGCCCAAGATATCCCAGGCTGGGGTCTATGGAGAAACGTGTGTTTGTAGATTAATCCATCTCCAAATGTTAATATGAATTTCAATACTTGTCTGGGTCATACGTGTGTATAACGAGCGTACACGAGCATAAAACGACTAATCTTAACGTCTATCATCTATTTGGGCACATTTTCGTACCGTTACGGCGATCGATGTTTTAAAGTTCATTTTCATAGCGAGGTTTTTTGCGTGGCTTGGGCTGATTTTTTGAGCTAAAATTAAAAGCGGAAGCGGGAAAAATGCCGGTCTCGTTGCCGGTCTCGGCCCGATTTTCGCCCGAGTCACGAGTCACCATTGGTCGAGTCCGAGTCCGAGACCGAGTCCTTGTGGCTCGAGTCCGAGTCCGAGTCCGAGTCCCGAAAAATAGGGACTCGAGACCGGTCTCGAGTCCGAGTCCGGACTCGAGTCCTACAGCACTGCTATTTGTCGTATTGAGTCTACAGTCAGCTGAGAACTAATTGAGGTACACAAGTGTCCACATCCAGGTGACATGATTGAGGCCGACTCCAGTTTCACCCTGCAGGAGGTTCTATAAAAGGATGCCATTAAGAATCAGAAGTTAGTGAGCATCCTTTGGATGTATTTTCAGCAGAATTCCTCTTGCAGCAACACCCGCTTCTTTGGATGAGGTTGAGGATTACCCGTCCCTCAGAGTTATGAAGAACAGATACTTGAAGGCATTGACAGACTTCAGAAGTACATACGGAATTATACTTACTTGAATTCCCGCTAGGGTGAAGTGAGAATTCACTCATCATCTTCATCCTCACCACAGAGGCCTTACTCCAGCATTGCAAAATATTGCATTCTATTCCAACATAGTGGTGGAGGTATATAACACTTCTATCTCCATCCTGAGTTCCGACTTTATTCTGCCAAACCAAACACCAGCAAAATTGGATAATCTCCACACCATGACCTTCTCAGCCTGTGATTCAAGCCAGATAAGTGTGCCTCGCCATATCAGACTTGTAAGAAAGTCAACCAAGTTTTCATAAGAAAATACTCAGCTCAAGAAAGGATGCAGAAAGCCTTAAAGCTTCAAAAAATACATAGACAAACCCCTGGTGTTCACTGATTTCACAACATCATGGACTTAGCCACTACACTGTGCTACCCCATCCTTTATCCAACCATGCTTTAGGGCAAGATACTTCAAGAAGAACCATCTCACAAACTATTGGCTATATCTCTTGTAAAGTCAAGAGAACTGCAGCTTACCCGTAAGGGCAACTAATATGTTAAACTTATAGGTCTTATGGTCCCCCAACACATCAAGTCCATGGCTAATACATGTATAATGTACATGCACGACCAATCATGCAAGCCATGAGAATGCTGAGCTGTAATTGCACCACAGGCCTTCTCAGTGGCTCTTTTGAATACCTTCTAGTAAACATAGAAAACTCCAGGAAGATATTAACACTTTAGTTCTGGACGAGAGCTATGATGAGGCACCCAAAAGTTCAATTCTTTGGCTTTGTTTCTGATGTAGTCCAAATCCTAGACCACCTTGGTCATGCTGTTAATCCTTAATGATATCGAACAGGCATATTTCTTATGGGCAGCATTAGGAAAAAGTTTGAGAAATTCTCTTCCAATCTCCCCATACATGCCAGAGCCCCGTTGCATAAAACTTACCATTGATGGTAACTTTTTACCATCAATGGTAACTTCCATTTAAACCTTGAATTTGATTGGCTGTTGAGCAATGTTACTATGGTTTTTACAATTGATGGCAGAGTTACCATTAATGGTAAGTTTTATGCAACGGGGCCCTGATTTATTTTAAATAGGTTGAGCTACAGATCGAAAATTATCATCTTATGAATACATTAGGTTCTGTGACTGGAGATTAATCCATCTATTATGCCTCCGCTGCCTCCCTCCCAACGCCAAGGCATAGAGGTGAAAGCATAACTACGCAAGCACAGCTCACCAGTTAGGATCAGCTGTTGTTACACCAACGATTCCAATAGACCGGTTCTGTAATGTATACAAATTTATACACATTTCTTCTCTGAGAACCTAGTGACGAGCTATTCCATTAACCTCCTTTTATATAAATGAGCCTGAATGCTTGGAATCCAGTTTGCATACGTTACTTGCTGCTATGTCCGGCAAGCCTTGAGCAAGTTTTCAGGTGTCAAGAACATTTGCAACACAATTGTTGCTGTGTAATAACAAAAATATGTCACCTTTTCTTTCATGTGTGATTTTCCATCATAATATTACTATAGCAACAATCCTGTTTTGACATTATTATGGCCTTAAATTATTAGGATTATAACTGTAATAACTCGGGCAGCATATAGTTTATATATCTAGACCATTATCTTGCGTTTTCTATTAAAACAGAAATATATGTCATTTTCAAACAATATCTACCAATTTCAATATGAGAAAGTTATATGAATTTTTTCATATTCGGGGTGAATAATTCAAGAAATTTAACCTTTTTTTTTTAACATGGCCCATTTCGGACTTAAATTTTGAGTATGAAGATGGAAATTCTTATACAAAACTTTTTTCGATGTAATGGAAAGAGCAACTCTTGGACTATCTAGAGCAATTTGTTAGAAGTCTGCAGTGGAGATAGACAAGGAGAACGAAAGGCATGAAAATGGCATGAAAATGGACAAAATGGCACCTAGATGGTCATGCATGAGTGATTTCGAAAAAAAATGAAAAGTTTAGTGACCAAGATGAAATGGCAAGGAACATGCATATGAAATTTGAAAGGAAATGGACATCAGGAAAGTACCTAAAAATTGATTACAAGAACTACGTGCAAAACGAATAGGACTTTGGTTAAAGTAGAATAATAACAAGAATGCAGAACGTGAACGAAAACAAGGCAATGTCGTGGGACGACATTGCAAATAAGAATGCAGAACGTTAACGAAAGCAAGGCCATGTGATAGGACGACATTGCAATAAGATTTTTTGTTTTTGTTTTTTTGATGCAGAACGTGAACGGAAACAAGGCAATGTCGTGGGACATTGCAAAAATCATAGGCCCTTCTTCTCCCCCCCCCCTCCCCCCCCCCCCCCACCCACATCACTTAAAATATTTCTCCTGAGCCAGCACTGTTAGGCTAAAGGATACTAACCCTATAAAAGTGACGTCTGCCAAATCTTTCCTCACCGAATTTTGTTGACCGTTTATATATATATATATATATATACGACAGTTTTACTGCCTATAGAGGGTGGGGAAGTGATGTAAAAGTGGTGACTTTTGTAATACTATTCCCAGTGGCCCTTGCTTAGCAACAATTTTTTTTTTCAGGAACCCAGTTTGCATCTTTATTTTGACTTTTACAGACAATCATTTTTCAAAGATAATCACCCTCGAACCAGGTACGCTTTTCGTTCATACTGAGAACTGCCAGAATTAAATGACATTTGACCTTTTTCCATTTAGTTATTTGCAGATATTGAGTAACTTGCTAAGATACAACGAAGTGATAATTTGATTTGTTTTATCTAAGCAATATACCAGAAACTGTCTGTGATCCAGAAACATGTATCGTATAACTTATTCGATAAATGAGTACGTAAAAAATGTGGATTTCAGTATTTGAAGAGCAAGTCAAACCCAAGAATAACTTTCTTTCAAATGAAGCAGAAAAAATCAGACAAACAGACCAAAAAAGTTTTTGAGGAAATCGGACAACTGCTGCTAAGAAAGTTTTTCATATTTTTTAATGACATGAAAACTAGAGAAAGCAATGAAAATCACTAGACAAATGGGCAACTCGTGACGTCTTTGCCTCGTGAACGTACAACATACAAATTAAACGGAAATTAAAACTTCTTCTAAATGATTATGCCTTACAGGCAGAAGCCGACATTTAGTGCTGTCAAAAGGATCTTTTCAATAGGCCATTTTCCAGTTTCGTACCACCCCTATGCAGTTTATTGTGATTGTATGTCTTTTCTCCAAGTGGCAGAGGACGGGCCAATTCACTCGCCTGCAGCGAGTTGCTGCGCCTCAGTAGCCATTGTTCTGACTTCTGGGGTGCAGTATAGCTCGTTGCGGGCGGGTGTGGTGGCCCGTCGCTGGGTGCTGGGAGGTGGCTTTTTTAAAATGTATATTGATAAAATGTTCTATTCATTTATGCCGAAATGATGACATCATAATCCCGTTACATTGGTGCAGTGGTTGCTGTTTTATATGTCTTTTCTTATGTAGTGCGTTGCGTTTATTAAGCCATCGGTAAAAATTGAGAATAATGCTATAAATCATGTCAGCACTTCGGTATATATGCTTCAGAAATTGCCACGGCGTACAGGAAATGTTTATTTACCCTAAAAATGTGAATTGTTATATTATTGCTGTAATGAAAGTGACAAAGTCATCCAATAGGCCTACTATTTCTTTGAATGCGATTTTGATTACTGCGACACAATAATTTTATTTATATACTCATATTGCTGTATCATGCATTGCTCGTTCCTACTATTTTCAAAGACTATTACAAATCTTATTACTCTTCGGAGCCTATAACTCACAAGCGTAGCTTTCTCCTTATAGGCTCCTCAATATTTCACTTTTTATTCTAGCCCAGTCTGTTCAATTAATATTGCATGCAAACGCATAGATGTGAGGCACTCACCTTCTTTTATTTTCTCTGACAATATATCTCTTGTTTGTTTGTACCATTTATCTTGTTTGTACCAATTATATTGTTTGTACCACTTATACTGTAAAAATACATTGTTAATGTGAAATATGAAACAATGAACTGAAAATGAAACTGAAACTGAAAACTTTGTTCATATAGATAACACAAATTTTCAAAAAATAACACAAATTTTCCTCATAACTTGAACCAAGTTATAGACTAGTTATTGTATAGTAATATGTTGTTTTTTTTAATATATGTATACGTGTACACTTAAACACAGAGCAATTACTTTACTGTAAAAAAATCCTGAAAAATATGATTTTTTTAAAATAGAATATACATTAGAATTTATAAGCATGTACTATTTCTTTTTAAGTCACGATAATTTTGAGCTCGTGAGATATTTTGTGCAGGTGTATAAATGCAAAAACATAATGGTTCAAGTTATGAGGAAATCATATTCTTGGTAAAAATTGAAAATTTGTGTAATTACTGTTAACAAATTAATTGGCGTGTTGTGAGGCAATGAAATCACAAACTCACTACCGAGTTGCTAATTTGTCCAGAGATTTTCATTGTTTTCTTTAATTTTCATGTCACTAAATATGAATAATTTTCTTATTAGTTGTCCGATTTCCTCAAACTTTTTTTGATTTATTTGTCTGATTTTGCTGCTTCTATTGAAATCAAGTTTTTCTTGGACCAAACTTGCCCTTTAATACCTACGGTACAGTTGAAATGGAAAAGGTAATGTGCTCACTCGTACATAGCTTGTTACTAATTACTTCTGATTATTGTGTGCGCTAAGGATTGCCTTGGATATGCATAGGTTTAAAGACCACTGCACACCTTACGATCGGTCTGCGAACCGATTTCAGGAGAAAATGTAATACCATTTGACAAATCATTTAAAAACGAAAAATATTTTCGATTGAGGGTCTGAATAGTAATACAGATAGTAAAATCGATAATACGGCTTTTGCCGCGTTTTCTAGTCGGTGGAATGGCCAAATCGGCTCCGAGTCGTAGTGACGTCACAAAAATCTTACGACTGCCTAAGATTTTAAACAAATTATGCCCTTATTCCCTATAGAAAGCTGATAGCTCACCAAAACTCTATGTTTGGAATTAATATTACTTTTCAGCACCTGAATAGGGTAGATTTCATATGTTAAAATGCCAATATTTAATGCCATAGCGACTTATTTCACAAATCGGATCGCAGACCGATCGTAAGGTGTGCGGTGGCCTTAAGAGATCTTTCTTGGCAAAACAAAGATTGTTGATGTTGAGCTCTCTGCATTCCTACCCCCCCCCCCCCCCACATTTCATCGACGGAATGTCCAAAATCGTCAGTTTCATTGTTTATTTTCTGAAAGTAATATACTGCACTATCAATCGTTATCAAGTATGTAACTTACCTATTCCCAGATTTTCCCCTTTTTTGCACGAACCAGGATCAATTTCCCTGATTTACGTTGTTTGACGATGAAGTTCCGATGATTACAATCGTCTACCTGAGCTTCCTCCCTGCTTCTGTCGTTTCCAATCTTAGAAGGCCAATTATTATGATCCCACCGGACCCTTATTCTTACCGGTGTAGCTTGTTTAACTGAAAAGTCCCAATAACATTTAGACTCGATGTTCACAACGTCACCATCAACTGAAACAATGATGGGATAGTTAGTATCATTTGCAATAGTGGAATGTCTGTTATTTGTGACGATGGCTGCTGTTATACCTGCAATAGAACCAGCAACTCCCATAACAGCCGTTCCTAAAAGGAGTGCCATTATGCCTCAAGGTTACCGCTTTGTAGTTCTTTTTAATGGAAAAATATTAAGAAAATATATGTTGTAATCAGCTATTAATTTGGAGAAAAGCTCTAGAAGATGTAGTTCGAGAAAGAACTCAAAGCAAAATGTGATGATCATTGAACGTGCTCACACATAGACAGAATTGTAATGCATTCGGGTAAATATACTAAGTAACCATTTAACAATCGCTCTGTATCCTTATTGGTCAATGCTATAATCATGAAAACGATGGGCTGTTAACACATTCACCTTGCTGTTAATCAAATAGATAAAAGCGTTATCATGTAAGGCGCCTGGCACAATAAACCAAAGATGGTGCAAGGTCACAATTCATATTGATTCTATTAAGTTGAACGTTGCACCAGGAAATCTTTTCCTTTGTTTTAGTCCAACTCTCACACCCTAATTTCATTACAAGCAGGTAGCAATTAAACCGTTGAATAATCAGGATAGTCTCAGCTATCAGGGTGATATTTTGGTTACTGAAGGATAAATCTCATATTTGATAAAGTTTGTTTTTTTTTGTTTTTGTTTTGTTTTGTTTTGTGTTTTTTTTGTGTGTTTTTTTTGTCCAAAGGCCTTATAGGGGCAATCGTGAAAGGTTAAAGTAAATACTAACGAATAAACCTCTAATTTTTTTCGGAGTAAATTTTATTTTTTATATCTAATATTAGGTCATTATCTATGTAATCAGTGAGTTGTTGTTGCGTGAGAACTTTGGAAGGCATATGCTCATCAGGTGAACATATCAAATGTTTATTCCACTAAAGTGGTTTATTGGATTGTTTTCATGGTTTTTTTTTTAATTTATTTAATATGCGCTTGGTTAGATCAAGAAGGATAATATTTTTTAATCTGAAAATAAGATTAACCGGAATTCTAACAGTAGCGTGAGGACTTAGATAACACGTGCTCATCAGATGACTTTATCAAATATTGACTCAACCCAAATGGTTTGTTGTATAAATAACTTTTAACTTATTCAAAGAATTTGATTAAAGGGTGGATCATTACCCTGATCACAGATGATATTTGTTTTTTGGATATGTCATAAAGTTTGTGGAGTCATATCACATCCATCAACTTCAATTGTGTTGACAACTATAATTCCTGTTTAGATAAGATATATTGGGATCAATATAGCGGTACAAGTTTTTTTTTAAGTCTGCGTGTGTGAGAGTGTCTGTTATTTGTGACGATGGCTGTTGTTATACCTGCAATAGAACCAGCAACTCCCATAACAGCCGTTCCTAAAAGGAGTGCCATTATGCCTCAAGGTTACCGCTTTGTAGTTCTTTTTAATGGAAAAATATTAAGAAAATATATGTTGTAATCAGCTATTAATTTGGAGAAAAGTTCTAGAAGATGTAGTTCGAGAAAGAACTCAAAGCAAAATGTGACGATCATTGCACGTGCTCACACATAGACAGAATTGTAATGCATTCGGGTAAATATACTAAGTAACCATTTAACAATCGCTCTGTATCCTTATTGGTCAATGCTATAATCATGAAAACGATGGGCTGTTAACACTTTCACCTTGCTGTTAATCAAATAGATAAAAGCGTTATCATGTAAGGCGCCTGGCACAATAAACCAAAGATGGTGCAAGGTCACAATTCATATTGGGGCAAGTGGCATAGGCCGTTTGGTAGTAGAATTGTAGATGATACATTTAAAAATTATGAAGGTGAGTTTTTCACTGCATGTCATAACAACAGTACTGCTCTTTTTTTTAAATAAGTTTATTAATATAAATATCATATATACAAAACAGGAAAAGGCACTGATTGAAATAATTACACAGATAGCAGTGGTGAAGAAATCGATGTAATAAAAAATTAATATATTACAAAAACAAAAAACAAGAAAAATTAATGCGTTTACAGTTTCATACAGAGTGTCGCAAAATCAATATATGAGCATGATGCTGATGTATATATGTGGAAGTTTCACACAAGAGGTCTTTTGTTTTAGATTGATAGCATTTGATCATTTGTTCTTTCCAGCAGGTGATTCAAGAGAAATTCGTATGCAGATACCAAATAAGATTAAAATGTTCTCCCCAATGTTATTGTATTAAAGAATGGATGAAGTTAACGTTTAAGATGTTTATTAATATTTTGTAACGTTCTGGATTTGAATGGGATGTTTTATAGCAATTTTGTTCATTCTGTTTTATGGGTTGTTCAACCTCTGTTTACATATTTATGCATTTTATGATTATTTGTATGTGAATTAAAGATTGGATGTACATGCAATCCTTTTATGTCTTGAATATCGGGAGAATGACTAAAAGTCTGCGACATATAAAAGTACGTCGAAGTCTACGTAACAACAAAAACAACGAGTACATAAATATCTTCTCCACCATGTGGTTGATTCTTTGGAAAGATTTCTTTTCTTAGGAAAGGGGCTGTAAAGATGTTTAAAATACTAAAAAAAATTGTTTAAGAAATGTAATTAATATCGACTTTTCATCATGGTAAAAAGCAGGTGCGTAGCCAGAGGAAATTTGAGAGAAGGCGTTCGTGTCCCCTCACATCCACGCCTTCATTGCTATTGGCATTTTTTTATTCTTTATTGCAGATTTTTTACACTTCAAGGGTAAAGGAAATCTTGTCAAATGTATTTTCTTTTCTTTTTTTCAAAGATAATTGTATTGACTGCTGATCATTTTTATTTGTCTTTATCTTCCACAGGAGTTATATTTTTTTCCCAGTCGGTGGCTTCGGTGAAGGGTTATGCCATTTCCACATTTCCAAATTTTCAGTCGGTTCATATATTTTTTTAAAAGTTTTTTTTCTTTATTCATTTATTTATTTATTCATTCATTTATTTTTAGGGTCGAGGCCATGACTAGTTTTTGTTTGTTATTATTTCAGTTTCAGTTGATAACACTAAGCCCCAGGGGTATCACACACAGAAATAACATTGCTTAGCACGATAATTGGCACCCAGGAGTGCGCTTGGGTTCCTTGTGTATTTGTTTGATGGGGAAGATTGTTGTTGAACGTTGAACGTTGCACCAGGTAATCTTTTCCTTTGTTTTAGTCCAGCTCTCACACTCTAATTTCATTACAAGCAGGTAGAACTTAAACCGTTGAATAATCATGATAGTCTCAGCTATCAAAGTGATATTTTGGTAACTGTAGGATAAATCTCATATTTGATAAAGTTTTTTTGTCCAATGGCATTATAGGGGCAATCGTGAAAGGTTAAAGTAAATAGTAACGAATAAACCTTTAATTTTTTTCAGAGTAAATTTTAATTTTCATATCAAATATCAGGTCATTATCTATGTAATCAGGGAGTTGTTGTTGTGTGAGAACTTTGAAAGGCATATGCTCATCAGCTGAACATATCAAATATTTATTCCACTAAAGTGGTTTTTGGATTGTTTTAATGGTGTTTTTGACTGATTTAATATGCACTTGGTTAGATCAAGAAGGATGATATTTTTTAATCTGAAATAAGATTACCGGGAATTCTAACAGTAGCGTGGGGACTTAGGATGACACGTGCTCATCGGATGACTTTATCAAATATTGACTCAACGCAGATAGTTTATTGTATAAATAACTTTTAACTTAAATAAGAACAATTCAAAGAATTTGATTAAAGGGTGGAGCAATACCTTGATTACAGATGATTTTTTTTTTTTTCGATATGTCATGAAGTTTGTGGAGTCATATCACATCCATCAACTTCAGTTGTGTTGACAAACTGTAATTCCTCTTTAGATAAGATATATCGGGGTCAATATAGCGGTACAAGTTTTTTTCAAAGTCTGCGTGTGTGAGAGCGGGATGGCACACAGGGCAATAAAAATTCGAGTTTGTTTGTTTGTTTGTTTGTTGTTGTTGTTTTTGTGGGGGGGGGTTATGATGAGTAGCTTAGAAATTTGTTTAGCCACTTATTTATTTGAAATGTGATTCCGAAGAATTGTTTAACATACAGACATACTCAAGCTCTATAGGTGTGATGAGTGTAATACGAAAAGCTTCATTATGTTTGTATATTCATGGACCTACTATTCTTCAATTTTGTACTACATCATCTCTTTAAAATTTACGATTCCACTACAAGAATTCAAGATTAGATTAGATTTTGTTATGCCGGACAAATATTCTAGCTTGTTCGACTTAACCTAAACACTTGAAAATGAACTATTACATCATCCGAAAATAACCTTTTAAAAGGGGCTATTTCCTTTCAGCTTCACTTCTGTTTGAGAAGGAACGGCCTTTCCATTTGAGAAGAACTTCGATGCCGGGTGTTTGACAATATAATAACGATAGCACTACTAGCTGCATCTATATTGCGCACATATCCTTCCCAGCGGATGCCCAAGTACTATTATTACCCTGGCTTTAGCCCAGCTGCCCTAAGGTTCTAGAAGTATTAAAGAAATAAATTACCACCAGGTACCCATTTCGCCAGCCCCCCAAAACTCGCTCAGTGGGGGGGGGGGGGGGGGGGGGGGGGGGGGGGGGGGGGGGGGGGGGGGGCGCGGGGGGAGGGGGTAGGTAGCTTCAATTTTTTTTCACCAGCCCCCAAAAAGTCGATCAGTGGGGGGGGGGGGGGGGGGTCAGATGTTTTGCTCCATAATTCTCTGACAAGCAACAACAACAAAAACAAAGCAAAACAAAAAAGTTTGAGTCCGAAAAGGTAGATCC
The DNA here is from genome assembly GCA_025618425.1 of Heliocidaris tuberculata. NCBI lineage: Eukaryota > Metazoa > Echinodermata > Echinoidea > Camarodonta > Echinometridae > Heliocidaris > Heliocidaris tuberculata. The sequence goes on from CM046841.1 coordinate 292,536, forward strand.
GTATTTTTTTCGTCTCGCCAGCCCTCAAAAAGTCGCTCAGTGAGGGGGGATCCGATTTTATGGGGGTCCAGAATTCTCTGACAAGCAAAAAAAAAGTCTAAAAGGGGACAAAAAAGAATTCTGTCGAAACTTGTCACGGGGCAGAGTTCCCCTGCCCCCCCCCCCCTTGGGTACGCTAGTGAATTTAAGTAAAGTAAAGCATCTGTTGTCCATATAATTATAGGAATTCCTTCTTCCACTGGTTAAAACAATATCACATGATATAAACATTCTCAAATGGTTGGTAACAAAGTAGGAACATACAAATATAGACGATATCTGAAGAACAAATTATTATGAGTGATTCTATTTGTATAGTATAGCTGCATTATATCGACGTTTTACCTATCTGTTATTCTCTATCAAGTTTAGTCATCAGAAATTTAGAAGAAATATAGGTCTTAAATCGTTATTTAACAGAATATTGCAAGCGGTTACACATACATTATATAACTGAACCTTCATATGATGAAAAATCCTTTCATTTTTGTTGTCTTGCAAAATCACATTAGTGCCGCGTATTGGAACCATGTGATTCACAGTCCGATATTAAACGTATCCACTAGACCACGACTCCTCTACATATTGTGGGAAGTCATTGTTGTCATTTTCTTTCATTTTCATAGCTTGTCCCACCTAACAACATCTAAACTATTGAAAATGAATTATGCTTGAATATGGATGCATTATATGAAAAGTCCTTTTAAAAAAAAAACATTGTTCACCTTCAACCTTACTCTTCTACTTCACAAAGAAAGACCTTCCCTTTTGAGAAGATCTTCAATGCCACGTGTTTGATATTGTGGGAATTCATAACGTAATTTTCTCAAAAACAGCAGGTGTTTCACTGATCTATTTATGAGGTCAAGCGTAGGATGCTGTCATTCCAGTGCCATGGATACATTGGTAAATAGGTCAATGTCACGATCGTATAGATCGCGTAAATTAATAAAAAAATCAGTATCTTCTACGACACAGGCTTCGGCGACAATTAGTCCACGGTCAATATCCTATGCCAACCTTGGGCCCCGTTTCACAGTAACAACTGCCACATTTCTATGACAAATTTGCTCTCAGCCAATGAGATGCAAGGATTTCGGTAGCTTATAACAACTATCGTAACTTGTTAATGATAACAAGTTTTATGAAACGGGGCCCTGATTCATAACTTCATCCGTGGTCAAATACTATACCTAACCATATAGCCCTAACCCTTAGAATGACATTAAAAAGAACTATGGCAATGCTAACCCTAACTCTACATCTCTGACGAAGTTATAGCCCAGGGGATCGTTACATCAAGTGTCTTGTCAGAGATTTTTACTGACAAATTTGCTCTCAGCCAATCAGATGCAAGGATTTCAGTAGCTTATAACAGTTATTGTAACTTGTCATTGATGACGTTTTATGAAACGGGGCACTCAGCAAAATAATGTCGGATCTTTAATGACTTACGTCTCGCCAGTGTGTTTCAGCGAATAAATATTTGTTTTACTTTTATTTGAGCCGTTTTCTGTCTTCGTCTTCTTATATTTATATTCTTCTATTTCTACCTCCTTGTCAGTAATGCCTTTACATATATACAATAAATCGTGTGGACTTAGACGCACTTGTTATTCTGAAGTCCTCTCACTCTTTTTTTTTTTTTAATACCAAAAATAAGCACAGCTTTTCTAAATTCGTGATCGTTTTGGCAAGCCTATCAATATGTCTAATTTACATAATTATGATACGAATACAAATACTGTGCATACTCAATGTCATATATATTTCTGATAACACTCACCGACCTTTGATAATATAAAGGCATACAGTCCTGGTAGTGTTATCACTTGAATCAATATGGCATTCGAGTTGTGAAGAAAAGGGTCTATCATTTTATACTGCATGAAGCTTTCTCATCTATAAATTGAATTGAATTGTTGAATTGTAATGGTTTATTAAAAAAACAAGACTTGCAGCTAAAAAGCTGATAATGTTTGTTTTCACAAAGTTTGTACAAAATTGATCCCATCATAATGAAAGCATCAAGAAACAAAAGAAACATAGTAAATGAAATTATCATTGTATAGCAAGGAAAATAAAAGGAACATAGTAAATGATATTATCATTGTAGCAAGGAAATAATTTTATCATTGTATAGCAAGGAAGTTTATAGCAAGGAAATAATATCATGGTATAGCAAGGAAATAATATCATGGTATAGCAAGGAAATAATATTATCATTGTATAGCAAGGAAATAATATTATCATTGTATAGCAAGGAAATAATATTATCATTGTATAACAATGAAATAATATGTGACCCATCACGTCAAAATGAGACAGAAGTCGCTGGGCTAGAACTTGAGAAAATTGGGCAAATCTCGAAAAACTTCAAATTTTTGGATTTTTTTCTTCTCCAATGATTTGAATCCTCAATGTTTCATGAATGCTCTGTAAAAATATTGAGTCCTAAATATAACGGGAAAGGGTAGAAAAAGCAGTTTTTCTGCGAGTCCTTTTTTCGGTCAACTCTTCTATTTTTTCGGACAGCTGGTACGTGCCAGTGCTGAAAGAAAGCCATCCGCTAGGCCCCGCCCCTAGCTACGCAGGGCTTTGTTCATTGGATGTTCGCAGTCACGTGATCTCTGTAAAAGAATTCGCAATAAAATACCTTTGTAATTGTCGTGTGCTACGCTCGTGCTTGCGCCGTCTCGAATTGTTCTAAGATTAGATATTGCTTCTGTTATCATCGCCTCAACTACGAATCGGTCCTGTCATCTTATTCCAATAATTGATTTTTCTTCGTAAATCGTCCGTTAACCGTTCAAACCATGCCTCGTTGTGCAGGTTTTATTATTTCTTAAAGATCGAGTTAACTAGAGCGGAGTGAAAAGATGACTTTCAAACAACGACACTGTTTTACACGATAATAATAAGGGGTAAATTCTGTCACACTTTTAAAAGCCGAAAAGAAAAGAAGGTTGGGCTTTTAACCAGACAGAAAAGGACTCGTGTCGAGATTATGAAACAAGCGCGTGATTTGGAAGAACAATGAGAGAGAGAGAGAGAAAAAAAAATCAATAATCGTCTCGCACAGGAGGTGACTTAATCCTTGTTCTTTGAAAGGGGAGAATTCTATACCTTTTTATAACATGGCGAAGAGAAAAGAAATTTAGCTTATAGAAACCAGCAGATTGTATACAATTTTTTTAAAGCTCGAGCTTACTAGAGCGGAGTGAAAAGATCACTTTCAAGCTAAGTCACAGTTTATCTTCATCATGTTCTTCCCACTAGTTAGAATGAGGATAATAAGCAGCCAATTCTGTAACTCTTTTAACAGTCGAAAATAAAATAAAATTAGCTTTTTAACCAGAAAAAAAAGGCCCTTGGTTGCGATACTGAAACAAGTGCCTGATTTGTTTTAAAGCTCGAGTTGACTATAGAGCGAAGAGAAACGATGACTTTCAAGCTAAGACGCAGTTTATCTTCATCATGTTCATCCCGCTAGTTAACATGATGGTAATGAGCGGCCAATTCTCTAATTCGTTTAAAAGCCAAAAAGAAAAGAAAGTTAGCTTTTAACCAGAAAGAGAAGGACCTGTCTTGAGATTATGAAACAAGTGCGTGAGTGAACTAGAGCGGAGAGAAGATCACTTTCAAACAATAATTGTCTCGTCAGGGAGTGTTAATCTTGTTTTTTTTTAGAAAGCGGGAAGTTATCTAGCTCCTTCAAAAATCGAGAAGAAAGGACAGTTAGCTTTCAAAAGAAAGAAAGAGAACTCTGTCGAGATTACAATACAGGTGCGTGATATAGAAGAAGAGAGAGAAAAATCAATAATCGTGTGTTAATTCTTAAGCTTCCAAAAGTGGCGAATTCTATTGCTCTTTCACAAGACGAAGAGTAAATAAGTTAGCTTTATAATCAGACATCAACGATCTCCGTCAATATCATGGTTGGTAAAGATTCGTCTATTCAGTAATTTTACCAGGCTTTAATCACTTTGCGACAATCGAATCCAAGCTTGGAAAAAGAAAGCAAATGACATTGAAAGAAATCAAGTTTACATGATTAAATTAGAAAAAATAAAATGAAATGAGAACCTCTTAAAGTTTGAACTATAATCTAAAAATTTCCCCGCACAAATGACAGACTTATAAAAATTTTGACTAAAGCTAGGTTATTAAACCCTTTATGGAGAAAATAAAGAAGAGCATACCGGCATACAATGTATAGGAACGGCTCAACGAAAAAAGCACGAAGTCGATGCGGGAAGCTTTTTCAGTGCCGTGAAACTACTTGATTTTCTATCCCTTAAAGCGGTAAAATTCATGGCTTTCATGAGAAGAGATCCTAAAGAAACATAAGGACTAAGTTTTATTCAAATTAATAAACGGTTGCTAAGGACTTTTTCCAAATCTAGTTGACATTCCAAACGGAAAATGCTGCATGTCGGCAAAACGGAAGTCAAACTTTGGAAGCGCTTTTCTCGAAGAAATGTTTTTCCAGAGTCCTACTATATTCAAGTTTCAAAAGCTATTATCTCCACTAATACTCACTCTCTAGAGTTGAACTATATACCAAATTAAAGCTTATGAAACGGAGAATAATAATAAATAATAAAATGAAATTTCAAAAAATGCGACTTCTGTCTCATTTTGACGTGATGGGTCACATATTATCATTGTATAGCAAGGAAATAATAAAGGACAGAGTTAAAACATTCAAAAGAAACTTCTATGTGTAATTTTCAATTTCATTTTCGATACCTCAGAACTGTATGAAAATTGAGACATGGTCGTCAAGTAAAGGTCTTGAAGATTAAAATACCAGTGTAGATGGGGAGATTGTTTGCTATATTATTTCTCTTTCTCTCATTATCTTTTCAATTTCTTTCTGTCTTACTTCGTAATGTTATCTTCATATAAATCATGGACAAAAATATAACTCGACTGTTTAATAACTTTATCCGTTTGCTCTCAAATATCATTTACTATTGTCCATAAGATAGTGATCAGGGTCCCGCAACACAAAGCTTATAGCAATTAACAATGAGATCAATCACTCAATTATACGATTAATATTTTATAATCAATTGCATATTACAATGACATAGTAATCAATCGCTAAATTTGTTTTACGGGGCCCTGATCAACAAAATCGGACAAAGGATAAAAATAGATGTTTTCAATCAGCAAACATTCTCTTCTCCAAGCACTTTTTCATTAAAAACAAAGAAGATCAAAGACCCAAAAAACAAAAAAAAACAAAAACCCCAAAAAAAATAACTTGTAAATTTCAGCAAAGTGATACCGACCCCCAACCAACACTGCCCGATATGCTACCCGGGGGGATAAGTAGATATCGTGAACAGCGGTGATAGGAGCCAGCACCGACAGGTGAGTAAAAAATATCAATATATAAAGACCTTAAATAGATAATTCAATTTAAAATGGTTACTATTTAGAAATAACCCTGACATCCCCCAACCATTTCTGATGTTTAATCCCAAATTGTCGAATCGCACATTCGGCCATTCTCCTTGAAATAAAGTTAATATTTCCAGCATTTAAAAAAATAAAAATAAAATGTGAAATTTAGACAATACATGTAAAGAGAACTTCAAAACAAGAACAGATTGCTGAACGTAAATTGAACATGAATATTCATCATAATTCTGATTTAATGTCGGAGTTTCTCTCAGAACCACGTTTTATGCTTTTATTTATGGATGGGGAATCCCCCAATATCATTTCAACAGCCAGATATGTTGCAATAGAAATCGCTTCCTTTCATCGGTGTTTTGTTGTTGATTCTGTTCTGTTGATCGGCTGCCCTCTTGAGGCATTATTCAACCTATTCTCATGGTGTTCTGGTGTAACAGTTCAAAGCACGAGCTTTCAACTCAGAATGTCCAATAACAAATATTTCCCTTCCATATTGGTTCATATGCCTTTAAAAAGTGCGGAAAATTCCGAGGATGCTTTCATCGGAAAAGTAAACTGTAAATATTACACAAGAATGAATGAATGTAGACACTTTTCTTGTTGGAGAAATTATTCATTCAGTATATGAAACAGTCCCCTGTTTCAGTCGAAACCGATGTTGGCAAATATGTAGAATAAAAATTAGAAATGGAAGGACATTTCACAAATCGTACTTGTGTTTGCAAATTTGTCTAATATTTATCCGACACCCCTCTTTCAAAACGTTCTGGCAACCCCACTTTTTCAAGAAAAAAATACGCAACAAACTTAATAAATAACACAAACCATTTGACGTTTTCTTCTACCAGGCTATAATTACTATGCTTCTTTGTCGAATACTTGATAAAATGTTATTCGTAACCATTTTATGACCACCTAGATGTTGCGACTGGACCGTCAATGATGCTTTCTTACTGAATGGAATAGCAATTTTGATACTTGGAATATATAGTCCCTCTCAGTTAGGGGCTTCAATTTATTATGAGGGGGTGGGGATGTCAACCCGCCTCATCGTATTAAAACATATAGGACGTCATGTTCTTTCCCCCTTTGTGTTGAAATATAGTTTAAAGATATATGACACGTAGGAGCGGATCTATCATAAGAATGCCGAAAGGAGGGGACAAAACAGATTTTTTTCTCCCTGAAACAAAAGGGGGCGCTCTTTGAAACTCAACCACTGATGCACGACACACTTCTTTCGTCAAAGGAGAACTCATGTATAATGGGTGAGTATCAAAGAGTATCCCCTCCGCTGCGAAGATGTCGAGTTTTTTGATATTTATACTACATCATCTAGATATCATATTTTTGTAGCGGTTAAATTTGTAAACATAGATGTGTCCACATAATCCGAAAATCAATTTCAATTTAATGTAAATGGGGGATCCCCAATAGTACGTTTCAGGTCATTTTGAGCATTTCAAAATTTTCCGCTCGCACGTTTTTACGCCTGACCAAATTGACCGGGAAAACCTTTTAGGCCAGGAGCCTGTCCCGAAATAGTCACCCCATTTTATCCATAAGATTTGACCAATTAAAGTTACTTAGACCATCTAAGTCATTGACGAAAGGGTTGTCAGCCTGACCGTAGCCTTCGGGTTTAGCCCCCAGAGCCCCCAAAAGATGTCCCAAAGTCACATCGATTTCACCCCATCTCAAAACTGACAAAAATTTCCTTTGGGATAGGTTGTCAGACGGCCCCTAAAAATTGGGTAATTTTTTCCCCCTTGAAGCCCGGGGACTAAATTTTGTCAGAAGAAAGAGCTATGGATGTATCATTCGCGTATCTACGGGGGGGGGCAGAGGGGGCACGTGCCCCGGGCGGCACTTGAAGGGGCGCAAAAACGCAAAAGAGAGAAAGGAAAGGGGGGATACAAGAAAATGTATGGTCTTTTAGGGTTATTTGCGCCCCAGTCAAGGACAAAATGCATAAGAAAATGGTGTTTCATAGGGTTTGAAATGCTAAAATTTTCTAATATTCGGTCGCTTTGCTCCCTCTCATATGTTTAGAAATTGCGCGCCCCAATTATAGCGCATATCTGGTGTTTTTAAAGTGTTAACGATTAATTGACTCTAGCTGATTTGCCCCCCCCCCCAGCATAAGGCAGGAGCTTGTTACAATTTGCCCCCCCCCCCCCCGCATGTATAAGTGGCGCGTAAAAAGCATTTTGAAAGTAGAGCATTCGAAAGAATTATAACTTTGCCCTGCATAGTGAACTGCTTTGCTAATTTTATATATTTCTTTAGGGTTTCATTCACTTTGCGCCCCTAAATAGGAGTGTTGAAATTTCAAAAGAATGTATTGCTAGGTAGCTATTCACTTGGAATATTTTTAAAGGGTAAAATACATAAGAAATTGCATTTCTGAGGAAGAAATAGAAAGAAAGAAAAATCTGCTGCTCTGCTGTGCATCAAAACTCATTTTCACGCAGTGCCATAATTTCTAAAAACGCTCATTAATCAGAGTTTGGGCATGGGGGGGGGTGCATATTTGATAGTTTGCCCCGGGCGCCGGAATACCTAGATACGCCACTGGGATGTACATTCCAAAAATACAAAAACTGACAAAATCGTCTATCAAAAAGCGGGTGTCAGGCCCCTTGAAACAAAAACACCAGAGTGCCCTTTGACAACGTTTTGCCCCCAAAATTGCTGTGTTAAAAAAAGACTCGAAAATAATTATACGTTCGCCATAGGTATTACACATGAAAAGATTTTTCATATTTTCTTGATATTTCATCTTATTCTATCTTTTTCAAGTCTAATTTTTGCACGAGATGAAGGATGGATGTATGGATTAATGCCACTATAAATCCCCGGATGATACCTGGTTTTTTCAGAGTCACCTGCCGTAAGATTAACACGTGGAAACATGGATTTTAAGAATGAAAGTTCCCCTAGTATTACTCTGATTACCTTGGATTTATTGTAAATGTAACTTACATGTAATTTGAGACTCTGAAAAAGCTTAATGGAGACTCAAAAGGGGGAAGATACCCCCAAATAAATCCCAGGGACCGTGCATGCATTTAGCCCTTTAATCAGCTGCAATAGCTTTACACTCAAAAACAGGGATTAAAAAAAAATATATTATTTTTAATTCCCCCAGAAGTTTATTGAAATTATAAAAAAAAGGCGTGACTTAAATCAAATTTAAAGCTCTGAAAAGATACAATTAAGGCTGATATAGTCAAATAGACGCCGCATAAATCCCATGGACTATGCATATACTTTTGATCAAAAAAGGGTGTCACCTGCCATAGGATTACGCGCGAAAACAAGGAATTGAGACATGATGGTCAAGGAAAGGTCTCGAAGATTAAAACACCGTTTTGAGCCGGGACATTTTCTGTCATGTTATTTCTCTTTCTCTATTTTTTTTATTTCTCTCCCTCTTACTTCTTAATGTTATCTTGTTTTAAATCATGGACAGAAATATTACCCTACCGTTTAATATCTTTATCAGTTTGCTCTCTTACCGTTTAATATTGTCCATCAAATAGCGACCAGGGTCCCTAACACAAAGTTGAACAATTAATTAAAAGATCAATCACTTAATTTATATTTTATGAGTGACGAACATATACAATGACATAGCAATTAATTTCTGACTTATCTTTGTGTTACGGGGCCCTGATCAACAAAAATTGGACAACAGATTTTCATTTCTCCAATCACTTTTGGATTAAAAAAAAAAGATCGAAGACTAAAAACGAAATAGTAAATTTCAGCAAAGTGATAAAGACCCCCAACCAACACTGCCCGATACGCAACCCCGTCAAGAGAAGGTATCTGGAACAGCGGTGATAGGAGTCTCAACCAGTTGTTAATCAGCAAATATTAATATATAAAAACTTCAAATTGATAGTTCAATTTATAGTGGTTACTAGTTAGAAAAACCCTAATATCCGCAACCAATGCTCATGTTTCAATTCCAAATTGTCAAACCTGCCATTCTCCTTAAAATAATTTCAACGATTTCAACGCTTGAAATAAAAAAAATGTATTTAATAAAATGTGAAATTTAGAAAATACATGTAAAGAGAGCTACAAAACATCTACAGATTGCTGAAAGCTAATTGAATATGAATATTCATCATAATTCTAATTTATAATGCCAGAGGTTCTCTGAGAGCCACGTTCGATGCTTTACAAGGATGGGGAATCCCCTAATACATGTAATATCATTTCAACAGTCAGATATGATGCAATAGAAATTTGTCCCTTCCATTGCTGTTTTGTTGTTGCTTCTGTTGATCTGCTGCCCTCTCATGTTATGGCTGAGCTCATTCTCTTTGTATTCCATCACTGTGAAACAGTTCAAATATTCTCTGTTTTGATTGCCTAGAAATCATGCAGAAAGTTTGGAGCATGCTTTTACTGATTTTGGAAAAGTAAACAATAATATAATAATGTATACCGTACATTAAGACACATTCTTTTTCTTTTTTGTATTATTTTAGATTCATTGTTAGGTATTCATAAAAATGCGGTAAAAGTGATTAGACCCCCCCCCCCCCCCCCCCCCCCCTCCGCCCGTCCCCGTTTAATAGAAATTGATGTGGCAAATGTATTATTGCTGTCGGAAATATTAAATATGGAAGGACCTTTCGCAAATCGTACTTATGTCTGCAAATTTGTCTCATATTTTTTCCGACAAAAACCAACCCCTCTTTTAAAACATTTGAAGACACCTCTGTTTAAAAAAAGAATACTCTACAAAATTAATAAATAACATTAAACAGCGTCTGTCATTCTTTATTTCATACTATGCTTCATAGTCGAATATCTCATATAAAGAAGGGTTTACTCATAATCATTTAAGATCACCTAGATGTTGCAATTGGACGTTTAATCATTGTTGCTTACTGAGTGTAATATTATTTTTGATAATGGAATATATAGTTTCTCTCTAGGGGCGTTAATTAATTACGAGCGGGGGGGGGGTGTCACCATTATCACAATTTACCGACTACCCACCTCATCTTCAAACATGTGAAGATAATGGTTTGAAAGATAGTTTAAAGATGTGACACTAAGGAGGCGGATCCAAGATTGTCAAAAAGAGGGGGCAAAAGAGATTTGTTTTGAAACAAAAGGGGTTGCTCTTTGAAGCTCAACCACTAATGCACGACACACTCATTGTATTACAAGAGGAGTCGTGCATAATGGTTGCGTATCAAAGAGCCTCCCCTCCGCTGTGAGAATTTCGAGTTTTGATATTTATACTACATTCTATAAATATCATATTTTTGTAGTGGTTAAACTGGTAAACATTAATGAAAATGTCTGAAATTAGTCACTACACTTATTATGTATTCTAAACGCATGAATTCCCACCTTATAGATGAAACTTACCAATCTCTATTTCTAACATAATTTCACATAACATTTTGCATAAGTTACGACTTGCAAATCCTAAATTCTCATTTCAAACGGTTGAACATTTTTTGTGAAACCAGAACTTCATGAATATCCATGATTCTATTTGTATCCACATGATGCGAAAATCAAGTTCAAGTTAATGGAAGTGGGGAATCCCAAAACATGTCAACAAGGACCATGCAAATAACGGTGTATGAATATCAGCCACATACTCACTGTTGATTTATATGTCGCCCTCATAAGTCCTAAATGTGTGAATTTTTTTCACAATCTGAAGGATTTCTCCTCATATAAGTCTAAATGAAGAGAATACAGACACCAGGGGCTGATCCACTGTCTGTCCGGCACGGATGTGCCCCCCCCCCCTAAATCCGCCACTGACAGACACATACAGTCCTTTAGTCTAAAAACATATTCAATTTCAATTTTCATTTATTTATTTTGCACATTTCAAGAAAGATATAAATCATACATTCTCAAGCGATGTAAATCAAATATATGATTCAAGACAAATTAGTTGAGACGAATCCCGCAGTTCGTATTTAATGCAATGGAGGAATCTAAAGTAAGGTAGAGCTTGTTGTGGATAGGGCCCAGCTGATTAAGGACGGGTAGAAAGAAAAGAAGATTTGATTTTTCGACAGTTTTTGTGATCGTATTTAAAGGTAATCTCGTGCCACTGTATTTCAAAGAAACTCTAAAAGTAAAATGAATGATATTCGAATTAGAAGAAGTTCATTATCTCAAATATTAAGGAATACATGCGACAGTGGATATAAAGTTACATACTGGGTGTTTCAACAAAAAAAAAGGAAACCCAACTTTGAAAAATTCCTATAAATGGATTATGTATTTACCGGTATAGTGAATTTCATATCATATAGAAGAGTAAATCATTTGCTTCATTACGGTACTTAGTTTAGGTTTCTAGGGTGACGCATCACTGAACACCATTGTTTTCCAAATTTTGTGCAGAATCCCAGGTGGTTCACTTTCTTGTAAAGCATAATAGGCAATGTTTGATTTGAATGGCTTTGTCAACTCTCTTCATCAGTTAAAAGAAAAAGAAAAAAAAATCTCATTGTGATAGAATTTACGCCTTAACAAAGCGTCTTATGAACTTCACAAACATGAAAGAAGATGACAGTCATAAATCTTAATCAAGAATAAATGATATCATCAGAAAGCACAGAGAGCATGTTTGTTTATCGTTTATCTGGAGTGCTGTAAGCATCTTCCACCAATTTTCAACAAAGACCAAAATTTTTAAAAACCAGCAAAGTCAAATATGGATTTTGGATTTTCCTCTTTCATGCCTTTTGTCTTTGATTTTCATTGCTTTGGGATCTTGTCATTCTTTTGGTTTGCTGGTTCTTTGGTAGGAAACGTTAAAATTCAACCAGACTCTGTTCTTTCAAATGTTTCTCATCTGAAAATGGCTTTCCAATGCAGAAACTCATGAAGCATAGGTAGATAACACCTCTTTAACACAAATTTGAAGAAGAAAATCCTCCAAGAAGAAAATAATAGCACCCAGACCTTTTGACAAAAGGTTTCACGTTAACATCATGCCTATTATGTTTTGCAAGAAGGTGAACCACCTGTGATTCTGCGCAACATTTGGAAAACAATGGTGTTCAGTGATGCTTGACCCTGGAAACCTCAACAAGTTACCATTGGGAAGCAAATGAATGACTCTTTTATATGATATGAAATTCAATACAGGTAAATACATAATCAATTTACAGGAATTTTTCAAAGTTGGGTTTCCTTTTTTTTTAACCACCCAGTACATAGCACACTGGTATAGGCTTTTATGATATCTTCTTTCACACTATGTAAATTAATATCAAGCAGTGTTAACGTGACAGGGCATTTCACTTTTAAAGATCATGTTATCTCCTTTTTAATATCTTAGAATAACTTTTTTTTTTCAGAATAAAGCTTTTCAATGTGGCAATTTCGGGAATATGTTAGCCCTTAAACGCGTTTCTCATTTAACAAAAAATGATTAAAGTAACACTACCGTTTACGATACTATTACTATGGCAAATGACTGTTTTTGTCCATTATTTTTCTTAATACTACTGATATTCTATATATTGTTTTATTTCTACCTCTACCACCTTTTTGCTATATACATTGAAGTAATTAATTTAGAAATATAAACCTGCCGTTGCTCTTCAATGCAGTATTACTGTCTAGGCCTATTATGCAGAAAGGAATGCATACTCTTTATAGTTTTTCCTTTATTGTTGTCTATAGATTTAATTTGCTGCGAGTAGCAAAACTGGAAATATAATTATAATTCAAACACCTTGCTAGTATCAAAATGGATATTGATTTCGGAATTGATATTTGATAGACAAACAAGATTTTAAAAGTATGGAAAGAAAAAATAAATTATGGAAAAATTCAGCAACAAGGAATAACACTCCCTGCCCCCAGCCACTAGTGCCCGACACTAACCCCTGCCAAGAGAAGGTGTCGTGTACTGCGGTGACAAGAAGAGGTAAACACCCAGTTGTAGGCTAGCAAGTTTTCATATTTAAAATAGGAAAAATAATCAATATAATTTTAGTGGTTACTGTTCTACAAAGACCTCAAATATCTACAGTAATGACTATTTTTTTATCCTAACATTCCTTATCTCACTCAATACATTTTTTCTTCAAGAAAATATTTTCAATTGCAAATAATATGCTGTCCCAACTTTGGAATTAGGGTAAAAGAGGTCAAAACATTTTCTGAATAGTTGAAACAAATAGAGTATGAATATTCATCACATTTCATAGCACGTCATATTCTGAAAGCCATGTTCATTGTCTTTCTTTCTTGCTGGGGAATCCCCGAATGTTATTTCGACACATAGATACTTACCTTCGCTACATACAGTGACATGTTCCTATTTTTGTCTGTTCTGCTGCCCTCCCTTGTCAGCCATTTGTGCAGTCCTTCCTTCAACAAATAAAACAAATCGAATTACAGCTTTCATGTATTTACGATTTAAATAGTTTGTTGAGAAAGACTGCAATATCTACCATAAATCACGAATTTTTTTCCCAACATTCTTAGCATGCACTCCTTACATTTTTTTTCTCTCTCTAACATAAAAGGAACAATCGCAAAGAAAATTATATTATACTTCTGGCATTGGACGTAAAAGTGCTTGAAACATTTTCCAAATAATTGAAAACAAATAGAGTATGAATAATCATCCATTTTCTTAGCATGTTGAATGTTCTCATAGCAATTTTAATGTGTTTCTTCACTGGCGGGGATTCCCTGCTTGGGATAACATTCATTATGCTATACAGGCTAAGGTTAAGACAGAAATACTTTTCACTCATATTTCTAGATATCTTATTATTTCTTGTAGTAGAAGGGGTGTCACTCTAAAAGAGTGGAAATGTAGCGCTGACCCCCTCCATCTACCAATCTTCCTGGTCGCAACTCTAATACTGCTGTTTTGCAATCAGTCGTATATCACTTACAACTGGTCGCAACTCTGGCTGATACTCGTAAATTGGCAATTAGTCCTACATCACTTGCGAATGGTCGCAACTCTAGTTAATAAATACAGCAGATTTGCAATCAGTCGTATATCACTATTCGACACTCTTGTTTATACTGCTGATTTGCAATTCAGTCGTATATGATATGGGACAGGTCGCAATTCATTGGCTGATACTGGTGATTTGCAATCAGTCATATATCACTTGCGACTGATCGCAACTATAATACTGCTGTTTTGCAATCAGTCGTATTTCACTTGCGAATGGTCGCAACTCTGGCTAATACTGTTGATGTGCCATCAGTCATACATCAAAGCCTATATCGCAGATATTTAGCTAATACTGGTAAGTTGCAATTAGCCTATATCACTTGCGAATGCTCGCAACTCTAGTTAATAAATAAAGCAGATCAGTCGTATATCACTTGCTATTCGCCACTCTGGCTAATACTGGTGATTTGCAATTCAGTTGTATATTATATGGGACAGGTTGCAACTCTCGCTAATACTGCTGATTTACAATCAGGCATATACAGTGTATATATATATATATATATACATGTATATATAAAAAGTTCACAATAAATGAAAACAACCGTAGAGATGATAAAAGAAGTCAAATTTTCCTGATGAAGGCCTATGGCCGAAAATTTGACTTCTTTTATCATCTCTACGGTTGTTTTCATTTATTGTGAACTTTTGTTATTTTTCATCAACCGACGCAGGACTAATTATTTTACTTTATATATATATATATATATATATATAGTATTTTTGACACATGTAAAAATAAAGACAAATAACGTCATTATAGAAAAACTCCCTTCTTGTCCTAAAGTATTTTTTTTTTAATGAGAAATTTTCCTTTACTGTGCTTTCCAACTTGTCGCCAAAGGCGGTCGAACCCCAAACCCCTTTTTATAATGTTCTAGTGACGTCACATAAACATCAGTCAAACAAGATAAGCCATTAGTAAGAAATTTCCGTGCCTTGTTAAAGTTTTTTTAATAGTATTGTGCATAAAACCTTTGGATAAGTTGTTATGTTACATCACAGTAGATAAGTTATATTCCAAATATTCTAATAAAATTTGTTTGTATGTATTCAGTTTAGTCATCTTCATTACACTTTCATAATTACCATGACTGAACGGGGATGTCAAATTAATTCTGTCCCAAAGGTTGTACTTATTCAACCTCAAAACAGTCTGGGAGATAACCGTTATTGGAGGACATTGAATATCCTCTACGAACAAGAAAAGTTCCGCTTCAATGAACACGCGCGACTTTTAACCTTGCTGCTCGCTGCGGCTCTACATGATAGTGAAGTCTCAGTAGTGACTTGTCCGAATTTAGATTTTTTTTTTTTTATAATTGTATAGATAAAATGCCAAAAGCACGTGAACTTTAAGTGCTTGTATAAATTGAACTATTGTTTTACGAAAAATATATAATTAGTTGTTACGGAAAGCATTATTTGTGCGTGTGTGTGTGTGTGTGTGTGTGTGACAAATTGGATAAGGTTGGCCATATAAATGTGTTCCTCATTAATAATAAGAACATTACGTCACAATGGATAATGACAAGGATTTCTTTTGATAATCTACATGTATTTTTCCTCTTTCTCCCTCTATCAACTGTTGCAACATTACCATCATGACGATGATTACCTTTTACAAAACTTAATAAGGTTACCATTTTAACACTATAACCTCATCCTTTGTCATTAGTATAAATTTTACAATTATACTTCTTTTGCAAAATGACTGTTTAAAATAAAATTAATTTTCTTTAAATTACTGTAATATTTCTTTTCCTATATCCTTTCAACTTTCATCACCCGAATCTACATGTAGATATAAATTGGTTTAGAAAATAAGTCACATATTGCTTCTTTATTCCTATGTTATTGTGTGAAGTAGGCCCGTTATAAAATACTTTGTATTTCCATATGGGGTATGCATAATAATTCAAACATTTTTCTCGTATCAAACTGAATATTATTTTCTGCATTTACCGAAGGAAAAAAAACAGGATGGAAAAAAAAAGAAACAAAGAAAAAGTTTATGGAAAAATTCAGCAACAAGGAATAACACTCCCTGCCCCCAGCCACTAGTGCCCGACACTAACCCCTGCCAAGAGAAGGTGTCGTGTACTGCGGTGACAAGAAGAGGTAAACACCCAGTTGTAGGCTAGCAAGTTTTCATATTTAAAGTAGAAAAATTAATCATTATAATTTTAGTAGTTACTGTTTTACGAAGACCTCAAATATCTACAATAATGACTTTTTTTTGTCCTAACATTCCTTATCTCACTCAATATATTTTTTCTTCAAGAAAATTTTTCAATTGCAAATAATATGCTATCCTAACTTTGGAATTAGGGTAAAAAAGGTCAAAATATTTTCCGAATAGTTGAAACAAATAGAGTATGAATATTCATCACTTTTCATAGCACGTCATATTCTGAAAGTAATGTTCAATGTCTTTCTTCATTGCTGGGGAATCCCCGAATGTTATTTCGACACATAGATACTTACCTTCGCTACATACAGTGACATGTTCCTATTTTTGTCTGTTCTACTGCCCTCCTTTGTCAGCCATGTGTAAATTCCCTCCACCGACAAATGAAACAAATCGAATTACAGCTTTCATGTATTTTCGATTGAAATTGTTTGTTTAAAAAGACCTCAATATCCACCATGAATTACGAATTTTTATTCCAACATTCTTAGCATCACTCCTTACATTTTTTTCTCTAACATAAAATGAACAGTTGCAAAGAAAACTATATCATAACTTTTGGCATTGGACGTTAAAGAGTTTGAAACATTTTCCAAATAATTGAAAACAAATAAGAGTATGAATAATCATCAATTTTCACAGCATGCTAAATGTTTTCAAAGAAACTTCACTGGCGGGGAATCCTTGTTTGGGTAACATTTATTATGCTATACGGGCTAAGGTGTAAGAGAGAGAAACTTTTCACTCATATTTCTAGATATCTTATTATTTCTTGAAGTAGAAGGGGTGTCACTCTAAAATGGTGGAAATGTAGCGTTGACCCCCCCCCCCCCCCCCCACCATCACCACCTACCAATCTTCCCCATGTCTGTTTAACATTTAATCAAATCATGGCTTTTAAATGTGAGAAAAATTACCCAACATGAGTGTATTATGTGTCCGATCACCTTTGGGCTATAATATCTCCAACTCAGGTGATTTTAGCTCATTTCGTAGTAAAATGTTAAAATATTAAAATGTTAGTAACCTGGATTGGTCAAAAAAAGGGGAGGACTTGTCATGCGGAGTTCGTGCAGGTTTCCCCACAGGCCGCTCGATATTTTTTGCTTGAGAGCCGGTCAGTTGTGGTCAGATGTCCGGTCGCTCTAAAAGTAGCAGATATGTATGAAAATACAACAAATAGCCTTCGGTTAACCAAATTCGCCCACCTTTAGCCTGTTTCCGATAATATCACCTTATATGGCAGCTGTGGCATATCCGCCCCTCCCCTAAATACTTAAAAATTTAAGTGTGATGTTGAGTAACCGAAAGAGGTATACAGACTTGCAATTCGGGGGTACTTTTATACGCATAACTACCAAATTATGTGAAAGTTTCTCACACTCAGTCGGTTTGCTACATCAAGTGCCGTATAAAGGTTTCGTTTCCATTATTCTGCCCTCTTGATCTTATAAAACTATTTTTTCTGGATTTTAGTTTACATAGAGTTTGCTAGACCAAACAAGGATAAAGATATACTCCTTTATATCACTTGCCACTCGTCTCAACTCTCTGGAATTTAATTTGGAATATAATATCAGTCGTTTCTCACATGCAATGGTCGCATGCAACTAATTCTCCCTATCGCATATAGCCGATATCAGCCGATATCAGCTCCCGATGCCGATATCGGGGACAACGATGTTGGCACATATATTTCCGGTTCCAGTCTATAGCTATAGCGAGCATACACTGATATTTCCTTGCTTTTTTCGTGCGTGATTGTTCTGCTGAAAACACGTTTTGCATCGTCGGCTCAACATCCCACATTGGGTGGCTTCACAGAAGAATCCCATTTAAATATCAACTGTATAAAATCACTATTATTTGCTAGATTAGGAACAAAAGGGAGTTTTTGCTAGGCTGACCACGTCTTCTAACACATTGTCAATGACGCTCCGGCCGGACCCGGAAGCTCAGTTGCCAACAATCACATGCCCAAAAATTAGAGCGCCGCATGCGTTCGGATTCGGAGAGCTATACGCGATACGGAGAATAGACCAGTTCGTAGTTAGCACATGGCACAAATGACCCCAAATATCCACTGATATTTTAAAAATGGAGATGTTCAACTTTGTGCACTTTAGAATAATCACTCTCAAAGTGATAGATGTGCCTCATGAATAGCTTTTGTTTCGCCTTTTGGAAAGCATACTTCCACCTGGGTATCATGGAATGCACCATTGGTGAATAATTGAATAATGATTACATGACATTCATGAGCACATATCAAGTATTCGTGTCAGTGGGTTTTAGAATTTTGTACAGATGACCTTTATCTGCTCATGCTCAGATTGTATCTACGAACTGGCTTACTGGACATAATTGCTGATTTTCAACCAGTCATATATCACTGGCGACTAGTCACAACTCTTTGGCTAATACCTCTAATTTGTTATCAGTCGTACATCACTTGCAACTAGTCGCAACTCTGCCTAATACTGCTGATTAGCAATCAGTCTCATATCACTTGTATGCGACTGGTCAATACTGTTGCTAATACTGGTAATTTGCAATCTGCCGTACGTTACAATATCGCAAATATTGGTGATTTTCAGTCATACATCACTTGCGACTGATCACATCTCTTTGGCTGATAATGCTGATATGTAACCGGTATTAACCAGAGTTCAGACTGGTCACAGCTGTGGATAATACTGTTGATTTACGATCAGTGGTATATCACTTGCGACTAGTCGCAACTCTAAAACTTGTAATTTGCAATCAGTTGTATTTAACTTGCGACTGAACCAGTCGTTTATCATTTGCGACTGTTCACAACTCTGTACTGCTGTTTTCTTATCAGTCGTATATCACTTGCGACTAGACGCACCTCTGACTAATACTTGTGATTTGCAATCAGTCGTATATGATATGCTACCGGTCATATTTCATTGGCGGATACTGGTGATTTGCAATGAGTAGTATATCAGTTGCGAATGGTCGCAACTCTAATTAATGAATACCGGTAATTTTCATTCAGTCGCATATTACTTGTGACTGAATCAGTCGTATATCATTTGCGACTGGTCGCAACACTGTACTGCTGTTTTCCTATCAGTCGTATATCACTTGCGACTAGACGCAACTCTGACTAATACTTGTGATTTGCAATCAGTCGTATATGATATGAGACTGGTCAAATTTCATTGGCAGATACTTGTGATTTGCAATCAGTCGTATATCGCTTGCGACTGGTCGCAACATTTTACTGCTGTTGTCCTAACAGTCATATATCACTTGCGACAAGTTGCAACTCTGGCGAATACTTGTGATTTGCAGTCAGTCGTATATGATATGCGACCTTTCGGAATTCATTGGCGGATACTGGTAATTTGCAATCAGTCGCATATTACTTGCGTCTGAATCATTCGTGTATCATTTGCGACTGGTGGCAACACTTTACTGCTATTTTGCTATCAGTCGTATATCACCTGCGACCACTCGCAATTCTGGCTAATACTTGTGATTGCAATCAGTCGTATATGATTTGCGACCTGTCGGAATTCATTGGCGAATACTGTTGATTTGCAATCAGTCGTGTATCACTTGCGACTAATCGCAACTCTGGCTAATACTTGTGATTTTCAATCAGTCGTTTTTGATATGCGACCTGTTGCAATTCATTGGCGTATACTGGTAATTTGCAATTAGTCCCATATCACTTGCGACTGAATCAGTCGTATATCATTTGCGACTGGTCGCAACACTATACTGCTGTTTGCCTAACAGTCAGATATAACTCTGGCTAATACTTGTGATTTGCAACCAGTCGCATATGATATGCTACCTGTCACAATTCATTGGCGGATACTGGTGATTTGCAATCAGTCGTATATCACTTGCGACTGGTCGCAACTCTAGTTACTAAATAGTGGCAATTTGCAATCAGTCATATATCACCTGCGACTGAATCAGTCGTATATCATTTGCGACTGGTCGCAACTCCATACTGCTGTTTTGTTATCAGTCGTATATCACTTGCGACTAGTCGCAACTCTAGCTTTGTTATCAGTTGTATATCACTCGCGACTAGTCGCAACTCTGGCTAATACTTGTGATTTGTAATCAGTCGTATCTGATATTCGACTGGTCGCGATTCATTGGCGGATACTGGTGATTTGCAATCTTTTGTACTCTGATACTACGGTTTTGCAAATCAGTGGTATATCACTTGCGACTAGTTGCAACTCTAATACTACTGTTTTGCAGTCAGTCCTATATTACTTGCGACTGGTCGCAACTCTGATACTACGGGGTTGCAATCAGTCGTATATCACTTGCGAATGGTCGCAACTCTAGTTGATAAATTCTGTATATTTGCATTCAGTCGTACATCGTGCTACTATTCGCCAATCTGGCTTATACTGGTGATTTGCAATTCAGTTGTATAGGATATGGAACCGTTCGCAATTCATAGGCGGCTACCGGTGATTTGCATTCATTCGTATACCACTTACAACTGGTCGCAACTCTGATACTACGGTTTTGCAATCAGTGGTATATCACATGCGACTAGTTGCAACTCTAATACTACTGTTTTGCAACCAGTCCTATATTACTTGTGACTGGTAGCAACTCTGGCTAATACTGTAAATTTGCAATCAGTCGTATATCACTTCCGAACGGTCGCAACTCCAGTTACTAAATATTGCGGATTTGCAATCAGTGGTATATCAAAATCTATATCGCAGATCTTTAGCTAATACTGGTGATTTGCAATCAGTCGTAAAACACTTGGAACTAGTCGCAACTCTGGCTTATACTTCTGATTTACAATCAATCATTTATATAGTATTTATTGACATATATCAAAATAAAGACAAATAACTTCATTATAGAAAACTCCCTTCTTGTCCTAAAGTAATCTTTAGAAAAGAGGGCTTTTCGTTTACTGTGCTTTCCAATTTGTTGCCAAACATGGTCGAACACCCCAAACCCCTTTTTATCATGTTCTAGTAACGTCACATATGTTGTTGTTGTTGGTACGTGTTATAATGGCAATCAGTCAAATGGGACTAATATCACTAATATATTTTCAATTATTATATTCATAATCATCATTCAAACAAAATAAGCCTCGTAAAAGTTGTTTGAACTGTATTATTCATTGGATAGTTTTTCATGTAAAATCACCGTTAAGTAGATAAAGTTATATTCCAATTGTTCTAAGAAAATTTGCTTGTATGTATTCAAATCAGGTTAGTTATCCTCATTAGACTTACATAGTTACATCACTGACCGGGGATGTCAAATGATTTCTGTCCCAAGGGTTCTACTTATTCAACCTCAAGACCAATCTAGGAGACAACCGCTATTAACGAGACAAGTTCCGCTTCAGTGAACACACGTGACCTTTCAGACTTGCTGCTCGCTGCGGCGCTGCAAAATATGAAGTCTCGGCAGTGATTTGTCCGAATTTACCCCCCAATTTTTTTTTTAAAATATATATTGATAAAATGCCCACAGCGCGTAAACTCGAGGTGCTTGTATGAATAGAACTGTTGTTTTACCAAATAATAAGCTGTTAAGAAAAGCATCATTTGTGTATGTGGGTGTGTGTATGTGTGTGACAAATTGGAAAAAGGTTTGCCATAATGTGTTTGTCATTGATAATGAGAACATTACGTCACACAGGAAAATGACAAGGATTTCTTCTTATAATCTACATGTATTTTTCATTTTTCTCCTTCTGTCAACTGTGTTGCAATATTACCATCATGACGATGATTACCTTTTACAAAGATCAATGATATTACCTACCTCATCTTGTGTCATTAGTATACATTTTACAATTATACTTCTTTTGCAAATGACTGTTTTGAATGAAATCAATTTTCTTTCAGTTACTCTAATATTTCTTTTCCTATATCATTTCTACCTTGATCACCGTAATCTAGATGTAGACATAAATTGGTTTAGAAAAGAAGTCGCAAACATGTTGCTTCTCTGTTCTTATGTTAATATGTGTAGTTGGCCCGTTATAAAATGCTGTGTATTTCCATATGGGGAATGCATAATAACTCAAACATTTGTCTAATATTCTAATAAGTGCAAAGTTCAAGCAACAATGTTCAAGTCTTTCCTCATGATCGGGCAATCCCCACAAAGTGACATTTCCGCAAACTGTGACATAGCTAGGCTGCAGGGCTCGGGTGCAATTTGAACCTCATTTATTTACCCTATATATTGATTCAATAGCTTCAAGGACTTAATCCAATTTAAGAGAACGTGGATGCATATTAAATTGTCCTCATTACTTCATATCAGTGAAAACGTTCCTGAATTTTCAGAGGGACAAGAAATATTTGATCACGTTTAAAATGCTGAAGCAGAGGCTATTCCCCTGAATCGTGCACGTCAGACACTTCCTTCCTTCGCTGGGGCAACAAAGCTGAAATTGTTCTAGGACCACATAACATCACATATCAACAACAAAAAATTCAACGGACAGAACATTTCTGGGTTCGCTATTGACTACATGGAAGCGTCAAATGGACTATAAAAGTTGACAATTGGAAAAAGTCTCCCCTAATGAACATTTCAAAATAATGTTCATGAAATTTTCATACCTATGGATAGCTTACAGTCTCTCCTATCAAATGACCCCAAAACATCTAACAATATTTTACGCTTGAGTGAGCAAAAGCCATTGTTGTGAAATGGTGCAAATTCCATGGTTGACAAAATTTGTATTGGTTCTGGCGGGTATCAGCAAAGTTGATAGTCTTGAAAGGGCTTAGAAACTTTCATATTCTGATCATGAAAAGGCAATTTATGAAAGAAGAGGCTTTGTTTTCTGTATGTCCTGACATATCCCATCAAAACTTAATGTTTGACTGAGAAAACCAGCTTAAATTAAAACCTTGCAGAAACTATTATTTAAAAAGACTAAAAAGGAGTTAATTGCTCACTGAAGCATAAAAATATTGATGAGATACATAAGGACATGTCATACAGAGAATTCATTTCAAAGTAATGGTTTGAATTACTGATTTGAGAGCGGATTTCACTATTTTTGAGCTAGGATTTCCACTCTAAAATGAAGTGATCCCTAATGTGTCTCCTCAAAGAGTGAATTTCCACTCCTTAATATTCACACCCATATGATAAGGTGACTACATCATTTTGCAACAACAAATTACATTTGAAAACATTAGAATGCTTAAATGAACAAAATATTGGAGAAGTTGGATTCGGAAAAAGGCAAACCCGGCTATTTCCTGTACTTCTTTTACCTGTTTGGAAATGAATGAACATACTGCTAATTTGACTGCCTATAATGAAAAAATGAAAGTAAAGCCCGAGCCATAATCCACACCCAAGTCGTCATAAATTTAAATTAATTTTGATGTTCGAAGCACATTCTTTTACTCTGGAAAAGGAATTTGAACGACTGAAAACTAATGTAAAGGAGTACACTGGATGAACAAATCGCTTTAATATGAGCGTTTGAAAATGAATCTGAAAGATAATTTTGCAAACTCGACTGGGAAAATATATTTCATTTTGATAAGCCAATTAAAATTTGTATCAGTTTTTTTAATAGGCAAATATACAACTAGACAACTAGACAACACGTGCAACATGTGCAAATGTTGTTTTTTTTTGGGGGGGGTTAATTAATGTCACACACTGATCTTTGTATCTCTTCAATGAAAAAAAAAATAGTTGGTATTTAGATTGGGAACAATCATGTATTTTAGGATAAAATGGGCAAATGTCTTTATGCCTTTGGACGGTAAAGAAAAATATTAATAACTAATGACGGAAAGATCACAAATGCATCTTATTTGACCTGTTCGCCGAACGCATTTCAGTCACAAATCATTTTTTATGAAAAAGTTAAATTCCAATTACATTTAATAGAAGTGGTTTACTTCATAAATGAAAAAAAAAAAGAACATTGAAAATTTCAGCAACAGAGTAACAGAACTCCGCCCCCAGCCAACAGTGCCCATTGTAATCCCGATTTAAGAGACCACTGAACACACTGTGACAAAGGAGAAGTTATATGCATGCCCGAGCGATTCATACAAAGTTTTACTATATAACCTACCGTATTTTTGATATTACTCTATTTTGGTTATTATTTTCAACTGAGAACCCCTTGTAACAGAAATTCCTCGTTTATTTGTACAATCACACACACACACACACACACAAATTCTACGTTGTTTGACCTGATTACGAAAGTGCAGACTTTATATCCAGATGCTAGAACATTAAAAGAAAAATCTAATCAAAGTAAATTTAAATGTTCAAATTGCTGATATGAAATCAGAGTTTATGCTTTAGTTATGAATATGCATACAACTTACTATGAATATGCAAACTATATCATTATGCATGCATTATGTTATGAGTGAAAGTCAATGTCACAAAACCGGAATGTTGAATGTATCCCTCTATCGTTTTCCCTTAGAACTACCCTCACTTGCCATAAGTATTGCAACATACACACAAAAAGAAAATATGGAATGGACCACTTTTAGGCTTGTAATACAAAGAGGATTTGATAAATCTCTGTGCCACTATTCTCCATTTAATAGTCAGTTTCTAGTGCTGAACCTACTGGAACTCACTTTCATAGCCCTTCTTTTCAAATATTTCTAACATGTTGTTGGATAACCATGACCTCTGACAATGGCGCACATCCTCCTTAGAAATGTCTTGGCAATGGCGCAAATGGTATCTGTCTTCTATGGGTGCGGTCATTTTTATGCGCCCTTTTCTCGGCAGCTTGTGGGCATTGCCTCTTAGATTGTATGCAAACCCTGTAAACAGTTTGGAGGCAAATATTAAACCGTATCATGATTTGGGTCACCGTCACACCCAGCTCTCAAGATGGCGATTTGTTGCCTTTGCTCGTTTTGTCAGTTCTGTTGTCTTAAGCCATGACTCTGTCTGGTGATCTGCTGGCCTTATGCAGGGGTCACACCTTTGCGTATTTGGCTTGGTATTGCCCGAACGCAGACATAGGCAGTCATACCCAATAAAGTTCAATGAAACGTGCTCACTGCGTACTCAATACGCAGACTAGCGCATAGGCCTGCGCTAGTGTCGGAAGCAATCGCACGTCAAATCGCCAACGAGCGGATACGAGTGGCAACCAATGAATGCGAGCGACAGCGAGTGGCTTAGCGCAGGTATACGCAATCATACCCACCTCATTTTTGGAGTGCGTGTCACTGCCTATAACTGCGCTGTGAGACGCAACGAGACCAACTGGTGCGAGTACGTGGCTAGCGAGCAGCAAACGAACAAATAATGAGCTACATACGCTATGAGCTAGATACGCAATAGTGTAACTGCTACCTTCAAATTTGCCGCGTATTGCTGGGTACGGCTACGTATTGATATACCCCGCTTGGTGCAGCAATATACGCAAAGGCGTGACCTATAGGCATTAGAACAGAAAAAAGGAAAAGCTCTACCTTCCTTTTCAACACGATAATTCGCCATTATTCAATGGTTATGCACAAAAAACATTATATAGACAGGTCTTTTACTCACATAGGCATCAATTTTTGCTTTGTTACAATACATATGGCCAGTGAGGGTAAGCTCACATTCACACATAAAAAATACAGTATATATATATAGAGAGAGAGAGAGAGAGAGAGAGAGAGAGAGAGAGAGAGATTGTGTGTGTGTGTGTGTGTGTGTGTGTGTGTGTGTGTGTGTGTGTGTGTGTGTGTATGTGAGAGAGAGAGAGAGAGAGAGAGGATGATCTAATAAAGTTGAAGTTCAGCTATGTCCTCGTCTCCTGTCTCATCAATCCTCACATTATACAATTTACCGAGACGCCGTCGAAATGTTTAAGTTGGGAATCTTCGCATATACACACACACACACACACATATATATATATATATATATATAGTTCAAAAAGATTAAAAATAGAGAAAGACACGGAATAAATCACTCCGTTAGACACAAACAGTTCAATATTTCGCCTTTAAGGCTTCTTCAGGAAATGATGCTTCAGTGTACAATTTTTTTTTTTTTTTTGGTTTACTGAGGTATCATTTCCTGAAGAAACTTTACAGGAAAAATATTGAACTGTAACGGAGTAATTGCAGACGGCAATTACTTACAATGTTCACTTACCTGTAGATGAACAGTCAGTAGATAAATTTGTTATTTGCAATTTTCTGTGATTATGTGCTGATGTGCATTGTCCTTTACTGGATGTGATGTATTCTTTACTCTTTCTCTTTCCCTCTTTCTCTCCTCTTTCTCTCTTTCTCATCTCCTCTCTTACTCTATCCTTCTCTCTCTCTATTTCATCTCTCCTCAGTTTTTCTACCCTTTAATTCGTCACATTCTACACCTGCAGACTCCATGTGCAACTTTTAAAAAAAATTCATTATTACTACATGTATGGTACTTGGTTGCAATTATTCTGTCAACAATTTGTGCAATTCATACTTATGCAATTTCTGTCAATGTTTTCATATGTACATGTATGATTACTGCTGATGTGCAGTGTCCTTTACCTGGATGTGATGTTGTTTCAACTCTCTCTCTCTCTTCCTTCGACTCCTCTTTTCGTATATCCTTCTCTCTCCTGTATTCCTTTTCCTTTTCTCAGTTTTTCTCCTCTTAAGGATTTCATCACATTCCTGGTTGCTGTATGCACTTGCAGACTTTATGTGCAATTTTACCAACAATTCTAAACTTACAGACAATCTGTTTACTTACTTGGATGTGGCCTCTCCTTCATACTTCTCTCTCCCCCTCTCTCTTTCTCTCTCTTTCTCTTTATCCCTCTCTCTTTCTCTCTTTAACTTCTTTTCTCTCTTTTTCTCTCTCCACCATCTCACCCTTCTCAATCTTTCCTGTCTTGGCTTTTCACCACATTCCTTTTTTTGTAGTGTGCAATTTTTTTTTTTTTTTTTTTTTTTTTTTTTTTTTTTAATCCATTATTAATATGGTACTTGGTTTTTTATCCCAATTGATGCATTCATCTATACTTTTTTGTCAATCTGCATCTACAAACAATAATTATTTGCAAGGTTTACTTACCTGTAGGAGAACAGTTAGTAGACAAATGTTGTGTTATTCAACTATTCTGTCAACATATCTATATTTGTGCAATTCATACTTATGCAATTTTTGTCAATGTATTCATATACATGATTACTGCTGATGTGCAATGTCCTTTACCTGGATGTGATGTTATTTCAACTCTCTCTCTCTCTCTCTCTCCCTTCGTCTCCTCTTTTCGTATATCCTTCTCTCTCCTGTATTTCTTTTCCTTTTCTCAGTTTTTCTCCTCTTAAGGAATTCATCACATTCCTGGTTGCTGTCTGCACTTGCAGACTCTATGTGCAATTTTACCAACAATTCTACACTTACAGACAATAATTGTTTGCAATGTTTACTTACTTGGATGTGGCCTCTCTTTCATACTTCTCTCTCCCTCTCTCTCCTTCTCTCTCTTTCTCTTTACCCCTCTCTCTTTCTCTCTTTAACTTCTTTTCTCTCTTTTTCTCTCTCCACCATCTCACCCTTCTCAATCTTTCCTGTCTTGGCCTTTCACCACATTCCTTTTTTTGTGGTGTAATCACAATTGCAGCAACCTTGGTTTTGTTTTTGCAATATGCATGCAATTATAAATATCTGTGCTAGTAAGTTTCCAATTTTTGCTGTTACGAGTGTCATCTGCTTCTTCTTTCTGCCTTTCTTTATCCCTTTCTTTCCTTTCCTCTCATCTTTCTATTTCTTTTCTACTCCCTTTCCCCTGTACTCTCCGGCTCTCTCTCTCTCTCTCTCTCTCTCTCTAGCGAGCTCTGTGTCTCTCTTCTCACCGTTGACACTCGTTTTTACAGCTCTTTTGGCATTGTATTTAAAACACAGTTTGCGTGAATGATTAATGATTATTGATCCTTGTCTCTTGAAATGTTCAAAAAATGTCCAATACACGACAAGTATGTTTATGCTTTTGCATACATGTATTTGTGGTGTTCCGGCCTAGCTTTGTGTGTGCCAGTGCAATTTTCCTGCCTTCATGATTATTGTCATTTTGCTATTTCTTTCTTATGTGTACTTGTCTCCTTTGGGTCAGTGCTTTTGCTGTGGCTCGACAGGCATGCTCTTTTTCTCCCCCATTTTTTAAGCTTGCCTAGCTCCTGCCGCGTTCGATGTGCTCATTTGGGTTGGTTGCCCCTGTGGTGGTCCGCTTGCGCGATTGCGTGCTTTGATCGCCTGGAGGCGCTGAACTTAATCGGTTCAGTGCTTCCAGGTTGTTGAAGTTTGCGTGCTCGTCGGCGGATTGCGGTGGGGGCGCTGACTTGGCGGATCGGTGGGACGCGGCGGGGGTTAGGTCTTCAGGAGTGAGCATGCGTGCTGGGTCGCGGTAGGAGCGCTGTTTCAGATTGTAATGTATATTTTCTTTTTTTTACGAAGTTGAATAGTTTTAATATGTATAAATTACTTATCTTGTCTGTGATTTTTTTCACCTTAGTACTTATATTTATATTTATATGTTTTTTAAAAATTGTAAACTCACACTGTTAGTCTTCGGACTTTTTGCTGAGTCTTTTTAATAAAACCGAAATTGAATTGAATTGAATTGAAATTGATTTATACTGTGTCTTTGTCTCTCTCTCTCTCTCTCTCTCTCTCTCTCTCTCTCTCTATATATATATATATATACAGAAATAATTTTTTTTTTTTAAGGGTTCATGACAGAGGTTTTGTGTCATCAGTCGTATATTACGTGGAACCGGTTGCAAGTGATATACGACTAATTGATAATTAATATCGCTAATCCTGATTTGCAATCAGTCATATATCATTTGCGACTGGTCGCGACTCACTGGCTAATGCTGATTTGCAAACAGTCGTTTATTATTTGCCACAGGTCGCAACTCCATTTGCTCGTACTGCTGATTTGCATTCGGTCGTATATTACTTGCGACTGGTCGCAAATCTGACTGGTGATTTGCAGTCAGTCATATATCGCTTGCGACCGGTCGCAAGTCATTGGGTAATACTGCTGAATTGCAATCAGTCGTATACCCTAATGTCGCTAATCCTGCTGATTTACAATCAGTCATCACTTGCGACTGGTCGCGACTCATTGGCTAATGTTGATTTGCAATCAGTCGTTTATTACTTGCGACTGGTCGCAACTCGTTGGCTCGTGCTGCTGATTTGCAATCAGTCGTATACCACTTGCGACTGGTCGAAACTCAGGCTGATACTGGGGATCTGTAATCAGTCATTTATCATTAATACCGCTAATCCTGCTGATTTGCAGTCAGTCAAATATCACTTGCGACTGGTCGCGACTCACTGCCTGATACAGTTTGCAATCTGTCGTTTATTACTTGCGATGGTCTCATAAAATTGGATTTGCAATCAGTCCGGGTCCGCTCGCTATTCATAGGAACCGCTATTCATTTAACACGCGCTGTGAATAGCGGTCCTTATGAGTAGTTATGAATAGTGGTCCTTATGAATCGATGTCCTTATGAATAGCGAGGAAATTTGTCTATGGTTTGCTCGCTATTCAGAAGGACCGCTAGTCGTACAAAACCGCTATTCATTTAGTCACGCGTTATGGATAGCGGTCCTTATGAATAAGTGGTCCTTATGAATAGCGGTCCTTATGACAGTGAGGTTACCCCCAATCAGTCATATACCAAATGCGATGCGACTCATCGACTAATACTGATTTTCAATCAGTCGTTCAATTGCGACTGGTTGCAACTCATTTGTTTTAACATGAAGGGGTTTACGGTTCACCATTTGGTTAGTCCTGAAAAGGACTGTTGGTTAAGAGGAGGAGAAATAGAGGAGGAGGAGAAGTGGAAAGGCGAGAAAGATGGAGTGAGAGAGTAGAGTATTCTTTCTTGAAATTGGGTGAAGTCCTGAAAAGGACTATAAACCAGAAGAGATGCGACGAGTAGAAAAGGCGATGAGGTGAGGTGAGAATGCTCGACGTTCCGGACAGCTTGGCTGTCCTGATACCCCTTCATGTTATCCGTACCACCATGCAAACCTACAAAGAACATCTCATTTGTTTTACTGCTGATTTCCAGTCAGTCGTATATCACTTGCGATCGGTCACAACCTTTGAGCTAATACTGATTATTTAAAATTTTATTGATTTATTTATTCATTTAGTCTGTTCAGTACATGCTAAAAACTGGTCTACCAAAGAGGCCTGATAACATGAAATATACATAATTGCAATTAAAACTGTATAAAAGATCACAAAATATGACAAGGATTGTGCATAATATTATAAGAAAATGTTCTTTGTATGTATTCATATCAGTATAGTCATCCTCGTTAAACTTTCCTATATACCATGATTGAACCTCATGACCAGTCTGTGAGACAACCGTTTTGGAGGACATTGGATGTCGTCTATTAATGAGACAAGTTCCGCTCTAGTGAACACACGTGACCTTTCAGCCTTGCTGCTCGCTGCGGCGCTGCATATAGAAGTCGCGGCAGTGACTTGTCCGAATTTACGAAAAAAAATATTTTAATAATTATATAGATAAAATGACCACAGCACGTGAACTCGAAGTGCTTGTATAAATGGAACTATTGTTTTACCAAAAATATAGATAAATAAATATATTTGTGTTGTGCGTGTGTGTGTGACAAATTGGATAAGGTTGGCCATTTTGTGTTTGTCATTGATAATGAGAACATTACATTACACTGAACCAAGGATTTCTTCTAATAATCTACATGTATTTTCCCTTTCTACTTCTATCAACTGTTGCAACATTACCATGATTGCCTTTTTACAAAATTTAATAATATACCATTTACTATAATCTCATCTTTTGTCACAGTATAGATTTTACAATAATGCTTCTTCAAAATGAATTTATTTTCTTTCAATTACTCTAATATTTCTTTTCCTACATATTTTCTACCTTGATCACCCTAATCTCGATGTAGATATAAATTTGTTTTGAAAAGAAGTCACGTTTTGCTTCTCTAGTCCTAAGTTTACTGTGTGTAGAAGGCCCGTATATAAAATGCTGTATATTTCCTTATGGGGAATGCATAATGATTCAAACATTTTCTTGTATCAAATTGTAGATTATTTTTCTGCATTTACCTCAGAAAGAAAAACAGGATGGAAAAAAAAGGAAATAAAGAAAAAACATCATGGAAAAATTCAGCAACAAGGAATAACACTCCCTGCCCCCAGCCACTAGTGCCCGACACTAACCCCTGCCAAGAGAAGGTGTCGTGTACTGCGGTGACAAGAAGAGGTAAACACCCAGTGGTAGGCTAGCAGGTTTTCATATTTAAACTGCAAAATACATTCTCTTAAAGTAAAGTAGTTAATATTCTAGAATAACACAATTATCCGTAATGACTGCAAAAATTGTTTCCCTTGATATCATTACTTCCTTACATTTAGTTATTCATTTTTCTTAAATATAATCTTTCACTCTCTTTTTATAATTGTTTACAAATGAAGATGAAATATGATTCAAATTGGTTTAGAATCGCCAGTAACATTTCTTGCTATGAATATGCATGATATTCTTATAAGTGCCAAAGTTCAAGCAACAATGTTAAAGTCTTTCCTCATGCATGATCGGGGAATACCCGAAGAGTAACACTTCCGCAAACCATCACATAGCTTGGTTAAAAGGCTCAAGTGCAATATAAACCTCATTTATTTACTCTATATTGATTCAATAGCTTCAAGGATTTAATCATATGTAAAAGAACACGGATACATGTTAAACTGTTCTCATTCCTTCATATCAGTGAAAAATGTTCCTGAATTTCCAGAGGGACAAGCATAATTTGATCACGTTTAAAATGCTGAATAGACTGAAGCAGAGGCTGTTCCCCTGAATTGTGCCGCCGGACTATTCCTTCCTACACTCTGATTATGTGTTTCCTTTGTACATGTACTTTTTTTTTTAAAGCCT
This sequence comes from Heliocidaris tuberculata, assembly GCA_025618425.1. Classification (NCBI taxonomy): domain Eukaryota; kingdom Metazoa; phylum Echinodermata; class Echinoidea; order Camarodonta; family Echinometridae; genus Heliocidaris; species Heliocidaris tuberculata. The sequence continues at coordinate 325,156 of CM046841.1, forward strand.
GCCAGCTAAAGTCAATATGGATTAGAATGAGTGTTGTGAATGTTAATTTATCGATACAAATATGAACACGTTGTATACACTGGACAATCGATGAAAAAAGTACCACATATTTTTTTTATTTATTTATTTATTAAAACATTATTTAAACAGAATAAAAACAATCAGCAAAGAAGCTGTTTTATATTGTGGTCCGGATTTGAAAGTGATTCAATTCTTATGTATTCTATTGTTTTACAAATTTCTTATGTATTTCCTTGTTTTTCAACTTTAACCTTTTATTGTTTTTGTTTTAGCGTGTTATCTGAACCAATATTCAGTTAGAACAGATGATAATTACAGCTTAAAGAAGAAATTATAGGTGATAAAGGGGGAACATGAGGAAATGCAGTTTCCCATTCGTTTTGTACACAAAACTCAGAAATTCTCCGTTTTGGGACTGACATGAGGTCACAAAAGATCACGTGACTCGGTAATCGGTATGACCGATTTTTTTTTTAAACTTGGAGTCAAAATATGCGTAAGACTTGATTTAAAAAATGTCAGAAAGTGGCGTTGCGTGGAATGCAGCGGTTCAAAATGCGTGGCGAAATTTGTCTACGGGACCACGAAGGACCGATACCTTTCTCTAAAAATTTGCTAAAACGGCAAAATTTTCGAGATTCGCGCGGGAAGGGGAAACTCCCCTTAATCTTTCTCTCAAATTTGCCAGAACTTGATATCAAATCTTTCGCGCTTAACGCGGGAAGGGGGAGACTCCCCCCTCCCTGCGCCCACACCTTTTACATACAGTGCAGTACTGCGTCCAAATAATCGAAAAGCAATTAGGGCGTCGAACTAACTTTCGGCCTAAAAAAAGGTATTACGAGCCGTTATCTTTCTCTCAAATTTGCTCAAACGTCAAAGCTTTCTCCTGCATCCCCCCCCCCCCCCATAAAATTAAGTCCTGGCTACGCGGTTGTACACAACAGTGTGACATTGAAGGAAAATTTTACAAACAATCAGACGACGGAGCCTACATTGTTGAATTTACTCCTTCATTTGGAAAAATTATAAGGAAGTAAATAAGCTTCTCCAAAATCGTCAAAAATGAACCTCTTAAAAGGCACAAGACTTAAACTTTCAATGGGAATCACTAACTCGGGTTTGATTTTATTTCAACAAACAAAAGCAAACAAAAAAAAAACTCTAATAGGACCATGATAATTATATACTCGACTGATAATGCTGAATATTCCTTTTTACCTGCCCTACACGAAAAAAAAAAGTCTATGATAATGCAAGAGGATGATGAGCTACATTTCTAGGACAATCAATAGATAGTGTAGACTTGTTTATTGCATACAGTACATAAGTGCATGGTCATTATAAATTAGTTTTTATCCAAAAGCTTCTGTATCCATTTCACATCTGTTTCAGATAGTTTTCTAAAAATTCTACATCTATACTATAACGGCTTTTCCCGGGAACTGACTAATCACTAGTCACCTTCAATTTCTCATACTTTAGAATTTGGTTTGCTTGCTACTTATTGTGTATTATTCGTTTCCAAATGGTTTAATCTTAAAAGACAACAATAATTAAGAAAAAATGAATCCAGAATAAAAGAAGGAATATACTATACTATTACACAATAGTACCGTGACAACAGGATAGATTTTCTCTCCGAATCGTTATTTGCCAGATACGAGAATAAATAAAAACTAACGAAAAAAAATCTTTTTTTTCTCACGACAGAACTTGAATTAAGGTATAGGCATTTCAAAACTCTTTTATTCAGGGACAAGGGGGTGGGAGCTTTGGGGTTGGCTAATATACTTCTGCGATATTTTTTATTCATTTTATCAAGTTTCTTTCTGTTAAAGACAAGCATTAATAGCATAGCATCTCTTCATACAGATGAATTCGAACCAAAGACAATTTAGTAGGTCAATTATGTATAGGAAACTATACTCTATTCAGGGAAGTACACTTCCCTGCTCTATTTTAAGAGTGAAATGGGAAATTGCAATAGAATCAAAGAAAAGGAGCAGAGGAAAATGACAAATACATCGTAATGAACATATTATCCAAATGCATTTCAGTAATGAATAATTGATTAGGAAAAGTGTTCGATTCCTAAGACATGTACATTGGAAAGATGTAGTTTTATTCAAAATATTAAAAAGTTCAAAATTTCAGCAACAGAGTAAGATAACTCCGCCCCCAGTCCACAGCGGGCTGCACTATCCCGTGCGGGGAGATAGTGTAGCACATACTGTATGTGGAGGAAGATCAAATCATTAGCATACCCGGATCTCATCAAGTTTTAGTATATTAACTATTATATTTTAAATATCGTTTTATCATGGTTACTATTTTCAAGCGAGAACCACATTTTCAAAAAAAATGTTCGTGTTATTCTAGAATGTGATGCGTAGAATATTGATTTGTGTGATTTTATTATAAAAATGCAGACTTTATATCCAGTTAATATGACATTAAAAGAGAAAATCCGATTAATGTAGATTAAAATTTGTTTTGAAACGTTCAAATTGTTGATATGAAATTGTTGATATAAAAACAAATTCATAATTTAGTTATAAATATGCATAAGAAATTCATAAATATGCAAATGAAGCTATTATGCATGCATTAATGTATGTGTGGTAGTCAATGTCACAAAAGCAAAATGCAGTGCATTTATCCCTCTATCGTTTCCCCAGAGGACAAAGTTTACTTTTTACACATACACAAATACAGTATAGAGAAAGGGAAAAAATCATGACCGAAGTGTTGGAAGCCATTCATGGGTAAACTGTTAGGGTTACTGTTCATATTTTGAAAGCGCATTCTGAAGAATCATTCTAAAATATTAAGGGAAAGCGATATTGATTAGGATTCCTACAAAAGTAAATTAACATTAAATTGCAATATATATGCCTTTTAGAGTTCTTTACACAGCGAATAAGAATTCTTATTATCATTATTGAAAATTAACATGCCGTAGCCCCCAGCCCCCCCCTCTCTCTCTCTCTTTCTCTCCCTCCCCTTCCTTCTATTCCCCCCACACCCCCACTCCCTCTCTCTCTCTCTCTCTCTTTCTCTACCTCCCCTTCCTTCTATTCCCCCCCCCCCACATCCCCACTCCCCCTCTCTCTCTCTCTCTCTCTTTCTCTACCTCCCCTTCCTTCTATTCCCCCCCCCACACCTCCACTCCCTCTCTCTCTCTATCTCTTTCTCTACCTCCCCTTCCTTCTATCCCCCCACACCCCCACTTCCTCTCTCTCTCTCTCTCTCTCTCTCTCTCTTTTTCTCTTTTTTTTTTTCTTTTCTTTTTTTTTCTACCTCCCCTTCCTTCTATTCCCCCCCCACACCCCCACTCCCTCTCTCTCTCTCTCTCTCTCTCTCTCGCTCCTTTTTTTTTTTTTTTTTTAAATCTTGAAACGTTTTATTGGTCACAAAACACATAATAATATATAGGATATGAGTTACATTTGTTTTGCAGAAAATAAACAATATCCTTTTCTTTAATTGCTGCCCTGAATTGTACGTCAAAAAAAATCATTAGGATAGTTATATACTATACATGTATTCTATATCAAAATACAGTCAGTGTATTATTAGCAACTCTTCTCTATTCTGTCAAAATGACTTCGTATTCCATAAAAACACATTGAAAAAATCACGATTCATTTTCTTTTAACCATGAATGACTTAAAGGGTACCAATCACCAAAAAAAATGTTTTGCTCTGTATGTTAGAGATTTCATGTCGTTATACTATATTCCAAATATGGGCTTCAAATATTGATTCCATAATAAGATATTGCAATTTTAATTACACTCTCTATAAGCATAAAAGCGACTCGTGAGTAGACTACTTGACGCACCCAAACACACACGCCAAGATAAGGGCTCGCGCGGAACCAAATTCGAATTTCGCTTCTCAGCGAGCATTTTCAAGTGAGTCCTTTATTTCCTTCATACTCCTCAACTGCTGGTCTATAGAATGCCAGATAAGGTTCTTTAAGGTTGATTTTATACTTTCTAGCTGTACACAATTTTTTTTTCTTTTTTTTTTCCCCAGGTGATTTGTACCCTGTCTTTAATCCCTTACAGAAATAAAAAGAGAATTTAACCTATTTCACTTGCATCCTATATGTACAAGAAACTGGAATATTTAGGCCATCTTGTGTCTTTTCATGAGATATTCTCTAATCAACGTGCTGTGCTTACACGATGCTATGTACGATTTTGAGTGACCGGTCGACCGTACATGTTGAAAGTTTGTAAATCTATGAAGAAATCTATATGGAAGTAAAAAATTAACACCCAATAATTTATTAGGGATTACTTCATTTTGGATTGGAAATCCACGCTCAAAATAGTGGTTTAAATTACTGATTTGAGAATTGATTCCACTATTTCGAGCGTGGATTTTTGATTTGGAGTGGATTCCACGATTTTGACCGTGAATTTCCACTCCAAAATGAAATGATCCCTAACGTGTCCCCTCAAAAAATGGGATTCCACTCGTGTATGTTAGGAGAATTTTTTTTTAACAACCATACGATTAGATGACTACATCTTTTTGCAACAACAAATTGTATTTGAAAATATTATAATGTTTTATTGACTAAAATATTGATAAACCAATTAAAAATAATAGGCAAATGAATTAGATACCATGTTTAACTTTGTTGTTGTTTTTTTCCTTCGTGTTATTAATTTACTAAGTGTTAATGTTCACACATTGAGCTCAGCATCTCTTCAAAGTGATGAACTCTAAATGAAAAAAAAGGAAAATAGTTGGTCATTAGATTGGGAACAATGATGTATTTTAGGATAAAATGGGCAAATGTCTTTATGCCTTTAGACAGTACAAACAAAATAACTAATTAATGACGGAAAAATCACAAATGCATCTTATTTGACATGTTGGCCGATTGCATTTCTTTCGCTTTTAAAGGATAAAAAATGATATCAAATTACATTTAATAGCAGTGGTTTACTCGAAAATTATTTTTAAAAAAGAAAAATTGAAAATTTCAGCAACAGAGTAACAGTATCCCGCCCCCAGCCAACAGTGCCCAAAACAATCCCAATTAAAGAGACCGCTGAACGCACTGTGACATAAGAGGAGTTCTACGTTTTCCAGCGGATTTCTTACGGAGTTTTACTATATAAGCTACTGTATTTTAAATTTTATTTTATTATGGTTACTACTTTCAAACGAGAACCCCTTGTAACAGAAATTCCTCGTTTATTTGTACAATCTCACACACACACAAAATTCTACGTTTGACCTGATTACGAAAGTGCAGACTTCATATCTAGATGCTAGAACATTAAAAGAAAAAATACGATTAAAGTAAATTTAAATGTTCAAATTGTTGATGTGAAATCAGAGTTTATGCTATAGTTATGCATATGCATACAACTTACTATGAATATACAAACTACATTATTATGCATGCACTATGTTATGAGTGAAAGTCAATGTCACAAAACCAGAATGTTGCATGTATCCCTCTATCGTTTTCCCATAGAACTATGTTCACATTTACACATACACACATACAATGTGTGTGTGTGTGTATAAATAAATATATAAAAAGTTCATGACCAAAAGTTTTATGTGCCATTCTGCATGAACTTTCAGGGTTACAATTCAACTTTAGAAAACACATTCTGAAAACTCAGTGTCACACTGAAAATGCATTTATTTTATTTTATTTATTTTCCCAGGAAAGCTTGCTAACTTTCATCTAATTTTCACTCCACAGCCAGGTTGCTAAGAGACAAGGAGTTAATTTGATGCAGAAATGAGAAGTGTGTGAGGAGAAGAGTGTGAGAGATTCCTTTTACCATCGATGACTGACTTGAGTTAATTTACATTTCTATTGTAAGTTGGGTGCAGGATAGTAAACTTGAATAGGTCCTTTTAGTTGAGCTCAGTGAGCCTATGCTTTTGAACAGCTGCTTGGGATACTTTTAGGGAAGAGTAATTGTGGTAGTAGACCTTAGTACTTTTCCAGTAGTTTCTGGGCAGAACATCTTTTAGACTTTGTGAAGCACACATGTGCTTTTTGAGGCAGCCGCCATTTTTAGCCGCCATTTTGATTTTGAACTTCAACTTAATATTTTCATTAAAAAAGGAGCCTTATTTCACTGATTTGGCTGAAGCTATTTGAACCTGTATGAGGCCAGATTAATCAGAATTTATACTGATATTTTTATGCCTGAATTAAAGAAGTCATCGATGGTTCCAAGATCAGGACATTTTCCAAGATTTGTTCGTTCTTGAAGACTAGGATATCTCGTTTCTACAAGGGTGAATTGTTTTGGGCTGACGAGATACAGCGCCGTCTTTGGTGGAAGTTTTCGGCCAACGATTACAAGACTTGGACGGAGATAAGTTTTGTTATGAAGAACAGCGAGAGAGAACACAGAATAATTTTTTTTTTTTTTGAATATTAAGGAAATCTTGCAGATTGGCTTTGAGACTAGAGATTCAGACAAAGCAAACTTTCTGAAGATGAGTGAACAGTTGTTAGTGAGAAGTGTTATTTTGAATTTGGATCAATGTGAAATTTTATGATTTGAGATGATAATTGAGTTTTGAGTTGGAGTTATGAAAATAGAGACTTATAGAGATAGAGGTTAGACTGTTGAAGAAAAGGTCAAGTTGAGGTGCAGTTTGAAGCTTTATATGAAATGTGATCAGTAAATGCAGTAGTTAGGAGAAACTGGTTGAAGTTATAATTCTATGAAGGTGGATCAGTACAGGGTCCTTTCATAAGAATGTTTTAGAGGAGCTATGATTGCATAAAGAAATGAAACAAAGTTAAAGGTTTAATTGATATTTCTTGGAGGAGGTTATTGGAGGTGGTAGGTATGATACACTGATGAAACATTGAAGTTGGTTTAATTATGATTAGATCAGTGCAGGATCTATTCATGCATGCTTGAAGTTATTATTTGTATAGAAACAGACAGAGTTGAAAGATATTGGATATTGTGGATTGGATCAATGCAGGATCCTTTGCCTATTTGTCAGGTTGAATTTCGTGGTTGTGAAAACAGAGTAATAATTTGAAGTAATATACTTTGTCGTTTTCGATGTATTAAAAAACATTTTTTTTATCCGATTTTCATGTTTGACAATACTGAATTTCACAGAGAGATGTTTTGATATCGGAGTTTTAATATATACTGGAATAAATTGTAAATCTGTTTTGACTGGCACAAGTTGAGTATCATCTGGAAATTTATTTGAGTCCGCCCATGTGACATTCAGTCTAAAATATTATGGGAAAACGATATGGATTATAATTCCTTTAAAAAATTCAGTTGATATTAGATTATGATGTATTATGCTTTTAGAGAAAATTGAAAATTGAAAATTATAAATTGAAAATTAGAACTGAAACTTGAAAAAGTGGGCATGCACCACACAAGCATTGTTTTCTAAAGCATGCCCCTCCGTTTAAATAAATTATATATGTTTAGGTCAATAATGATTTAATTTTTCATTATTTGTTGTTTCCTTCTCAATACCTTCATCTTTGTTTGATGTACGAACTTATTACATTGTCACTGAACTGATAATGTATCACGTATGTTTATACTGAAACGGAAAAATAAAGCAAATCAAATCAAAATTAACTTAACATGCCCTAGCCCACAGTCCCCCCCCCCCCCGTCTCTCTCTCTCTCTCTCTTTATTCTCTTCCCTCTATTTCTGTCTCTCTCTATTCTCTTCCCTCTATTCCTCTCTCTCTCTCTCTCTCTCTCTATTCTCTTCCCTCTATTCCTCTCTCTGTCTCTCTCTCTTCCTACCCCCTTCTCTCTCTCTCATTTCCTACCCCCCTCTCTCCCTCTCTCTCTCTCTCATTTCCTACCCCCTCTCTCCCTCTCTCTCTCTCTCATTTCCTACCCCCCTCTCTCCCTCTCTCTCTCTCTCTCATTTCCTACCCCCCTCTCTCCCTCTCTCTCTCTCTCTCATTTCCTACCCCCCTCTCTCCCTCTCTCTCTCTCTCTCATTTCCTACCCCCCTCTCTCCCTCTCTCTCTCTCTCTCATTTCCTACCCCCCTCTCTCCCTCTCTCTCTCTCATTTCCTACCCCCCTCTCTCCCTCTCTCTCTCTCTCTCTCATTTCCTATCCCCCTCTCTCCCTCTCTCTCTCTCTCTCATTTCCTACCCCCCTCTCACCCTCTCTCTCTCTCTCTCTCTCTCTATATACCTTCCTTTTGCTGGCCTGAAATAGGTCCAAAACAATCTAATAAGGATAGTTTTATAATAAACTTTTTTTTTCAAAACGTGTAAAGTAAATTAGCAACTCTTCAATATTCAGTCAAAATGATTTCGTATTCCGTAAAAACTCGCGATTCATCTTCTTTTTATCATAAATGACTTAATCCCTATCAAAAATAAAGAGATAAATTTTACATATATCACTTTACTTATACATCCTACGTACAAGAAGCTGGAATATTAAGGCCATCTTGTGTCTCTTTCATGAGATACTCTTTATAAACGTACAAGAATGGGAACCACCCTTTGAGGAGTCATATTATGGATTACTTCATTTTAGAGTGGAATTCCACGCTCGTGGAATCCCACGCTCGTGGAATCCACTCCAAATTAAATTAAAATCCAATCCCAATTAGCGGTCTGAACTACTCATTTGAGGGCAGATTCCATTACTTTGAAAAATGAAATAAATAATCCCTAATCATGACTCCTAAATGAGTAAATTTCCACTCCTGAATGTTAAGAGAGTAAGAAAAGAGCTTATGTGGAGTAATCAGAGTGAAATATATAAAGCTTGAGACTGGTCGCAACTCTGGCTAATACTAGTGATTTGCAATCAGTCGCATCTCATTTGCGACCGGTTGCAACTCAGTGGCTAATACTACTGATATGTAATCAGTCATGTATCACGTGCGACCGGTCGCAAGTGATATACGATAATTGATAATTACCATCGCTAATCCTGCTGATTTCCAATCAGTAATATATCTCATATATCTCATTGGCCAATGCTGACTGTCATTTACTATTTGCGACAGGTCGCAACTAATCTGCACGTACTGCTGATTCGCATTCAGTCGTAGATCTCTTGCGACCGGTCGCAGGTCATTGGGTAATACTGCTTATTTGCAATCGGTCGTATACCCTAATATCGCTAATCCTGCTGATTTGCAATCAGTCATCACTTGCGACTGTCGCGACTCATTGGCTAATGCTGGTTTGCAATCAGTTGTTTATAGCCTGCGATTGGTCGCAAATCTGGCAAATACTGATTTGCAATCAGTCGTTTATTACTTGCGATGGTGGCATGAAATTAGATTTGCAATCAGTCGTTTATTAAAGGAAAGTCCATCCTGGTATTAAATTGATTTGATAAAAAGAAGAAAAATGTGAGAAACAGATTAGTGAAGTTTGAGCAGAATCCAAAAAAGAAATAAGAAAGTTATGAGTTTTTGAAGTTGCAATCAATCAAACACAATTTGGCAATTCCGTGATGTGTCTTGCGAGCTCCACTCCCATTTGCTTAATGCAGAAAATTTCATAAATTTTCATTTTCTGAGTTTTTGATGAAGGAATAGATTTGCTTCATACAGGTTTTGTGTAAAAACATATGGGCAATGATTATATCTATAAGGTGCATGTAAGATTAAATATTTTCTTTAGAGAAAATGTAAATTAATGAATTTTCGTGTACAGGGCAAAAGGGAGAGGAGCTCGCAAGATACGTCAAGGAGTTGCCAATTTGTGTTTCATTGATTACAACTTCAAAAATTCATAATTTTCTTATTTCTTATCAGATTTTGCTCAAACTTTTATTGATATGTTTCTTTAATTTTTCTGCTTCTTTTAAAACCATCTTTAAAACCATCTTTAAAACCAGGGTGGACTTCCCCTTTCATTGCGACTGGTCGCAATTCATTTCTTTAACTGCTGATCAGTATTGTAGTCAACGCCCAAAACCTCAAGGCCAAGGCCAAGGCTAAGGCCAAGGCCAAGGCATTAATGAAGAAAGGAGGAGAAAATGGAGCATACAAAGATGGAAGTTCGCACACACACACACACACACGCCCACACACACACACACACACACACAAAAGTAGGCACTACCTTCAAGAACCAAATGACAGCATGGGTGGCTGAACATTTTGCATGGGGGGGGGGTCATTGCAAAAAGACACCTTTTTCGGAAAATGGGGCACCTACAAAAGCCTAGTGATAAAAAATATATATATTAATTTTCAGAACCCCCTTTTCATGACCTACTTTTTGTACATGAATTGAATTTTATTAAACATCATTTCATCTGTTCATATGTATTGTTATCTTCCTGGACATAAATATCTGGTAATAACTAGTTATATATTTCTGAGCAAGCAAAGTGAGCTAGCTAATATAAAGAGGGACTTATTTTTATTTAAACAGTGCTCATCCCTAAAATATGGACCTTGTCTTAAACAAAGTTTGATTGACAGCTTACATCTGGTTAATTAGTCATGCAAGGCACTGTACATGTATTTTGTTATAAATTTAACAGGAGATACATGTATGTCACTGTTCTCAAACTCATAGAGCCCTTTTTCTTCAGTTGATTTTTCTGTCAGGCCCAATTCACAAATTCAGGCCTCTTGCCAAGATAGTGAATGTGAAGTCTCTTTCAAGGTTGCATAGCGACTACTGCTTTAGTGGTGTATCTTGGGATTATAGAGCTCAGAGCAAACAATGAAATTGCCCCCCCCCCCCCCAAAAAAAATGAATAAAAAATAGTAAATGAAATAACAAGTTTAAAAAAATATATGTATGTAACTTTACAAGCGAGAGAGCAAGGCAACCGAGGAGTAGATTTTTTGCATTTTTAATTCTCAAAAATGCAATTTCTATGCACTTTACCTAAGAAAATTCGCAAAGGAGCACTGCAATCAACCGTTATAGAGTTTCGAACTATGAACATTGATAAAACGGTTTTGTCAAATAGGGCGTCATTTCATGAAAACCTAGGAGAGTTCTTGGTGAAGAGTTTAGTAAGGGAAACGACTGTTAAGATTTCTTTCAACTTTTGCAAGTGCCATTTCAGCTTTATCCTATATTCAAGGCAAAATTCTTAAAAGGAGACTGATGAAACTTAAGGCCTACATGTACATTAGGGAGCAAGGCAATGAGAATTACATTTCTTTTCTTCTGTTTTTTTTTTTTCCTTCTTTTTTTTTGAGGGGGGGGGGGCCTTTGCACCCTTTAAAGAGCCATTTCTAAAATATATCATAATTACATGTATATTGGGGGTAATAGAAGGGCCGGTATGAACACCACCGAGGGAGTGATAAATTCCACCACCATCGGATTACAGAGCAGTCCACATTTGTTTTATATACCTCATCCTTTTCATCCTTTTCATCCTCATCCTTTGCTAAGTCACTCGCCATGTTGAATTCTTACGCGCTGCGCGTATAATGATTAACGTAGTCGTAGCCTAGCAACTCGCGAAAGCGCTCTTAAAACCTGAACCAAATTTTGTGTACGTAGGTGTGCAATAGTGGCGGAGGGGTTACGCGTTCTATCAAAGGGTTTGGGCTTTCTATCATTTGACCTTAGGTCAATTGATAGAACGCCCAAACCCTCTGACGCAATGATAGATCGAAATGCACCGTGTCATGTGATATAATTTTGACCAATCAGTGAATAAGAATCTATGTATGAGGTATATTATACCTTACACAATAATGTCACCATTTACTATAAGCTTATCCTTTGTCAATAGTATAAATTTTACAATTATCCTTCTATTGCAAATGACTATTTTAAAAAATCAATTTTCTTTCAATTACTCTAATATTTCTATGATTTCTACCTTCATCCCCCTAATTTAGATGTAGATATAAATTGATTTTAAAAAAGAAGTCACATGTTGCTTCTTTAGTCCTATATCAATGTGTATAGTAGGCCTGTTATTAAATGCTATTTCCAATTAGGGAATGCATAATAATTAATACATTTTCTAGTATCAAAATGAATATTCTTTTTCTGCATTAACCTCAGAAAGAAAAACAGGATGGAAAAAAAGAAATAAAGAAAAAAATTATGGAAAAATTCAGCAACAAGGAATAACACTCCCTGCCCCCAGCCACTAGTGCCCGACACTAACCCCTGCCAAGAGAAGGTGTCGTGTACTGCGGTGACAAGAAGAGGTAAACACCCAGTGGTAGGCTAGCAGGTTTTCATATTTAAACTGCAAAATACATTCTCTTAAAGTAAAGTAGTTAATATTCTAGAATAACACAATTATCCGTAATGACTGCAAAAATTGTTTCCCTTGATATCATTACTTCCTTACATTTAGTTATTCATTTTTCTTAAATATAATCTTTCACTCTCTTTTCATAATTGTTTACAAATGAAGATGAAATATGATTCAAATTGGTTTAGAATCGCCAGTAACATTTGTTGCTATGAATATGCATGATATTTTTATAAGTGCCAAAGTTCAAGCAACAATGTTAAAGTCTTTCCTCATGCATGATCGGGGAATACCCGAAGAGTAACACTTCCGCAAACCATCACATAGCTTGGTTAAAAGGCTCAAGTGCAATATAAACCTCATTTATTTACTCTATATTGATTCAATAGCTTCAAGGATTTAATCATATGTAAAAGAACACGGATACATGTTAAATTGTTCTCATTCATTCATATCAGTGAAAAATGTTCCTGAATTTACAGAGGGACAAGCATCACTTTGATCACGTTTAAAATGCTGAATAGACTGAAGCAGAGGCTATTCCCCTGAATTGTGCTGCCAGACTATTCCTTCCTACACTCTGATTATGTGTTTCCTTTGTACATGTAGTTTTTTTTTAAAGCCTGCCAGTTAAAGTCAGTATGGATTAGAATGAGTGTTGAAAATTTTAATTTATCATTACAAATATGAACACGTTGAAGACGCTGGACAATCGATGAATAAAGTACCACATATTTATTTATTTATTTATTAAAATATTTAAACAGGATAAAAACAATCAGCAAAGAATCTGTTTAACATTGTGGTCCGGATTTTGAAAGTGGTTTCAATTCTTATGCATTCTATTGTTTGACAAAATTTCTTATATATTTCCTTGTTTTTCAACTTTCACCTTTTTATTGTTTTTAAGTCTATTGATTTAGCGTGTTATCTGAACCAATATTCAGTTAGAACAGATGATAATTACAGCTTAAAGAAGAAATTATAGGTGATAAAGGAGGAACATGCGGAAATGCAGTTTCCCATTCGTTTTTTACACAAAACTCAGAAATTCTCTGTTTTGGGGCTGACATGAGGTTACAAAAGGTCACGTGACTCTGTAACGGTATGACCGATTTTTTTTAAACTTGGAGTCAAAAGATGCGTAAGACTTGATTTTTTAAAAAGTCAGAAAGTGGCGTTGCGTGCAATGCAGCGGTTCGAAATGTGTGGCGGAATTTGTCTAGGGGGCCACGAAGGACCCTCCCCCCCCCCTCCGTACAGGAAGGGTTAAGGAACGTTTTTTTAAGGGGGTAAATGATACAATTTCTTTAAAATCTAGGTCGCTTTGCTATTTCGCACGTAAAAAATATAAATGAGAAAAAAGAGAGAAAATTAAACCAGTTATTAGGAGAGGGGAAAGGACGAGAAAATAAAACGAAAGAGAAGAAAGACCTCTTCTATCACCACATTGTCCTTTTTCATTTGCATTTCATTTGGCGAGTAGGACCGGTGCCTCCTCCCTCTAGACACTAGCGAACCCTCAAGATAAGCCATTGCTGTTAAACCATTATAATGACACTTTAAGCTCATGTTGTTTATGATTAATGCAAATAATTATATCAGTGTAAAATATGCTATCAGAACATTTTGGGAAACTTAACGTTTTCACATCTGGGTCCGATGAAGAGAATCGGAAAGTCGCAAGCAAAACCTTCAAAGGTTTCGCTTCATGTTCCACCATTCAGACAAGGATTGGTGCGACATACTGTAAGAGAATGCAGTGCTTTGTTGATGTAAATACAGCCTTCCAGGTTGGTGATTATTTGGGTGGTGGTGGTGGTGGTTGTGGTGGTGGTGGTTGTGGTGGTGGTGGTTGTGGTGGTGGTGGTGGTAGTGATGGTGATGATGATGATGATATAAATTGACAAGAGATAGTGGGGATGATGATGATGACGATAATGATAATGATAATGGGGATGGTGATGATAATGATGATGATGATAATGGCAATAACTGTGGTGATGATGAAGATGGTGATGATGACAGTGATGATGACGGTGATAAAAACATTAAAGTAATAAATTGGATTGGTGTTGGTGACGATGATAATGATGATCAAGATGATGATACTAGCTGATACCCCGATGCTGATGATAGTGATGATGATTTCATGTGCTAGTGATATTAGATGTCAGCCTTACATTTCACCACTTAAATTTGACTCCTGTCATTTGACCTTTTGTATTTGTACATCTGACATAAGACGTGACTAATAGTAAAGATATGTATTGAAACATAATCTTGCACAAGGGATGCGCCAGAGCATTTCAAAGGAGCAAAGGTCCAAAAATTCTCTGACAAGCGAAAACAAAATTTTCACATTTTTCTGAAGCGGTAAATCTGTTCAAATTTCTTAGAAGCAAAGAAACAAACGAAACATAAGGCACTTACATTTTTTTTTTTTGGGGGGGGGATCGTTATAGACCATATGTTCTGTCTCCAAGATCAATGGGGAAAAAATGGTTGTCAATTTTTTAGGGTATATCTGACAAGTCAAAGGTATGTAAATGATTCCTCATATTACAGGGTAAATTGAAAGGGCAGATTTTTTTTTTTTTTAATATAACAGTCTCTAAAATTCCAGGGGAACGGGGGCAATCGCAAATAATATAACCTCGAATCAGTTCTGTTCTACACATGCAAGAGGTAACGACATTGTTAATGAGTGTGAAGACCTACCTGGCTCTCTGCAAATCACCTGATAAAATGGGTGGGAACGTCTAGAATTGAGTCTGCAGTGTATCAGGAGCCATCTTTGGTACGTACTAGGTCACGCTCACATCGCGTGACGTCACGGACCAGGCAGTGCCGAACGGTGCAATTAACCCAAGAATTCGCATTGATTTGACCTCGCTTTTCTGTTGAATGAACACGATGTTTCGGTGAAACCGCTGGGGAAGTGTCGAAGCAAAACTGCTATAACTTTGGCATATGACTATGAATCTGAATGATCTTAATGGTTTTGAAAATGGGAATCAGCAGATTAACTAGTCATTATTTTTTTTTTTTCAAAATCGATGGAAAAACGGGGACAAACGTACAAGAAACATTACATTAAAAATACAAAATAAAAGTCCAAAATATGCATTAAAATTACACATTTCTAATCGGAAAACAAAAGAGATATTGGAGTATGTCATTAATCAGATATTAAAGATACTTTGTGTGAAATATCATTTTCTAAAAACCATGCATCCGAAAATGTCTGTAAAAAATCAAGTACAATGCATTTTCGTACCTTGAATCCGAACGCTGATCTACCGAGTCGCTTTCCGTGGCGATGACGTCATTCTCAATAATACAGTCCCACATTATGCTAATTCTTGTTGGGTTTGAAACATAAAACGGCTTTCACGTGATTTCGTGGGGGGAAATGTAATCTTTGGAAGATTTGAATAATCTTCCAAATGCCTCAGAAATTCATAGCAAATATATATTTACGGAAATAAACCTGAAATAAACTAATTATCGACCTCATGGCTTTACCGTTTACCATCGACACAGCACTGACATGTACTTATTAAACTCTCATGTCGTCTGCTGCAGCAGCTGAACCAGTGCTGCTTGGCTGTGTGTGCCAGGTCAATGAGGTTATCGATCTGGTGTCGAACAGGAGGAAGGGGAGCTTCTACTTTGACACGATGATTCTATTTATAAAATCTACTACTACTTCTACTGCTGCTGCTGCTGCTGCTACGACTTCATTGCTAGTCCACTTATTTTGATCAATCATGAAAATAAAATATGCAGTAGCAGTACTAATAAGAGAAATGTTATATTAATAATCGGGGGGGGGGGGTACAATGTACATTTTTCTTTCAAGGGGGGTGGGGCACGGGCTGGATGTGCCCCCCTAAATCCACCACTGATAATAATAGTAAAAGAAATAATTATGATAATGATAATAATAATTACATGTATTCTGTCATTATTATTATTATTATTATTATTATTATTATTATTATTATTATTATTATTATTATTATTATCATAAAGAAGAGGAGGAGGAAGAAGAAGAAGAAGAAGAAGAAGAAGAAGAAGAAGAAGAAGAAGGGGAGGAAGAAGAAAATTAAAAAGAAAACAAGATGATGTCTTTGGCCACTGTTCCTACACAGTTTTCAGTTTGTGAAAATAACCAAATATATATTTTCCATTATATCTCCGAAAGTAAGGCTTCGGCACGGCGAAAATTTCGTCACGAGGTCCGTAAAAGTCTCAAGAATATGTATGTACTTGATAATGAATATTGAGCGAAACGTCAGGATTTGTCTGTAAATAATCTGAGGGTAGTTTTGAAGGACAACAAAACATGAAAGGTTTGATAAAATGAAAAGTAATTCATCATTTTATTTTTTATTTCATGTGCACATTGATATGACTCTTTCAAATCATTCCTGAAATTCTGAGCGAAATCCGCCCATAAACAATGGAGAAACGAGAGGGGGAAATTTTGGTAAAAAGGTGAACTTCTGAACGTGAGTGCTTCGTTGACCGTTACAGATTCAAAACGATTTCGGTCTGAACGGCGAGTTAATTGATCTCCTCCTCTCCGACTGGGACAGGAATGTATTATCTTGAATCATGCGGTTTCGTTGGTTTTCTATGTACCTATCGAATGAGACCCAAAAAATCACGTTATTATAAAAATCTTAACATTTCCTTTTATTCTAAAATTCAAGATATCCTAAGAATGTGCAAAGAATAGCATATTAATAAATAACTGTAAATGCTAGTAATGAGACATTATTTTCATTATCATTATCTACCTATTGTGTCCCACAAATCACATTTGAATGTTATTTCTTTGACGAAAAAGGCATTATGCGCAAACGAAGTAATCATAAATCGAATCGGTAACTTATCAAATGAAACTTACAGACATTTACGCCATGGAGAAGTCCTCTGAGTTAGATGGCCATACAAACTAAATACCATCTTCTGGTCCAGGCGCGCCGGAAGCAGTTTGGGATGGGGGGGGGGGCAAACATTCAAGGGGGCTCACCTTTCAAGGGCTCATACTCTTCTTTTATTTGAATGGAATAACATTTGCTAAGTGATTCAATTCAGGTTTTATTTTTGTTTATTTTCTTTTTGGTTCCCCCTCCATTGTTCTGACTTCTGGAGTGCGGTATAGCTCGTTGCGGGTGGGTGTGGTGGCCCGTCGCTGGGTGCTGGGAGATGGCTTTTTTTTCTGCATATTGATAAAATGTTCTATTTATTTATGCCAAAATGCTGACATCATAATCCCGTTACTTTGGTGCATACGTGGTTACTGATTTATACGTCTTTTCTTATGTAGTGCGTTGCGTTAAGCCATCGGTGAAAATTGAGAATAAAAAAAAATCATGTCGGCACCAGTTCGGTATATATGCTTCAGAAATTGCCACGGCGTACAGGAAATATTTATTTACCCTAAAAAATGTGAATTGTTATATTATTGCTGTAATGAAAGTGACAAAGCCATCCAATACTATTTCTTCGAATGCGATTTTGATTACTGTAACACAATAATTTTATTTATATTTATTTATACAGTGCGTCCCCCAAAAAAGTTAACAGTTGGAAAAAGTCTCCAAAAATAAATATTTCATAATATTTGTAGGAAATGTTCATACCCATGGATAGATTAGGGTCTCTTCGTATCAAATGACACCAAAATATGTGGCAATATTTTGAGCTCGAGTCAGCAAAAGCGACTTTTGCGAAAGGGTGCAAAACCCAGACTTGACAATAATTGTTACTTTGTGCTGACTTGTGTTAACAAATTTGAGAACCGTAAAAAGTTGACATTTGGAAAAAGTCTCCCCAAATGAACATTTCAAAATATGTTCATGAAATTTTCATACCTGTGGATAGCTTAGGGTCTCTCCTATCAAATGATACCAAAACATCTAACGATATGTTACGCTTCAGTGAGCAAAAGCCATTATTGTGAAATGGTGCAAAATCTATGGTTGACAAAACTTTGTATTGGTTCTGTCTGGTGTCAGCAAAGTTTAGAGTTTTGAAAAGGCTTAAAAACTTTCATATTCTGATCATTAAAAGGCAATTTATGAAAGAATAGGCTTTGTTTTCTGTATGTCTTGATATATCCCATCGAAACTTTATGGTTGACTGAGAAAACCAGCTTGAATTATAACCTTGCCAAAACTAATATTTAAAAACACTCAGTAAAGCAGTTAATTGCTCACTGAAGCATGAAAATATTGATCAGATACGTAAGGACATACAGAGAACAGAACCTCTTCTTTGATAAATTGTCTATTATTGATCAAATATGAATATTTATAAGCCTTTTCATGACACTCAACATTGCTGATACCAGCCAGAAGAAATACCAATTCTTGTCAAGTCTTGATTTTGCACCTTTTCACAAAAGTGGTCTTTCCTCACTCGAGCGTAAAATATTGCCACATATTTTGGTGTCATTTGATAGAAGAGATCCGAAGCTATCCACAGGTATGAAATTTTGCTTCAAATATTTTGAAATATTTATTTGAGGAGACTTTTTCTGAGTGTTAACTTTTTTGGGGGACTCACTGTATACTCATTTTTCTGTATCATGCATCACTCGTTCCCACTATGTTCAAAGACTATTACAAATCTTATTACTCTTTGGAGCCTATAACTCACAAGCGTAGCTTCCTCCTTAGGCTCCTCAATAATTCATTATTATTCTAGCCCAGTCTGTTTAATTAATATTGCATGCAAACACATAGATATGAGGTACTCACCTTCTTTTATTTTCTCTGACAATAATATCTCTTGTTTATTCGTACCATTTATCTCGTTTGTACCAATTATATTGTTTGTACCCATTTACATGTATACTGTAAAAACACATTGTAAATGTGAAATATGAAACAATAAACTGAAACTGAAACTGAAACTAAAATACACGGATATATACAAAGAAATGTTACGCTTTATAACCAAGTGGAAGACTTGACAGTGGGAAGTCTCCTTTTTAATTGTGTGTATATTTCTTGGCCAATCCCTTCTCTAAGATCATCAGTATCGAAAACGAATCGTTTCAATCGATAGTCGTTTCTACCACTAAAACAACGTCATCCATCATGTATCCTGATGAAACATCTTTATGAACAAATGGAGTAGCAACAATCGATCGTGTCCATTTGTAT
The DNA here is from genome assembly GCA_025618425.1 of Heliocidaris tuberculata. NCBI lineage: Eukaryota > Metazoa > Echinodermata > Echinoidea > Camarodonta > Echinometridae > Heliocidaris > Heliocidaris tuberculata. Next base: position 344,583 of record CM046841.1, read on the forward strand.
TACTTCATACTCCATAGGTTATGGTTACAAATGAACCAATCAGTTATGTTCAGGAACTCATCGACCAATGTTCGTCTAATGAATATTTCAAGAAAACGAGAGCAAAATGTCATCTCTTTACAGATGCCGACGTGGTTCTGTTGACCCACATTCGACTTTTCCATTTGCTTTCTATTCTGGAGGCAGGGTCGTCGATTATGGGGTGGCAGGGGGGCAGTTGCCCCCTCCCCCAAGAAAATATTGGGAGGGCAAACATATCGTTTTACCCCCCACCCCCATAAAATCCGGAGGTGTATAATAAATTAAGGAAAAATGATGCAAAACTTCGGAAATTAAACCTTCCGAACAATGAAATACATAAGTTATTACAGGATCAGACTTCAATTTCGCCGCGTGCTCCGCGCGCAAAATCTCTGAATTTCCCTGCTTCATGTAACCGTGGAAAAGCTGGTAATTAAGAGGCGTTAAAAATAATAAAGGATACCCCCCCCCCCCCCCCCCCCCCCCCCCCCCCCATCCGAAAAACAGATCGACGTCCCTGTCTGGTGGTTGACAAAGTTTATTGTCATTGCGGTAAAAGCAACGTTCACAAAAAGAGTCAGAGAAAATGTATCCATGCTCTCTCTATAAGTATAAGGAGAGAGAGAGAAGAAAGAAAGAAAGAAAGAAAGAAAGAAAGAAAGAAAGAAAGAAAGACTTTTTTGACTTTTAAATGAAAACTTTATTTACAAATTAATTACAAAAGTCAAATATACAATAAAAGAATAGTTTGACATGAATATTCCGAAGGAAACAAAATTCGCAATTTTAAAGAGAAAGTTAAACAAGAAACAGAAATATCAACCAAATGCTAAATTAGCCATGTAATACATCCCTCGCTAATGACAAAAAGTAGATCATTGATACACCACTTCCGTAAGAAAGCATCAACATTGGAACATAGTTTGTAATATGAAAATTCATACAGAATTCTGTTTTTTAACCGATGTTGCCAAACAATAAGGGGATCAGCGAACATAGAGGTACGATACAAAGAATAAATAACACTTTTGAGGCTGATAATAAGAAAATTTGCTAAACGAATTACTTTCTTGTCACGTCCTCTGGCATGTGGAATAAGCGTCCAATATATGTCAAAATTCAGTTCAACGGAGGGGAGGAGATTGTCCAGTAGATCATATAGCAGACTGAGAGAGGGTTGAATTCCTTGGCACTCAATAAACAAATGTTGAATGGTTCCAAGTTTCCCGCACCATCCACAAAACGACGAAATGTCTGGGTTAAGATGATGAAGTACAGTAAGCGGTGGTAGGATGTTGTGAAGGAGTCTGTATTGTATGTCAGCCTCTTTTTTCGGAGTTGGCAATTGATAGATGAGCAACCAGTTGATTTTTGTAGATGGGTCGAGATAACCAATATCATGCCAATGTGAGCTGGATGAAGACGTTACATTGTTAAGTTCTTTCTTGAAAATCCTATAGACAGCTTTAGAGGAAGCATTGAGTCCATTTTCGGAAGAGGACAAAGCAAAATTAATAGAAGTACTCGGAACCAACGGTAGAGTTTGAAGATCAGCAGACTCTTGTAAGTGACAACTTCTGTCATTAAAAAACCTGGGGAAAATCTGAGAAAGTGTAATGCGTAAGAGGCGGGTTTCGTGTTCAATGAGACGTAAAGACGGCGGTCGCAGTCCTCGAAAGTCCTCTCGGAGACAACTAGGCTCAATCCATAGGCCAGAAGAGGGGTTTATCAGGTGACGAACAAGTTTCACTCCGCATGCCATCAGACGCGCAGGGAAGAAATTATCAATATCAGTTGCATCAATGATACGAATACTATTCAAGGGCATGTTGATTACATGGCTAAAAGAAAGGGATTGTGTTATAATTCGAGCTCCAGATATCATCCAAGCTCGCAAAACTTCACTATAAAAAACCGGAAGACTTGTATAAAATTTAGGATCAATCCTGGTAAAAAATAACTGATAGTCAAAACCTAGTTTACAATATTGTCGAAGAAAATATGCCATGAAATCATTTGCTGGATGAGAGTTAAGATTTAGGAAACGTTGAAGAATTGAAAATCTATAAGAAAGAACGCGTGCTTGGAGACAAGCTAAACCGAGCCCTCCCTCGTCAGGTTGTTCATACAAAACTTCTTTCCTTAACCAATGTCGCTTATTAGACCAGACAAAGTTCACAAGTAGATCCTGGAGTTCATTCAAGATATTTTCAGGAAAAGAAAGAACTGCAAGAAAATGAAATATTTTGGAAGCAGCAAGCTGGTTCGCAATTAATACTTTGCCTTTAAATGACAAAGAGTTAGATAAACGAGACCAAGAAAGGAAAGTTTTGTTAAGTCTTTCTTTACACTTAACCCAGTTTTGTTTTAGATAATTAACTGTATTACCCAAATGAACTCCGAGGAAAGGAAGACCTTCACTGTTCCAGGAAAAATTAAGGGGTGCATCACTTCGCCCTATCCAACGGCCGACCCAAAGACCTTGCGATTTTTTTTGTGTTTAAACATGCAGCAGAGGCTAGGCTAAAAGTAGTGTAAGTTTGTTCCACTAAAGCAAAACCAGTATCAGCTGTGATAAAAATTGATACATCATCCGCATATGCAGATACTACACATGATTTGTCAATACCAGGGATATTTAAGGCATATTTTGACACTTTCTCCCTTAATGAATTCAAAAGAGGCTCAATGGCTATAGTATATAATAATCCTGATAGAGGGCATCCCTGACGTATTCCTTTCTCAAAGGAGAAGGGAGCAGTCAGAGCTCCACACACTTTAATAAGGCTCTCAGCCCCTTCATACAAAATCTGTATATAAGATATAAATTGACTACCAAAACCCATGAGTTTCATAACATTAAATAAATAATCATGATCGACATTATCAAATGCCTTTTTCTGATCTAAATTCAATACAGCCAAAGGAATATTTTGAGCATTAGCATAAAAAATAATATCTCGAATGAGATTGATATTGTCATAAATAGAACGACCAGGAACACAGTAGCTTTGGTCTCTTCCAATTACATGACCAATGCAATGTTTTAGCCTGCTGGCAAGCAGCTTAGCAAAAATCTTATAATCCGTATTGAGGAGGGAGACGGGACGCCAATTCGAAATATCAGCGAGATCTCCTTTTTTTGGAAGCAAGGTAATGATCGCTCTTCTAAAAGAATGAGGCAAAATTCCAGTTTCAAGAGAAGAGGTAAGGACTTCGTGAAAATCATTTTTGAGAAAAGGCCAAAAGACTTGATAAAATTCTGAAGTAAGTCCATCGAAACCAGGAGATTTATTTCTGCCAAGCTGCTTGATAGCATTATCAAGTTCTTCTATAGTTATGGAATTCTCAAGGTCCTCTGATAAGGACGGATCAAGTGTTTTAATGTTTACAGATAAGCTATTGATGGCGCTCTTATCAGTTGGATCTTGAGAATAAAGAGATTCATAGAAATCCCGAACATGTTTTTTGATCTCAGATGGGTCCTCTGAAATACGCCCCGATGAAAGGCGAATGCGGGATATACTTTTTGATAAGGAATTTGTTTTTTCCAAATTAAAGAAAAAGTTGGAACATGAGTCTGTTTCATTTGTGTATTTAAAACGAGATCTGACAAGAGCACCACGTGCTTCATTTTTCAATAACGAGTTTAATGCATTTCTTTGCTCTTCAAGAGCCTGTTTATTTTGTGAACTAAATTCTATTGCATCCTGAAGTTTATCAATCTCTTTATTTATTTCAATAAGAGCTTTCCTCTTGTTTTGTACTAATTTTGTACTATACATCTGGGTTATTGATTTTATATGAACTTTACCAAAATCCCACCAAGATGCAAGGTCGGGGAAATCATTTTTCTCCTTCTGCCAATCTGACCCAAAAAGCCGAATAATTTCTATGTAATTTTCATCTTCAAGAAGAGAGTTATTAAAAAGCCAATAAGCACTCTTTCCCTTAACACGTACTGGAAATTTCAAAGTTAATAAAACAGCAGAGTGGTCAGATAGGGAACAAGGAATAATTTCACACGACTGAATGGAAGAAACAAGGTAGGATGGTACATAAAATCGATCTAATCTAGACTTTGAAAAGCCCTGTGCACTGGCAGGATTGTACCGTTGCCAGGTAAACTTCTTTTCATTGGGGTTCAAACGTCGCCAGGCATCGCAAAGAAATAATTTATTCAGAAAATTTTGCAGGGCCTTGACAACTTTTGGTCTACGTTCTGTGAGCATGCACAGACGATCAATGGCAGGATTTTCCGTGCAATTAAAATCACCCGCAATAACAATAGTGCCTTCGCAACAGGTGGAAATATGGTAATTAAGGGCTGTAATAGCTTTAATTGCAATTTCATCAGATTGAGGAATGAGTGTATTGTATACATGGTAAATACAGTTATTATGACAGAGCTTGTTATACAAAATGTAGCCATCAAAAACAATAAAAGTAGACAAAACATCAACTTTAGAATTATTCACCAGAGTTGTCACTCCTGACCCTCGAGTAATGCCAGGCGAACAAAAGGGCTTATGGGACCAAGTGTTCCAGCAAGGATTGCTGTCTTTTAGGTGATAAGTTTCTTGCAAAAAAATTACGTGTGGATTAAAGGCTATCTGCTCAACGTAAACTTTGAATGAAACGTTCTGAGTTTGGGAAGAGCAGCCTCCGGTGTTAAGGGTCAGCAGTGACAATGTCATTGCGAAATTAAGGTATACAATACATGTAAAAGTAGACATAAAGAAAAGTGGGGGGGGGGGGAGAACAACTAGTTCTCCAAAGTGCTGATCAATTTGTATATCCTCTGCTGCATGTTTCGTTTAACAAGGGGGCTATTTTTCAGGGGTTTTAGTTGTTTTACCAGCCCTTTGATATTTGATGTATATTTCCGAGCGATCTGGGCAGGCTTTTTTCGGCCTTTTACGTTCGATAGAAATTTTATTATTTCACCCTGGGAAAGGGGTCCTTGAGTCAAAGGGAGGACATCTTCCTTCGAGATGTCCTCATCCGACTGAGCATCTTCCCAAGTCATGGAGTCAGTGTCAGTAGATGGGTCCCCTACCGAGGAAGTTGGGGTGGAAGGGATTTCAGGGGGTTGGGAGTCAAGAGCTTGTGTTAATGTAGGCGATTCTACGGTTTGGGAGGGAGGAGCCGTCCTGGGCACTTTCCGAAGAGGGGAAGGGGCCTTTAGGGTGGTGAGATTAGAATTGTTTGTAATAGGGGTGGGGGTTAGCTGTTTACGTTTTGCAACGACATCGGAGAAAGATCGAACAGGCACTGGAGGAGTTTTCCACACGGGTGAAGGACACACAGAAGATTTGGGGGGAGGGGACTTGCAAGAGATATCTGAGGGGGTAGTAGTGGGTGTATCTGAAATCGAACTAGTGTTTGCACTGCTAGGCGGCTGAGCAGGAGATGCCTGAGGCATGTTGGATGAGAGTGATTGAGGCTTACTAGGTGCAGGGCAAGAGGGAGTAGATTGTGTTGTCTCTCTTTCAGAAGAGGAAGGGGGTGCACGAGGTGGTAATCCAGAGAGGTTGGAAGGTGCATGTGGGAGCGGTATAGTACCTGTCGCCATGGGAGGAGGTGAAAGTGGGGTGGATGCCGAAACAGTAGCGCGAGGTGGGGAGGACCCATGCTGGCGCGCACCCGAAATACCATCCGAACCTGGGGCGTTTGGCATGGGCTGCTTGGCATTTTCACCAGTTTGGGGCTTCTTGCAAGAACGGGAAATATGCCCGAATTCACCACAGTTAAAACACCTGACTGATTCTGTAGAAAGAAATACACGGTAGTTGATACCAGAGAAGGTGAAGTTTATGTGGTCTGGAAGTGTCACATTGGGATTCATTAACACTTGTACATGCCTACGAAAACTCATAATATGGTTGAGACGTTTGTCTTTAAACCCCAAAGGGATCGGTTTACAGTCAGAAACAACTTTACAAAAGGGAGATAGATTTTCAATCAAAACAGAGTTCGGTAATTCTGGGTATACATTAGACAGAATAATACGAGTGGTGGGTCGGACAAGGGGGGTCAATTCTAGGAGGGTCCCCTGAAACTCAAGGCCATGCTGGACGGCATTAATAACTGCTTCTTTGGAGCTCAAATAAACAGCTATGCGGCCGTTGGAGATGCGAGAGGCAGAGATTACGTCATTAGCGGGAACAGTGGTCGTGAATGCATTGATGTATGATTGTATTGTTACATTTTCAATAGTTTGAAACGTTACACCATTATGACGGGTTACATTTTTGAAATGCCCAACATTAGTCGACGAAGGGCCAGCTGCACTAGTAGTACGCTGGCCCTGTACATTACGCTGGCTTGCTTGACTGGCCATACGGGCCACCCAAGGTAAAACCTACGATAAAATAACAGAAAAGTGTTCAAAAAAAACACTAAAACTAGTAAACCTGACGAAGAAGGACCGAGTCTAGAGTATTCTATGATATAACACAATTATACTGGTATAAAAACCAAGAACCAAAAGGTCTTCTAAATTAGTAAAAACAAGAATCTAAACGGAGCTCGAAAAAACACAATCTACCTTTCGAAAGAAAGAAAGAAAGAAAGAAAGAAAGACTTTTTTTTTTTTTTTGACTTTTAAATGAAAACTTTATTTACAAATTAATTACAAAAGTCAAATATACAATAAAAGAATAGTTTGACATGAATATTCCGAAGGAAACAAAATTCGCAATTTTAAAGAGAAAGTTAAACAAGAAACAGAAATATCAACCAAATGCTAAATTAGCCATGTAATACATCCCTCGCTAATGACAAAAAGTAGATCATTGATACACCACTTCCGTAAGAAAGCATCAACATTGGAACATAATTTGTAATATGAAAATTCATACAGAATTCTGTTTTTTAACCGATGTTGCCAAACAATAAGGGGATCAGCGAACATAGAGGTACGATACAAAGAATAAATAACACTTTTGAGGCTGATAATAAGAAAATTTGCTAAACGAATTACTTTCTTGTCACGTCCTCTGGCATGTGGAATAAGCGTCCAATATATGTCAAAATTCAGTTCAACGGAGGGGAGGAGATTGTCCAGTAGATCATATAGCAGACTGAGAGAGGGTTGAATTCCTTGGCACTCAATAAACAAATGTTGAATGGTTCCAAGTTTCCCGCACCATCCACAAAACGACGAAATGTCTGGGTTAAGATGATGAAGTACAGTAAGCGGTGGTAGGATGTTGTGAAGGAGTCTGTATTGTATGTCAGCCTCTTTTTTCGGAGTTGGCAATTGATAGATGAGCAACCAGTTGATTTTTGTAGATGGGTCGAGATAACCAATATCATGCCAATGTGAGCTGGATGAAGATGTTACATTGTTAAGTTCTTTCTTGAAAATCCTATAGACAGCTTTAGAGGAAGCATTGAGTCCATTTTCGGAAGAGGACAAAGCAAAATTAATAGAAGTACTCGGAACCAACGGTAGAGTTTGAAGATCAGCAGACTCTTGTAAGTGACAACCTCTGTCATTAAAAAACCTGGGGAAAATCTGAGAAAGTGTAATGCGTAAGAGGCGGGTTTCGTGTTCAATGAGACGTAAAGACGGCGGTCGCAGTCCTCGAAAGTCCTCTCGGAGACAACTAGGCTCAATCCATAGGCCAGAAGAGGGGTTTATCAGGTGACGAACAAGTTTCACTCCGCATGCCATCAGACGCGCAGGGAAGAAATTATCAATATCAGTTGCATCAATGATACGAATACTATTCAAGGGCATGTTGATTACATGGCTAAAAGAAAGGGATTGTGTTATAATTCGAGCTCCAGATATCATCCAAGCTCGCAAAACTTCACTATAAAAAACCGGAAGACTTGTATAAAATTTAGGATCAATCCTGGTAAAAAATAACTGATAGTCAAAACCTAGTTTACAATATTGTCGAAGAAAATATGCCATGAAATCATTTGCTGGATGAGAGTTAAGATTTAGGAAACGTTGAAGAATTGAAAATCTATAAGAAAGAACGCGTGCTTGGAGACAAGCTAAACCGAGCCCTCCCTCGTCAGGTTGTTCATACAAAACTTCTTTCCTTAACCAATGTCGCTTATTAGACCAGACAAAATTCACAAGTAGATCCTGGAGTTCATTCAAGATATTTTCAGGAAAAGAAAGAACTGCAAGAAAATGAAATATTTTGGAAGCAGCAAGCTGGTTCGCAATTAATACTTTGCCTTTAAATGACAAAGAGTTAGATAAACGAGACCAAGAAAGGAAAGTTTTGTTAAGTCTTTCTTTACACTTAACCCAGTTTTGTTTTAGATAATTAACTGTATTACCCAAATGAACTCCGAGGAAAGGAAGACCTTCACTGTTCCAGGAAAAATTAAGGGGTGCATCACTTCGCCCTATCCAACGGCCGACCCAAAGACCTTGCGATTTTTTTGTGTTTAAACATGCAGCAGAGGCTAGGCTAAAAGTAGTGTAAGTTTGTTCCACTAAAGCAAAACCAGTATCAGCTGTGATAAAAATTGATACATCATCCGCATATGCAGATACTACACATGATTTGTCAATACCAGGGATATTTAAGGCATATTTTGACACTTTCTCCCTTAATGAATTCAAAAGAGGCTCAATGGCTATAGTGTATAATAATCCTGATAGAGGGCATCCCTGACGTATTCCTTTCTCAAAGGAGAAGGGAGCAGTCAGAGCTCCACACACTTTAATAAGGCTCTCAGCCCCTTCATACAAAATCTGTATATAAGATATAAATTGACTACCAAAACCCATGAGTTTCATAACATTAAATAAATAATCATGATCGACATTATCAAATGCCTTTTTCTGATCTAAATTCAATACAGCCAAAGGAATATTTTCAGCATTAGCATAAAAAATAATATCTCGAATGAGATTGATATTGTCATAAATAGAACGACCAGGAACACAGTAGCTTTGGTCTCTTCCAATTACATGACCAATGCAATGTTTTAGCCTGCTGGCAAGCAGCTTAGCAAAAATCTTATAATCCGTATTGAGGAGGGAGACGGGACGCCAATTCGAAATATCAGCGAGATCTCCTTTTTTTGGAAGCAAGGTAATGATCGCTCTTCTAAAAGAATGAGGCAAAATTCCAGTTTCAAGAGAAGAGGTAAGGACTTCGTGAAAATCATTTTTGAGAAAAGGCCAAAAGACTTGATAAAATTCTGAAGTAAGTCCATCGAAACCAGGAGATATATTTCTGCCAAGCTGCTTGACAGCATTATCAAGTTCTTCTATAGTTATGGAATTCTCAAGGTCCTCTGATAAGGACGGATCAAGTGTTTTAATGTTTACAGATAAGCTATTGATGGCGCTCTTATCAGTTGGATCTTGAGAATAAAGAGATTCATAGAAATCCCGAACATGTTTTTTGATCTCAGATGGGTCCTCTGAAATACGCCCCGATAAAAGGCGAATGCGGGATATACTTTTTGATAAGGAATTTGTTTTTTCCAAATTAAAGAAAAAGTTGGAACATGAGTCTGTTTCATTTGTGTATTTAAAACGAGATCTGACAAGAGCACCACGTGCTTCATTTTTCAATAACGAGTTTAATGCATTTCTTTGCTCTTCAAGAGCCTGTTTATTTTGTGAACTAAATTCTATTGCATCCTGAAGTTTATCAATCTCTTTATTTATTTCAATAAGAGCTTTCCTCTTGTTTTGTACTAATTTTGTACTATACATCTGGGTTATTGATTTTATATGAACTTTACCAAAATCCCACCAAGATGCAAGGTCGGGGAAATCATTTTTCTCCTTCTGCCAATCTGACCAAAAAAGCCGAATAATTTCTATGTAATTTTCATCTTCAAGAAGAGAGTTATTAAAAAGCCAATAAGCACTCTTTCCCTTAACACGTACTGGAAATTTCAAAGTTAATAAAACAGCAGAGTGGTCAGATAGGGAACAAGGAATAATTTCACACGACTGAATGGAAGAAACAAGGTAGGATGGTACATAAAATCGATCTAATCTAGACTTTGAAAAGCCCTGTGCACTGGCAGGATTGTACCGTTGCCAGGTAAACTTCTTTTCATTGGGGTTCAAACGTCGCCAGGCATCGCAAAGAAATAATTTATTCAGAAAATTTTGCAGGGCCTTGACAACTTTTGGTCTACGTTCTGTGAGCATGCACAGACGATCAATGGCAGGATTTTCCGTGCAATTAAAATCACCCGCAATAACAATAGTGCCTTCGCAACAGGTGGAAATATGGTAATTAAGGGCTGTAATAGCTTTAATTGCAATTTCATCAGATTGAGGAATGAGTGTATTGTATACATGGTAAATACAGTTATTATGACAGAGCTTGTTATACAAAATGTAGCCATCAAAAACAATAAAAGTAGACAAAACATCAACTTTAGAATTATTCACCAGAGTTGTCACTCCTGACCCTCGAGTAATGCCAGGCGAACAAAAGGGCTTATGGGACCAAGTGTTCCAGCAAGAATTGCTGTCTTTTAGGTGATAAGTTTCTTGCAAAAAAATTACGTGTGGATTAAAGGCTATCTGCTCAACGTAAACTTTGAATGAAACGTTCTGAGTTTGGGAAGAGCAGCCTCCGGTGTTAAGGGTCAGCAGTGACAATGTCATTGCGAAATTAAGGTATACAATACATATAAAAGTAGACATAAAGAAAAGTGGGGGGGGGGGGGATAACAACTAGTTCTCCAAAGTGCTGATCAATTTGTATATCCTCTGCTGCATGTTTCGTTTAACAAGGGGGCTATTTTTCAGGGGTTTTAGTTGTTTTACCAGCCCTTTGATATTTGATGTATATTTCCGAGCGATCTGGGCAGGCTTTTTTCGGCCTTTTACGTTCGATAGAAATTTTATTATTTCACCCTGGGAAAGGGGTCCTTGAGTCAAAGGGAGGACATCTTCCTTCGAGATGTCCTCATCCGACTGAGCATCTTCCCAAGTCATGGAGTCAGTGTCAGTAGATGGGTCCCCTACCGAGGAAGTTGGGGTGGAAGGGATTTCAGGGGGTTGGGAGTCAAGAGCTTGTGTTAATGTAGGCGATTCTACGGTTTGGGAGGGAGGAGCCGTCCTGGGCACTTTCCGAAGAGGGGAAGGGGCCTTTAGGGTGGTGAGATTAGAATTGTTTGTAATAGGGGTGGGGGTTAACTGTTTACGTTTTGCAACGACATCGGAGAAAGATCGAACAGGCACTGGAGGAGTTTTCCACACGGGTGAAGGACACACAGAAGATTTGGGGGGAGGGGATTTGCAAGAGATATCTGAGAGGGTAGTAGTGGGTGTATCTGAAATCGAACTAGTGTTTGCACTGCTAGGCGGCTGAGCAGGAGATGCCTGAGGCATGTTGGATGAGAGTGATTGAGGCTTACTAGGTGCAGGGCAAGAGGGAGTAGATTGTGTTGTCTCTCTTTCAGAAGAGGAAGGGGGTGCACGAGGTGGTAATCCAGAGAGGTTGGAAGGTGCATGTGGGAGCGGTATAGTACCTGTCGCCATGGGAGGAGGTGAAAGTGGGGTGGATGCCGAAACAGTAGCGCGAGGTGGGGAGGACCCATGCTGGCGCGCACCCGAAATACCATCCGAACCTGGGGCGTTTGGCATGGGCTGCTTGGCATTTTCACCAGTTTGGGGCTTCTTGCAAGAACGGGAAATATGCCCGAATTCACCACAGTTAAAACACCTGACTGATTCTGTAGAAAGAAATACACGGTAGTTGATACCAGAGAAGGTGAAGTTTATGTGGTCTGGAATTGTCACATTGGGATTCATTAACACTTGTACATGCCTACGAAAACTCATAATATGGTTGAGACGTTTGTCTTTAAACCCCAAAGGGATCGGTTTACAGTCAGAAACAACTTTACAAAAGGGAGATAGATTTTCAATCAAAACAGAGTTCGGTAATTCTGGGTATACATTAGACAGAATAATACGAGTGGTGGGTCGGACAAGGGGGGTCAATTCTAGGAGGGTCCCCTGAAACTCAAGGCCATGCTGGACGGCATTAATAACTGCTTCTTTGGAGCTCAAATAAACAGCTATGCGGCCGTTGGAGATGCGAGAGGCAGAGATTACGTCATTAGCGGGAACAGTGGTCGTGAATGCATTGATGTATGATTGTATTGTTACATTTTCAATAGTTTGAAACGTTACACCATTATGACGGGTTACATTTTTAAAATGCCCAACATTAGTCGACGAAGGGCCAGCTGCACTAGTAGTACGCTGGCCCTGTACATTACGCTGGCTTGCTTGACTGGCCATACGGGCCACCCAAGGTAAAACCTACGATAAAATAACAGAAAAGTGTTCAAAAAAAACACTAAAACTAGTAAACCTGACGAAGAAGGACCGAGTCTAGAGTATTCTATGATATAACACAATTATACTGGTATAAAAACCAAGAACCAAAAGGTCTTCTAAATTAGTAAAAACAAGAATCTAAACGGAGCTCGAAAAAACACAATCTACCTTTCGAAAGAAAGAAAGAAAGAAAGAAAGAAATACAGGAAGAGAAATACACAACAGTGTGACCTTTAAGGGAAATTCTGCAAACAATCAGACTACGGAGCCTGCATTGTTGACTTTGCTCCTTCATTTGGTAAAAGTTATAAGGAAGTAAATAAGCTTCTCCAAAATCGTCCACCACTGAAAAGGCACAAGACTTAGTGTTTAAACTTTCAATGGGAATCGCTAACTTGAGTTTGATTTTATTTCAACAAACAAAAGCAAACAAACAAACAAAACAAAAAACGCTAATAGGACTATGATAATTATATAATAAGCTGATACTGCTGAATATTCCTTTTTACCTGCCCTACACGAAAAAAAAAATCTTTGATATTGCAAGAGGATGACAAGCTGAATTTCTACATTACGGACAACAAAAGCATGGACTTATTTATTGCATGCAGTGCATAAGTGCATGGTCATTATAAATTAGTATACCCAAAAACTTCTATATCCTTTTGACCTTTTCACATCTGTTTCGGGTAGTTTTCTAAAAATGCTACCTCGAGCACTAGTCACCTTCAGTTTCTTACATCTAGAAGTTGGCTTCCTAGCTACCTATAGTGTATTAAGATATCGTTTCCAAATGGATTAATCTTAAAAGATAACAATAATTAAGAAAAAAATGTACAGAAAAAAAGAAAGGAATCTGATATAATATCACACAATAATATACAAGAGGATCCATTTTCTCTCCAAATCGTTATTTGCCAGATACGGCCATTAAAAAAAAAAGACAGAGGAAAAAATCTCTTCTTTTTCTTTTCTCATAGCAGAACTTGAATTAAGGTATAACATTTCAAAACTCTTTTATACAGGAACAAGGGGGTGAGGGGCTTTAGGGTTGACTGCAGCCACCATCACCCCCCCCCCCCCCGACGTTAGACATGTTTTAGTATGCTTGATTTATAGTACACACTCACACACACGCACACACTTTCAAAAACTCTCCGCGGCTCCTGTCAGCATATACGTAAGATAAGATGCAGGTCTAATAATATGTTCTACTTTACTGGCGAACTATACTCTATTTAAGAAGTAAAATGGAAAATTGCAATAAAATCAATGAAAACGAGTAGAGGAAAATGACTAATACATCGTAATGAACTATTAGCCAAAGGTATTTCAGTAATAAATAATTGATTAGGAAAAGTGTTCGATTCCAACCACATTTACATCGGAAATATGGAGTTTTATTCAAAATATTAAAAAGTTGAAAATTTCAGCAACAGAGTAAGATAACTCCGCCCCCAGTCCACAGCGGGCTGCACTATCCCGTGCGGGGAGATAGTGTAGCACATACTGTATGTGGAGGAAGATCAAATCATTAGCATACCCGGATCTTATCAAGTTTTAGTATATTAACTATTATATTTTAAATATCATATTATCATGGTTACTACTTTCAAGCGAGAACCACATTTTCAAAGAAAATGTTCGTTTTATTCGAGAATGCAATGCACAGAATATTGCGCTGTGTGATTTTATTATAAAAATGTAGACTTTATTTCAAGATGATATGGCATTAAAAGAGAAAATCCGATTAATGTAGATTAAAATTTGTTTTGAAACGTTCAAATTGTTGATATGAAATCAAAGTTCATGATTTAGTTATGAATATGCATAAGAATTCATAAATACGCAAATTAAGCTAATATGCATGCATTAATGTATGTGTGGTAGTCAATGTCACAAAAGCAAAATGCAGTGCATGTATCCCTCTATCGTTTCCCCAGAGGACAAAGTTTACTTTTTACCATGTTTACACATACACAAATACAGTATATAGTCCAGTCGGAAAGGGGGATTCCCGTGCACCATCGAGATACACATTTTTTAACCAACTTTTTTATAATGCCTGAAGTGTCTAATTAATGAATTCTGATGTTCCCATTGCCAAATCGTGTCCCATGGGGTTCAAAATCGGCAATTTTGGCAGCCATCTTGAATTTTTGATGAAATTCCATAATTAGCATATCTTTTGAATTAGACATCATGCATGAATAAATAAAACAGCTTTTTAGAGCAATAATATGACGAGGAATCGATTCAGAGAGTTATTTTTGTGATTTGAGTAACCCGGATTTCACAAAACATCAAAAAGTGTGAAAAAAGTGATAAAATTTGCGCAAAAAATCGTGCATCTTAACGTCATCTTGTTTTTCAACTAGTCATCTTGTCATCTTGTTTTTTCAACAATAATAACCTGCACATTTTTACTAAAATATGTTGGGAGGGATCTAATCATGATTTTCATGCATAAATTTACACATATACCTTAAAAATGTACCAGTGTGGTCAGCTTAATGACACCTCTCACATTAGGAAATACATGCGTTTTCATGCAAAATCGAAGCCCATTGGCTATTGTGTGCGAAACCCCATATACTTCTGTGTGTTAGAAGCGGCACAGTTGACACGCTTTTACCAGCATGTTTGGTAAGAGCAAGGAAGAGTTTAATATACGTTGAGTTATGGGCATAAATGCATGAAACTTAATTGATTTTTTTAGTTTACATTGAGTACTTTGTAGTGCTTGATGGTTTATATACTCAAAGACAGTCAAATTAATCATTTGAGACCAAGTCGGACATAGATACACATTGCAATAGATTAGGGCTACTATTCTGTGCTTGTCTTAACGGTTCGTCTATCTTTTTCTCCTGTCATGAGATATTCTCAAATCAACGTGCTGTGCTTACACCATGCTATGTACGATTTTGAGTGACCGTACATGTTGAAAGTTTGTAAATCTATGAAGAAATCTATATGGATTTAAAAAATTAACACCCAATAATTTATTAGGGATTACTTCATTTTGGATTGGAAATCCACGCTCAAAATAATGGTTTGAATTACTGATTTGAGAATTGATTCCACTATTTCGAGGGTGAATTTCTGATTTGGAGTAGATTCCACGATTTTGAGCCAGGATTTCCACTCTAAAATAGATTGGGAACAATGATAAAATGGGCAAATGTCTTTATGCCTTTAGAGAGTACACACAAAATAAATAATTAATGACGGAAATATCACAAATGCATCTTATTTGACATGTTGGCCGAACGCATTTCTTTCACTCTTTTATGGATAAAATTGAAATCCAATTACATTTAATAGCAGAGGTTTACTTGAAAATTATTTCTAAGAAAAGAAAAATTGAAAATTTCAGCAACAGAGTAACAGAACTCCGCCCCCAGCCAACAGTGCCCATAGCAATCCCGATTTAAGAGACCACTGAACACACTGTGACAAAGGAGAAGTTATATGCATGCCCGAGCGTTTCATACAAAGTTTTACTATATAACCTACCGTATTTTTAATATTACTCTAGTTTGGTTACTACTTTCAACCGAGAACCCCTTGTAACAGAAATTCCTCGTTTACTTGTACACACACACACCCACACACACACACGCACACACACAAAATTCTACATTTGACCTGATTACGAAAATGCAGACTTCATATCTAGATGCTAACACATTAAAAGAAAAAATCCGATTAAAGTAAATTTAAATGTTCAAATTGTTGATATGAAATCAGAGTTTATGCTTTAGTTATGAATATGCATACAACTTACTATGAATATACAAACTACATCATTATGCATGCACTATGTTATGAGTGAAAGTCAATGTCACAAAACCAGAATGTTGCATGTATCCCTCTATCGTTTTCCCATAGAACTATGTTCACATTTACACATACACGCATACAATGTGTGTGTGTGTATAAATAAATATATAAAAAGTTCATGACCAAAAGTTTTATGTGCCATTCTGCATAAACTTTCAGGGTTACAATTCAACTTTAGAAAACACATTCTGAAAACTCAGTCTCTCTCTCTCTATACCTTCCTTTTGCTGGCCTGAAATAGGTCCAAAACAATCTAATAAGGATAGTTTATAATAAACTTTTTTTTTTCAAAACGTGTAAAGTAAATTAGCAACTCTTCAATATTCAGTCAAAATGATTTCGTATTCCGTAAAAACTCGCGATTCATCTTCTTTTTATCATAAATGACTTAATCCCTATCAGAAATAAAGAGATAAATTTTACATATATCACATCCTACGTACAAGAAGCTGGAATATTAAGGCCATCTTGTGTCTTTTTCATGAGATACTCTTTATAACCGTACAAGAATGGCAATCCACTCTTTGAGGAGTCATATTATGGATTACTTCATTTTAGAGTGGAATTCCACGCTCGTGGAATCCACTCCAAATTAAATTAAAATCCAATCCCAATTAGCGGTCTGAATTACTCATTTGAGGGCAGATTCCATTACTTTGAAAAATGAAATGAATAATCCCTTATCATGACTCCTAAATGAGTAAATTTCCACTCCTGAATGTTAAGAGAGTAAGAAAAGAGCTTATGTGAAGTAATCAGAGTGAAATGTATAAAACTTGAGACTGGTCGCAACTCTGGCTAATATTAGTGATTTGCAATCAGTCGCATCTCACTTGCGACCGGTTGCAACTCAGTGGCTAATACTACTGATATGTAATCAGTCATGTATCACTAATTTGCACGTACTGCTGATTCGCATTCAGTCGTATATCTCTTGCGACCGGTCGCAGGTCATTGGGTAATACTGTCGTATACCCTAATATCGCTAATCCTGCTGATTTGCAATCAGTCATCACTTGCGACTGTCGCGACTCATTGGCTAATGCTGGTTTGCAATCAGTTGTTTATAGCCTGCGATTGGTCGCAAATCTGGCTAATACTGATTTGCAATCAGTCGTTTATTACTTGCGATGGTGGCATGAAATTAGATTTGCAATCAGTCGTTTATTAAAGGAAAGTCCATCCTGTTATTAAATTGATTTGATAAAAAGAAGAAAAATGTGAGAAACAGATTAGTGAAGTTTGAGCAGAATCCAAAAAAGAAATAAGAAAGTTATGAGTTTTTGAAGTTGCAATCAATCAAACACAATTTGGCAATTCCGTGATGTGTCTTGCGAGCTCCACTCCCATTTGCTTAATGCAGAAAATTTCATAAATTTTCATTTTCTGAGTTTTTGATGAAGGAATAAATTTGCTTCATACAGGTTTTGTGTAAAAACATATGGGCAATGATTATATCTATAAGGTGCATGTAAGATTAAATATTTTCTTTAGAGAAAATGTAAATTAATGAATTTTCGTGTACAGGGCAAATGGGAGAGGAGCTCGCAAGATACGTCAAGGAGTTGCCAATTTGTGTTTCATTGATTACAACTTCAAAAATTCATAATTTTCTTATTTCTTATCAGATTTTGCTCAAACTTTTATTGATGTTTCTTTAATTTTTCTGCTTCTTTTAAAACCATCTTTAAAACCAGGGTGGACTTCCCCTTTCATTGCGACTGGTCGCAATTCATTTCTTTTACTGCTGATCAGTATTGTAGTCAACGCCCAAAACCTCAAGGCCAAGGCCAAGGCTAAGGCCAAGGTTTGAAACCTCAAGGCTAAGGCCAAGACCAAGGCATTAATGAAGAAAGGAGGAGAAAATGGAGCATACAAAGATGGAATTTCGCACACACACACACACACACACACGCACACAAAAGTAGGCACTACCTTCAAGAACCAAATGACAGCATGGGTGGCTGAACATTTTGCATGGGGGGGGGGTCATTGCAAAAGGACACCTTTTTCGGAAAATGGGGCACCTACAAAAGCCTAGTGGAAAAAAATATATATATTAATTTTCAGAACCCCCTTTTCATGACCTACTTTTTGTACATGAATTGAATTTTATTAAACATCATTTCATCTGTTCATATGTATTGTTATCTTCCTGGACATAAATATCTGGTAATAACTAGTTATATATTTCTGAGCAAGCAAAGTGAGCTAGCTAATATAAAGAGGGACTTATTTTTATTTAAACAGTGCTCATCCCTAAAATATGGACCTCGTCTTAAACAAAGTTTGATTGACAGCTTATATTTGGTTAATTAGTCATGCAAGGCACTGTTCATGTATTTCGTTATAAATTTAACAGGAGATACATGTATGTCACTGTTCTCAAACTCATAGAGCCCTTTTTCTTCAGTTGATTTTTCTGTCAGGCCCCATTCACAAATTCAGGCCTCTTGCCAAGATAGTGAATGTGAAGTCTCTTTCAAGGTTGCATAGCGACTACTGCTTTAGTGGTGTATCTTGGGATTATAGAGCTCAGAGCAAACAATGAAAATGAATACAAAATAATAAATGAAATAACAAGTTTAAAAATATATGTATGTAACTTTACAAGCGAGAGAGCAAGGCAACCGAGGAGTAGATTTTTTGCATTTTTAATTCTCAAAAATGCAATTTCTATGCACTTTACCTAAGAAAATTCGCAAAGGAGCACTGTAATCAACCGTTATAGAGTTTCGAACTATGAACATTGATAAAACGGTTTTGTCAAATAGGGCGTCATTTCATGAAAACCTAGGAGAGTTCTTGGTGAAGAGTTTAGTAAGGGAAACGAAAGTTAAGATTTCTTTCAACTTTTGCAAGTGCTATTTCAGCTTTATCCTATATTCAAGGCAAAATTCTTAAAAGGAGGCTGATGAAACTTAAGGCCTACATGTACATTAGGGAGCAAAGCAATGAGAATTACATTTCTTTTCTTTTTTTTCTTTTTTTTTTTTTTTTTTTTTGGAGGGGGGGCATTTGCATCCTTTAAAGAGCCATTTCTAAAATATATCATAATTACATGTATATTGGGGGTGATAGAAGGGCCGGTATAAACACCACCGAGGGAGTAATAATTTCCACCACCATCGGATTACAGAGCAGTCCACATTTGTTTTATATACCTCATCCTTTTCATCCTTTTCGTCCTTTGCATCCTCATCCAAATTTTGTGTACGTACGTGCGCAATAGTGGCGGAGGGGTTACGCGTTCTATCAAAGGGTTTGGGCGTTCTATCATTTGACCTTAGGTCAATTGATAGAACGTCCAAACCCTCTGACGCAATAATAGATCGAAATGCGCCGTGTCATGTGATATAATTTTGACCAATCAGTGAATAAGAATCTATGTATGAGGTATATAATACCTTACACAATAATGTTACCATTTACTATAAGCTTTCCTTTGTCAATTGTATAAATTTTACAATTATCCTTCTATTGGAAATGACTATTTTAAAAAATCAATTTTCTTTCAATTACTCTAATATTTCTATGATTTCTACCTTCATCCCCCTAATTTAGATGTAGATATAAATTGATTTTAAAAAAGAAGTCACATGTTGCCTCTTTAGTCCTATATCAATGTGTATATAGTAGGCCTGTTATTAAATGTTATTTCCAATTAGGGAATGCATAATAATTAATACATTTTCTAGTATCAAAATGAATATTCTTTATCTGCATTAACCTCAGAAAGAAAAACAGGATGGAAAAAAAGAAATTAAGAAAAAAATTATGGAAAAATTCAGCAACAAGGAATAACACTCCCTGCCCCCAGCCACTAGTGCCCGACACTAACCCCTGCCAAGAGAAGGTGTCGTGTACTGCGGTGACAAGAAGAGGTAAACACCCAGTGGTAGGCTAGCAAGTTTTCATATTCAAACTGCACAATACATTCTCTTAAAGTAAAGTAGTTAATATTCTAGAATAACAAAATTATCCGTAATGACTGCAAAAATTGTTTCCCTTGATATCATTACTTCCTTACATTTAGTTATTCATTTTTCTTAAATATAATCTTTCACTCTCTTTTCATAATTGTTTACAAATGAAGATGAAATATGATTCAAATTGGTTTAGAATCGCCAGTAACATTTGTTGCTATGAATATGCATGATATTCTTATAAGGGCCAAAGTTCAAGCAACAATGTTAAAGTCTTTCCTCATGCATAATCGGGGAATACCCGAAGAGTAACACTTCCGCAAACCATCACATAGCTTGGTTAAAAGGCTCAAGTGCAATATAAACCTCATTTATTTACTCTATATTGATTCAATAGCTTCAAGGATTTAATCATATGTAAAAGAACACGGATACATGTTAAATTGTTCTCATTCCTTCATATCAGTGAAAAATGTTCCTGAATTTACAGAGGGACAAGCATCACTTTGATCACGTTTAAAATGCTGAATAGACTGAAGCAGAGGCTATTCCCCTGAATTGTGCTGCCAGACTATTCCTTCCTACACTCTGATTATGTGTTTCCTTTGTACATGTAGTTTTTTTTTTAAAGTCTGCCAGTTAAAGTCAGTATGGATTAGAATGAGTGTTGTAAATTTTAATTTATCAGTACAAATATGAACACGTTGTAGACGCTGGACAATCGATGAATAAAGTACCACATATTTATTTATTTATTTATTAAAATATTTAAACAGGATAAAAACAATCAGCAAAGAATCTGTTTAACATTGTGGTCCGGATTTTGAAAGTGGTTTCAATTCTTATGCATTCTATTGTTTGACAAAATTTCTTATATATTTCCTTGTTTTTCAACTTTCACCTTTTTATTGTTTTTTAGTCTATTGATTTAGCGCGTTATCTGAACCAATATTCAGTTAGAACAGATGATAATTACAGCTTAAAGAAGAAATTATAGGTGATTAAGGAGGAACATGCGGAAATGCAGTTTCCCATTCGTTTTTTACACAAAACTCAGAAATTCTCTGTTTTGGGGCTGACATGAGGTTACAAAAGGTCACGTGACTCTGTAACGGTATGACCGATTTTTTTTAAACTTGGAGTCAAAAGATGCGTAAGACTTGATTTTTTTAAAAGTCAGAAAGTGGCGTTGCGTGCAATGCAGCGGTTCGAAATGTGTGGCGGAATTTGTCTAGGGGGCCACGAAGGACCCTCCCCCCCCCCCCTCCGTACAGGAAGGGTTAAGGAACGTTTTTTTTAAGGAGGTAAATGATACAATTTCTTTAAAATCTAGGTCGCTTTACTATTTCGCACGTAAAAAATATAAATGAGAAAAAAGAGAGAAAATTAAACCAGGGATTAGGAGAGGGGAAAGGACGAGAAAATAAAACGAAAGAGAAGAAAGACCTCTTCTATCACCACATTGTCCTTTTTCATTTGCATTTCATTTGGCGAGTAGGACCGGTGCCTCCTCCCTCTAGACACTAGCGAACCCTAAAGATAAGCCATTGCTGTTAAACCATTATAATGACACTTTAAGCTCATGTTGTTTATGACTAATGCAAATAATTATATCAGTGTAAAATATGCTATCAGAACATTTTGGGAAACTTAACGTTTTCACATCTGGGTCCGATGAAGAGAATCGGAAAGTCGCAAGCAAATCCTTCAAAGGTTTCGCTACATGTTCCACCATTCAGACAAGGATTGGTGCGACATACTGTAAGAGAATGCAGTGCTTTGTTGATGTAAATACAGCCTTCCAAGTTGGTGATTATTTGGGTGGTGGTAGTGATGGTGATGATGATGATATAAACTGACAAGAGATAGTGGGGATGATGATGATGATGAGGATAATGATAATGATAATGGGGATGGTGATGATAATGATGATGATGATAATGGCAATAAATGTGGTGATGATGAAGATGGTGATCAAACAGTGAGGATGACGGTGATAAAAACATTGAAGTAATAAATTGGATTGGTGTTGGTGACGATGATAATGATGATCAAGATGATGATACTAGCTGATACCCCGATGCTGATGATAGTGATGATGATTTCATGTGCTAGTGATATTAGATGTCAGCCTTACATTTCACCACTGAAATTTGACTCCTGTCATTTGACCTTTTGTATTTGTACATCTGACATAAGACGTGACTAATAGTAAAGATATGTATTGAAACATAATCCTGCACAAGGGATGCGCCAGAGCATTTCAAAGGAGCAAAGGTCCAAAAATTCTCTGACAAGCGAAAACAAAATTTTCACATTTTTCTGAAGCGGTAAATCTGTTCAAATTTCTTAGAAGCAAAGAAACAAACGAAACATAAGGCACTTACATTTTTTTTGGGGGGGGGGGATCGTTATAGACCATATGTTCTGTCTCCAAGATCAATGGGGAAAAAATGGTTGTCAATTTTTTAGGGTATATCTGACAAGTCAAAGGTATGTAAATGATTCCTCATATTACAGGGTAAATTGAAAGGGCAGATTTTTTTTTTTTTTTAATATAACAGTCTCTAAAATTCCAGGGGAACGGGGGCAATGGCAAATAATATAACCTTGAATCAGTTCTGTTCTACACATGCAAGAGGTAACGACATTGTTAATGAGTGTGAAGACCTACCTGGCTCTCTGCAAATCACCTGATAAAATGGGTGGGAACGTCTAGAATTGAGTCTGCAGTGTATCAGGAGCCATCTTTGGTACGTACTAGGTCACGCTCACATCGCGTGACGTCACGGACAGGAATGTATTATCTTGAATCATGCGGTTTCGTTGGTTTTCTATGTACCTATCGAATGAGACCCAAAAAATCACGTTATTATAAAAATCTTAACATTTCCTTTTATTCTAAAATTCAAGATATCCTAAGAATGTGCAAAGAATAGCATATTAATAAATAACTGTAAATGCTAGTAATGAGACATTATTTTCATTATCATTATCTACCTATTATGTCCCACAAATCACATTTGAATGTTATTTCTTTGACGAAAAAGGCATTATGCGCAAACGAAGTAATCATAAATCGAATCGGTAACTTATCAAATGAAACTTACAGACATTTACGCCATGGAGAAGTCCTTTGAGTTAGATGACCATACAAACTAAATACCATCTTCTGGTCCAGGCGCGCCGGAAGCAGTTTGGGATGGGGGCTGGGCAAACATTCAAGGGGGCTCACCTTTCAAGGGCTCATACTCTTCTTTTATTTGAATGGAATAACATTTGCTAAGTGATTCAATTCAGGTTTTATTTTTGTTTATTTTCTTTTTGGTTCCCCGTCCATTGTTCTGACTTCTGGAGTGCGGTATAGCTCGTTGCGGGTGGGTGTGGTGGCCCGTCGCTGGGTGCTGGGAGATGGCTTTTTTTTCTGCATATTGATAAAATGTTCTATTTATTTATGCCGAAATGCTGACATCATAATCCCGTTACTTTGGTGCATACGTGGTTACTGATTTATACGTCTTTTCTTATGTAGTGCGTTGCGTTAAGCCATCGAAAATTGAGAATAAAAAAAAATCATGTCGGCACCAGTTCGGTATGTATGCTTCAGAAATTGCCACGGCGTACAATATTTATTTACCCTAAATGTGAATTGTTATATTATTGCTGTAATGAAAGTGACAAAGCCATCCAATACTATTTCTTCGAATGCGATTTTGATTACTGTAACACAATAATTTTATTTATATTTATTTATACAGTGCGTCCCCCAAAAAAGTTAATAGTTGGAAAAAGTCTCCAAAAATAAATATTTCATAATATTTGTAGGAAATGTTCATACCCATGGATAGATTAGGGTCTCTTCGTATCAAATGACACCAAAATATGTGGCAATATTTTGAGCTCGAGTCAGCAAAAGCGACTTTTGCGAAAGGGTGCAAAACCCAGACTTGACAATAATTGTTACTTTGTGCTGACTTGTGTTAACAAATTTGAGAACCGTAAAAAGTTGACATTTGGAAAAAGTCTCCCCAAATGAACATTTCAAAATATGTTCATGAAATTTTCATACCTGTGGATAGCTTAGGGTCTCTCCTATCAAATGATACCAAAACATCTAACGATATGTTACGCTTCAGTGAGCAAAAGCCATTACTGTGAAATGGTGCAAAATCTATGGTTGACAATACTTTGTATTGGTTCTGTCTGGTGTCAGCAAAGTTTAGAGTTTTGAAAAGGCTTAGAAACTTTCATATTCTGATCATTAAAAGGCAATTTATGAAAGAATAGGCTTTGTTTTCTGTATGTCTTGATATATCCCATCGAAACTTTATGGTTGACTGAGAAAACCAGCTTGAATTATAACCTTGCCAAAACTAATATTTCAAAACACTCAGTAAAGCAGTTAATTGCTCACTGAAGCATGAAAATATTGATCAGATACGTAAGGATATACAGAGAACAGAACCTCTTCTTTGATAAATTGTCTATTATTGATCAAATATGAATATTTATAAGCCTTTTCATGACACTCAACATTGCTGATACCAGCCAGAAGAAATACCAATTCTTGTCTTGATTTTGCACCTTTTCACACAGTGGTCTTTCCTCACTCGAGCGTAAAATATTGCTACATATTTTGGTGTCATTTGATAGAAGAGATCCGAAGCTATCCACAGGTATGAAATTTTGCTTCAAATATTTTGAAATATTTATTTGAGGAGACTTCTTCTGAGTGTTAACTTTTTGGGGGGACTCACTGTATACTCATTTTTCTGTATCATGCATCACTCGTTCCCACTATGTTCAAAGACTATTACAAATCTTATTACTCTTTGGAGCCTATAACTCACAAGCGTAGCTTCCTCCTTAGGCTCCTCAATAATTCATTATTATTCTAGCCCAGTCTGTTTAATTAATATTGCATGCAAACACATAGATATGAGGTACTCACCTTCTTTTATTTTCTCTGACAATAATATCTCTTGTTTATTCGTACCATTTATCTCGTTTGTACCAATTATATTGTTTGTACCCATTTACATGTATACTGTAAAAACACATTGTAAATGTGAAATATGAAACAATAAACTGAAACTGAAACTGAAACTAAAATACACGGATATATACAAAGAAATGTTACGCTTTATAACCAAGTGGAAGACTTGACAGTGGGAAGTCTCCTTTTTAATTGTGTGTATATTTCTTGGCCAATCCCTTCTCTAAGATCATCAGTATCGAAAACGAATCGTTTCAATCGATAGTCGTTTCTACCACTAAAACAACGTCATCCATCATGTATCCTGATGAAACATCTTTATGAACAAATGGAGAAGCAACAATCGATCGTGTCCATTTGTATTACTTCATACTCCATAGGTTATGGTTACAAATGAACCAATCAGTTATGTTCAGGAACTCATCGACCAATGTTCGTCTAATGAATATTTCAAGAAAACGAGAGCAAAATGTCATCTCTTTACAGATGCCGACGTGGTTCTGTTGACCCACATTCGACTTTTCCATTTGCTTTCTATTCTGGAGGCAGGGTCGTCGATTATGGGGTGGCAGGGGGCAGTTGCCCCCTCCCCCAAGAAAATATTGGGAGGGCAAACATATCGTTTTACCCCCCACCCCCATAAAATCCGGAGGTGTATAATAAATTAAGGAAAAATGATGCAAAACTTCGGAAATTAAACCTTCCGAACAATGAAATACATAAGTTATTACAGGATCAGACTTCAATTTCGCCGCGTGCTCCGCGCGCAAAATCTCTGAATTTCCCTGCTTCATGTAACCGTGGAAAAGCTGGTAATTAAGAGGCGTTAAAAATAATAAAGGATACTACTATGCTATCTCCCCCCCCCCCCCCCATCCGAAAAACAGATCGACGTCCCTGTCTGGTGGTTGACAAAGTTTATTGTCATTGCGGTAAAAGCAACGTTCACAAAAAGAGTCAGAGAAAATGTATCCATGCTCTCTCTATAAGTATAAGGACAGAGAGAGAAGATAGAAAGAAAGAAAGAAAGAAAGAAATACAGGAAGAGAAATACACAACAGTGTGACCTTTAAGGGAAATTCTGCAAACAATCAGACTACGGAGCCTGCATTGTTGACTTTGCTCCTTCATTTGGTAAAAGTTATAAGGAAGTAAATAAGCTTCTCCAAAATCGTCCACCACTGAAAAGGCACAAGACTTAGTGTTTAAACTTTCAATGGGAATCGCTAACTTGAGTTTGATTTTATTTCAACAAACAAAAGCAAACAAACAAACAAAACAAAAAACGCTAATAGGACTATGATAATTATATAATAAGCTGATACTGCTGAATATTCCTTTTTACCTGCCCTACACGAAAAAAAAAATCTTTGATATTGCAAGAGGATGACAAGCTGAATTTCTACATTACGGACAACAAAAGCATGGACTTATTTATTGCATGCAGTGCATAAGTGCATGGTCATTATAAATTAGTATACCCAAAAACTTCTATATCCTTTTGACCTTTTCACATCTGTTTCGGGTAGTTTTCTAAAAATGCTACCTCGAGCACTAGTCACCTTCAGTTTCTTACATCTAGAAGTTGGCTTCCTAGCTACCTATAGTGTATTAAGATATCGTTTCCAAATGGATTAATCTTAAAAGATAACAATGATTAAGAAAAAAATGTACAGAAAAAAAGAAAGGAATCTGATATAATATCACACAATAATATACAAGAGGATCCATTTTCTCTCCAAATCGTTATTTGCCAGATACGGCCATTAAAAAAAAAAGACAGAGGAAAAAATCTCTTCTTTTTCTTTTCTCATAGCAGAACTTGAATTAAGGTATAACATTTCAAAACTCTTTTATACAGGAACAAGGGGGTGGGGGGCTTTAGGGTTGACTGCAGCCACCATCACCCCCCCCCCCCCCCCCCCCCGACGTTAGACATGTTTTAGTATGCTTGATTTATAGTACACACTCACGCACACAAACACACTTTCAAAAACTCTCCGCGGCTCCTGTCAGAATATACGTAAGATAAGATGCAGGTCTAATAATATGTTCTACTTTACTGGCGAACTATACTCTATTTAAGAAGTAAAATGGAAAATTGCAATAAAATCAATGAAAACGAGTAGAGGAAAATGACTAATACATCGTAATGAACTATTAGCCAAAGGTATTTCAGTAATAAATAATTGATTAGGAAAAGTGTTCGATTCCAACCACATTTACATCGGAAATATGGAGTTTTATTCAAAATATTAAAAAGTTGAAAATTTCAGCAACAGAGTAAGATAACTCCGCCCCCAGTCCACAGCGGGCTGCACTATCCCGTGCGGGGAGATAGTGTAGCACATACTGTATGTGGAGGAAGATGAAATCATTAGCATACCCGGATCTCATCAAGTTTTAGTATATTAACTATTATATTTTAAATATCATATTATCATGGTTACTACTTTCAAGCGAGAACCACATTTTCAAAGAAAATGTTCGTTTTATTCGAGAATGCAATGCACAGAATATTGCGCTGTGTGATTTTATTATAAAAATGTAGACTTTATTTCAAGATGATATGGCATTAAAAGAGAAAATCCGATTAATGTAGATTAAAATTTGTTTTGAAACGTTCAAATTGTTGATATGAAATCAAAGTTCATGATTTAGTTATGAATATGCATAAGAATTCATAAATACGCAAATTAAGCTAATATGCATGCATTAATGTATGTGTGGTAGTCAATGTCACAAAAGCAAAATGCAGTGCATGTATCCCTCTATCGTTTCCCCAGAGGACAAAGTTTACTTTTTACCATGTTTACACATACACAAATACAGTATATAGTCCAGTCGGAAAGGGGGATTCCCGTGCACCATCGAGATACACATTTTTTAACCAACTTTTTTATAATGCCTGAAGTGTCTAATTAATGAATTCTGATGTTCCCATTGCCAAATCGTGTCCCATGGGGTTCAAAATCGGCAATTTTGGCAGCCATCTTGAATTTTTGATGAAATTCCATAATTAGCATATCTTTTGAATTAGACATCATGCATGAATAAATAAAACAGCTTTTTAGAGCAATAATATGACGAGGAATCGATTCAGAGAGTTATTTTTGTGATTTGAGTAACCCGGATTTCACAAAACATCAAAAAGTGTGAAAAAAGTGATAAAATTTGCGCAAAAAATCGTGCATCTTAACGTCATCTTGTTTTTCAACTAGTCATCTTGTCATCTTGTTTTTTCAACAATAATAACCTGCACATTTTTACTAAAATATGTTGGGAGGGATCTAATCATGATTTTCATGCATAAATTTACACATATACCTTAAAAATGTACCAGTGTGGTCAGCTTAATGACACCTCTCACATTAGGAAATACATGCGTTTTCATGCAAAATCGAAGCCCATTGGCTATTGTGTGCGAAACCCCATATACTTCTGTGTGTTAGAAGCGGCACAGTTGACACGCTTTTACCAGCATGTTTGGTAAGAGCAAGGAAGAGTTTAATATACGTTGAGTTATGGGCATAAATGCATGAAACTTAATTGATTTTTTTAGTTTACATTGAGTACTTTGTAGTGCTTGATGGTTTATATACTCAAAGACAGTCAAATTAATCATTTGAGACCAAGTCGGACATAGATACACATTGCAATAGATTAGGGCTACTATTCTGTGCTTGTCTTAACGGTTCGTCTATCTTTTTCTCCTGTCATGAGATATTCTCAAATCAACGTGCTGTGCTTACACCATGCTATGTACGATTTTGAGTGACCGTACATGTTGAAAGTTTGTAAATCTATGAAGAAATCTATATGGATTTAAAAAATTAACACCCAATAATTTATTAGGGATTACTTCATTTTGGATTGGAAATCCACGCTCAAAATAATGGTTTGAATTACTGATTTGAGAATTGATTCCACTATTTCGAGCGTGAATTTCTGATTTGGAGTAGATTCCACAATTTTGAGCTAGGATTTCCACTCTAAAATAGATTGGGAACAATGATAAAATGGGCAACTGTCTTTATGCCTTTAGAGAGTACACACAAAATAAATAATTAATGACGGAAATATCACAAATGCATCTTATTTGACATGTTGGCCGAACGCATTTCTTTCACTCTTTTAAGGATAAAATTGAAATCCAATTACATTTAATAGCAGAGGTTTACTTGAAAATTATTTCTAAAAAAAGAAAAATTGAAAATTTCAGCAACAGAGTAACAGAACTCCGCCCCCAGCCAACAGTGCCCATAGCAATCCCGATTTAAGAGACCGTTAAACACACTGTGACAAAGGAGAAGTAATATGCTTGCCCGAGCGTTTCATACAAAGTTTTACTATATAACCTACTGTATTTTTAATATTACTCTAGTTTGGTTACTACTTTCAACCGAGAACCCCTTGTAACAGAAATTCCTCGTTTATTTGTACACACACACACGCACACACACAAAATTCTACGTTTGACCTGATTACGAAAATGCAGACTTCATATCTAGATGCTAACACATTAAAAGAAAAAATCCGATTAAAGTAAATTTAAATGTTCAAATTGTTGATATGAAATCAGAGTTTATGCTTTAGTTATGAATATGCATACAACTTACTATGAATATACAAACTACATCATTATGCATGCACTATGTTATGAGTGAAAGTCAATGTCACAAAACCAGAATGTTGCATGTATCCCTCTATCGTTTTCCCATAGAACTATGTTCACATTTACACATACACGCTTACAATGTGTGTGTGTATAAATAAATATATAAAAAGTTCATGACCAAAAGTTTTATGTGCCATTCTGCATAAACTTTCAGGGTTACAATTCAACTTTAGAAAACACATTCTGAAAACTCAGTCTAAAATATTATGGGAAAACGATATGGATTATAATTCCTTTTAAAATTCAGTGGATATTAGATTATGATGTATTATGCTTTTAGAGAAAATTGAAAATTAAAAATTAAAAATTGAAAATTAGAACTGAAACTTGAAAAAGTGGGCATGCACCACACCAGCATTGTTTTCTATAGCATGCCCCTCTGTTTGAATATATATGTTTAGGTCAATAATGAATTAATTTTTCATTATTTGTTGTTTCCTTCTCAATACCTTCATCTTTGTTTGATGTACGAACTTATTACATTGTCACTGAACTGATTATGTATCAGTATGTTTATACTGAAACGGAAAAGTAAAGCAAATCAAATCAAAATTAACTTAACATGCCCTAGCCCACAGTCCCCCCCCCCCCACCCCCGTCTCTCTCATTTCCTACTCCCCTCTCTCCCTCTCTCTCCCTCTCTCTCTCTACCTTCCTTTTGCTGGGCTGAAATAGGTCTAAAACAATCTAATAAGGGTAGTTTTATAATGAACTTTTTTTTTTTCGAAACGTGTAAAGTAAATTAGCAACTCTTCAATATTCAGTCAAAATGATTTCGTATTCCGTAAAAACTCGCGATTCATCTTCTTCTTATCATAAATGATTTAATCCCTATCAGAAATAAAGAGATAAATTTTACATATATCACTTATACACAGGGGCGGCGCCAGGGTATTTTGATAGGAGGGGCAAGACGACCTAAAGATGACGTCATATTTTTTCTCCATTAAATAACAGGGGTAATATAGAGTTATATGTTTAAGACCTCTCTTTTTAATACTCCTCTTTTTTCTTTCTTCCCTTTTCTTCCATTTTCTTCCTCCTTTTCTTCCTTTTTCTTCTTTTTTTTTCTTTTTTCACTACTGGAAAAATCATAGGGGGGCGGTCGCCCCCTCTGCCCCCCCCTGTAGCGCCGCCCCTGCTTATACATCCTACGTACAAGAAGCTGGAATATTAAGGCCATCTTGTGTCTTTTTCATGAGATACTCTTTATAAACGTACAAGAATGGGAATCCACTCTTTGAGGAGTCATAACATGGATTACTTCATTTGAGAGTGGAATTCCACGCTCGTGGAATCCACTCCAAATTAAATTAAAATCCAATCCCAATTAGCGGTCTGAATTACTCATTTGAGGGCAGATTCCATTACTTTGAAAAATGAAATGAATAATCCCTAATCATGACTCCTAAATGAGTAAATTTCCACTTCTGAATGTTAAGAGAGTAAGAAAAGAGCTTATATGAAGTAATCAGAGTGAAATATATTAAACTTGAGACTGGTCGCAACTCTGGCTAATACTAGTGATTTGCAATCAGTCGCATCTCACTTGCGACCGGTTGCAACTCAGTGGCTAATACTACTGATATGTAATCAGTCATGTATCACGTGCGACCGGTCGCAAGTGATATACGATAATTGATAATTACCATCGCTAATCCTGCTGATTTCCAATCAGTAATATATCTCATATATCTCATTGGCCAATGCTGACTGTCATTTACTATTTGCGACAGGTCGCAACTAATTTGCACGTACTGCTGATTCGCATTCAGTCGTAGATCTCTTGCGACCGGTCGCAGGTTATTGGGTAATACTGCTTATTTGCAATCGGTCGTATACCCTAATATCGCTAATCCTGCTGATTTGCAATCAGTCATCACTTGCGACTGTCGAGACTCATTGGCTAATGCTGGTTTGCAATCAGTTGTTTATAGCCTGCGATTGGTCGAAAATCTGGCTAATACTGATTTGCAATCAGTCGTTTATTACTTGCGATGGTGGCATGAAATTAGATTTGCAATCAGTCGTTTATTAAAGGAAAGTCCATCCTGGT
Source organism: Heliocidaris tuberculata (assembly GCA_025618425.1). Classification (NCBI taxonomy): domain Eukaryota; kingdom Metazoa; phylum Echinodermata; class Echinoidea; order Camarodonta; family Echinometridae; genus Heliocidaris; species Heliocidaris tuberculata. Next base: position 376,407 of record CM046841.1, read on the forward strand.
ATTAAATTGATTTGATAAAAAGAAGAAAAATGTGAGAAACAGATTAGTGAAGTTTGAGCAGAATCCAAAAAAGAAATAAGAAAGTTATGAGTTTTTGAAGTTGCAATCAATCAAACACAATTTGGCAATTCCGTGATGTGTCTTGCGAGCTCCACTCCCATTTGCTTAATGCAGAAAATTTCATAAATTTTCATTTTCTGAGTTTTTGATGAAGGAATAGATTTGCTTCATACAGGTTTTGTGTAAAAACATATGGGCAATGATTATATCTATAAGGTGCATGTAAGATTAAATATTTTCTTTAGAGAAAATGTAAATTAATGAATTTTCGTGTACAGGGCAAATGGGAGAGGAGCTCGCAAGATACGTCAAGGAGTTGCCAATTTGTGTTTCATTGATTACAACTTCAAAAATTCATAATTTTCTTATTTCTTATCAGATTTTGCTTAAACTTTTATGGATATGTTTCTTTAATTTTTCTGCTTCTTTTAAAACAATCTTTAAAACCAGGGTGGACTTCCCCTTTCATTGCGACTGGTCGCAATTCATTTCTTTTACTGCTGATCAGTATTGTAGTCAACGCCCAATACCTAAAGGCCAAGGCCAAGGCCAAGGCTAAGGCCAAGGTTTGAAACCTCAAGGCTAAGGCCAAGACCAAGGCATTAATGAAGAAAGGAGGAGAAAATGGAGCATACAAAGATGGAATTTCGCACACACACACACACACACACACACACACACAAAATTAGGCACTACCTTCAAGAACCAAATGACAGCATGGGTGGCTGAACATTTTGCATGGGGGGGGGGTCATTGAAAAAGGACACCTTTTTCGGAAAATGGGGCACCTACAAAAGCCTAGTGGAAAAAAATATATATAATAATTTTCAGAACCCCCTTTTCATGACCTACTTTTTGTACATGAATTGAATTTTATTAAACATCATTTCATCTGTTCATATGTATTGTTATCTTCCTGGACATAAATATCTGGTAATAACTAGTTATATATTTCTAAGCAAGCAAAGTGAGCTAGCTAATATAAAGAGGGACTTATTTTTATTTAAACAGTGCTCATCCCTAAAATATGGACCTTGTCTTAAACAAAGTTTGATTGACAGCTTACATTTGGTTAATTAGTCATGCAAGGCACTGTACATGTATTTTGTTATAAATTTAACAGGAGATACATGTATGTCACTGTTCTCAAACTCATAGAGCCCTTTTTCTTCAGTTGATTTTACTGTCAGGCCCAATTCACAAATTCAGGCCTCTTGCCAAGATAGTGAATGTGAAGTCTCTTTCAAGGTTGCATAGCGACTACTGCTTTAGTGGTGTATCTTGGGATTATAGAGCTCAGAGCAAACAATGAAATTGCCCCCCCCCCCCCCCCGAAAAAAAAATGAATAAAAAATAATAAATGAAATAACAAGTTTAAAAAATATATGTATGTAACTTTACAAGCGAGAGAGCAAGGCAACCGAGGAGTAGATTTTTTTGCATTTTTAATTCTCAAAAATGCAATTTCTATGCACTTTACCTAAGAAAATTCTCAAAGGAGCACTGTAATCAACCGTTATAGAGTTTCGAACTATGAACATTGATAAAACGGTTTTGTCAAATAGGGCGTCATTTCATGAAAACCTAGGAGAGTTCTTGGTGAAGAGTTTAGTAAGGGAAACGAAAGTTAAGATTTCTTTCAACTTTTGCAAGTGCTATTTCAGCTTTATCCTATATTCAAGGCAAAATTCTTAAAAGGAGGCTGATGAAACTTAAGGCCTACATGTACATTAGGGAGCAGAGCAATGAGAATTACATTTCTTTTTTTATTTTTCCTTCTTTTTTTTTTTTTTTTGGAGGGGGGGGGGGCATTTGCACCCTTTAAAGAGCCATTTCTAAAATATATCATACTTACATGTATATTGGGGGTGATAGAAGGGCCGGTATGAACACCACCGAGGGAGTGATAATTTCCACCACCATCGAATTACAGAGCAGTCCACATTTGTTTTATATACCTCATCCTTTTCATCCTTTTCGTCCTTTTCATCCTCATCCTTTGCTAAGTCACTCGCCATGTTGAATTCTTACGCGCTGCGCGTATAATGATTAACGTAGTCGTAGCCTAGCAACTCGCGAAAGCGCTCTTAAAACCTGAACCAAATTTTGTGTACGTACGTGTGCAATAGTGGCGGAGGGGTTACGCGTTCTATCAAAGGGTTTGGGCGTTCTATCATTTGACCTTAGGTCAATTGATAGAACGCCCAAACCCTCTGACGCAATGATAGATCGAAATGCGCCGTGTCATGTGATATAATTTTGACCAATCAGTGAATAAGAATCTATGTATGAGGTATATAATACCTTACACAATAATGTTACCATTTACTATAAGCTTATCCTTTGTCAATAGTATAAATTTTACAATTATCCTTCTATTGCAAATGACTATTTTAAAAAATCAATTTTCTTTCAATTACTCTAATATTTCTATGATTTCTACCTTCATCCCCCTAATTTAGATGTAGATATAAATTGATTTTAAAAAAGAAGTCACATGTTGCTTCTTTAGTCCTATATCAATGTGTATAGTAGGCCTGTTATTAAATGCTATTTCCAATTAGGGAATGCATAATAATTAATACATTTTCTAGTATCAAAATGAATATTCTTTTTCTGCATTAACCTCAGAAAGAAAAACAGGATGGAAAAAAAGAAATAAAGAAAAAAAATTATGGAAAATTCAGCAACAAGGAATAACACTCCCTGCCCCCAGCCACTAGTGCCCGACACTAACCCCTGCCAAGAGAAGGTGTCGTGTACTGCGGTGACAAGAAGAGGTAAACACCCAGGTGTAGGCTAGCAAGTTTTCATATTTAAACTGCACAATACATTCTCTTAAAGTAAAGTAGTTAATATTCTAGAATAACAAAATTATCCGTAATGACTGCAAAAATTGTTTCCCTTGATATCATTACTTCCTTACATTTAGTTATTCATTTTTTTTTAAATATAATCTTTCACTCTCTTTTTACTATCAATCATAATTGTTTACAAATGAAGATGAAATATGATTCAAATTGGTTTAGAATCGCCAGTAACATTTGTTGCTATGAATATGCATGATATTCTTATAAGTGCCAAAGTTCAAGCAACAATGTTAAAGTCTTTCCTAATGCATGATCGGGGAATACCCGAAGAGTAACACTTCCGCAAACCATCACATAGCTTGGTTAAAAGGCTCGAGTGCAATATAAACCTCATTTATTTACTCTATATTGATTCAATAGCTTCAAGGATTTAATCATATGTAAAAGAACACGGATACATGTTAAATTGATCTCATTCCTTCATATCAGTGAAAAATGTTCCTGAATTTCCAGAGGGACGAGCATAATTTGATCACGTTTAAAATGCTGAATAGACTGAAGCAGAGGCTGTTCCCCTGAATTGTGCCGCCGGACTATTCCTTCCTACACTCTGATTATGTGTTTCCTTTGTACATGTACTTTTTTTTTTAAGCCTGCCAGCTAAAGTCAATATGGATTAGAATGAGTGTTGTGAATATTAATTTATCGATACAAAATGAACACGTTGTATACACTGGACAATCGATGAAAAAAGTACCACATATTTTTTTATTTATTTATTTATTAAAACATTATTTCAGCGTGTTATCTGAACCAATATTCAGTTAGAACAGATGATAATTACAGCTTAAAGAAGAAATTATAGGTGATTAAGGAGGAACATGAGGGAATGCAGTTTCCCATTCGTTTTGTACACAAAACTCAGAAATTCTCCGTTTTGGGACTGACATGAGGTCACAAAAGATCACGTGACTCGGTAACGGTATGACCGATTTTTTTTTTTAAACTTGGAGTCAAAAGAAGCGTAAGACTTGATTTTAAAAAAGTCAGAAAGTGGCGTTGCGTGGAATGCAGCGGTTCAAAATGCGTGGCGGAATTTGTCTAAGGGACCACGAAGGACCGCTACCTTTCTCTAAAAATTTGCTAAAACGGCAAAATTTTCGAGATTCGCGCGGGAAGGGGAAACTCCCCTTAATCTTTCTCTCAAATTTGCCAGAACTTGATATCAAATCTTTCGCGCTTAACGCGGAAAGGGGGAGACTCCCCCCTCCCTGCGCCCACCCCTTTTACATACAGTGCAGTACTGCGTCCAAATAATCGAAAAGCAATTAGGGCGTCGAACTAACTTTCAGCCTAAAAAAAGGTGCTACGAGCCGTTATCTTTATCTCAAATTTGCTCAAACGTCAAAGCTTTCTCCTGCATCCCCCCCCCCCCATAAAATTAAATCCTGGCTACGCGGTTGTAAACAACAGTGTGACATTGAAGGAAAATTTTACAAACAATCAGACGACGGAGCCTACATTGTTGAATTTGCTCCTTCATTTGGAAAATTTATAAAGAAGTAAATAAGCTTCTCCAAAATCGTCAAAAATGAACCTCTGAAAAGGCACAAGACTTAAACTTTCAATGGGAATCACTAACTCGGATTTGATTTTATTTCAACAAACAAAAGCAAAAAAAAAAAAAAACTCTAATAGGACCATGATAATTATATACTCGAATGATAATGCTGAATATTCCTTTTTACCTGCCCTACGCGAAAAAAAAAAGTCTATGATAATGCAAGAGGATGATGAGCTACATTTCAATTCAATTCAAATTCAAATTAACATTTATTTTCTTCCACTGATTTTGCAACATTCAACATTTGTTCAAATAGTACAATTTTCATGCTTATAAAGTAATATCAGAACAATCAAGAACAAGTTACATAGGGAAGAAGGTGCAGTCCCAATAAGCCAGATGCTTGTAGCGGGTACGCCTGAATACACAATACAATATAATTTAATACAGGAAAAGAGGAAAGGGACAGACAGAGAGAGGGAGAGACGAGGATAGGGAACTTGGAGTAAAGGGAAAGGAAGAGGACTGCAACATAGTAATAATCATCATAATGGAGTTGTATGGCATGCATGGATAATACAGTGGCAAGATATACGGTGAGAGTAAAACATCGAAATATTCACAGGCATTCTTACAAAAAAGATACTGGAAACAGGTTAGAATGATAGTAATCGAGCATAATACATAAGTAAACAAGCAGGGCATCATGAACTATAATCCGATATCATACACTTTTTTAGCTTCCATGAGAAGCTTAACAGAGACGCAGAATTTCTCATGGATGCAGGTAAATCGTAAATGCAGGACAATCAATAGATAGTGTAGACTTGTTTATTGCATACAGTACATAAGTGCATGGTCATTATAAATTAGTTTTTATCCAAAAGCTTCTGTATCCATTTCACATCTGTTTCAGATAGTTTTCTAAAAATTCTACATCTATACTATAACGGCTTTTCCCGGGAACTGACTAATCACTAGTCACCTTCACTTTCTCATACTTTAGAAGTTGGTTTGCTTGCTACTTATTGTGTATTATTCGTTTCCAAATGGTTTAATCTTAAAAGATAACAATAATTAAGAAAAAATGAATCCAGAATAAAAGAAGGAATATACTATACTAGTACACAATAGTACCGTGACAACAGGATAGATTTTCTCTCCGAATCGTTATTTGCCAGATACGAGAATTAAAAAAGACTAACGAAAAAAATTTTTTTTTTTTTCTCACGACAGAACTTGAATTAAGGTATAGGCATTTCAAAACTCTTTTATTCAGGGACAAGGGGGTGGGAGCTTTGGGGTTGGCTAATATACTTCTGCGATATTTTTTATTCATTTTATCAAGTTTCTTTCTGTTAAAGACAAGCATTAATAGCATAGCATCTCTTCATACAGATGAATTCGAACCAAAGACAATTTAGTAGGTCAATTATGTATAGGGAAGTATACTCTATTCAGGGAAGTACACTTCCCTGCTCTATTTTAAGAGTGAAATGGGAAATTGCAATAGAATCAAAGAAAAGGAGCAGAGGAAAATGACAAATACATCGTAATGAACATATTATCCAAATGCATTTCAGTAGTGAATAATTGATTAGGAAAAGTGTTTGATTCCTAAGACATGTACATTGGAAAGATGTGGTTTTATTCAAAATATTAAAAAGTTGAAAATTTCAGCAACAGAGTAAGATAACTCCGCCCCCAGTCCACAGCGGGCTGCACTATCCCGTGCGGGGAGATAGTGTAGCACATACCGTATGTGAAGGAAGAAATGATCCCGGGTCTCATCAAGTTTTAGTATATTAACTATTATATTTTAAATATCGTTTTATCATGGTTACTATTTTCAAGCGAGAACCACATTTTCAAAGAAAATGTTCGTGTTATTCTAGAATGTGATGCGTAGAATATTGTTTTGTGTGATTTTATTATATAAATGCAGACTTTATATCCAGTTGATATGACATTAAAAGAGAAAATCCGATTAATGTAGATTAAAATTTGTTTTGAAACGTTCAAATTGTTGATATGAAATTGTTGATATGAAATCAAATTCATAATTTAGTTATAAATATGCATAAGAAATTCATAAATATGCAAATTAAGCTAATATGCATGCATTAATGTATGTGTGGTAGTCAATGTCACAAAAGCAAAATGCAGTGCATGTATCCCTCTATCGTTTCCCCAGAGGACAAAGTTTACTTTTTACACATACACAAATACAGTATAGAGAAAGGGAAAAAATCATGACCGAAGTGTTGGGAGCCATTCATGGGTAAACTTTTAGGGTTGCTGTTCATATTTTGAAAGCGCATTCTGAAGAATCATTCTAAAATATTAAGGGAAAGCGATATCGATTAGGATTCCTACTAAAGTAAATTAACATTAAATTGCGATGTATATGCCTTTTAGAGTTCTTTACACCGCGAATAAGAATTCTTATTATCATTATTGAAAATTAACATGCCGTAGCCCCAGCCTCCCCCCCTCTCTCTCTTTCTCTCTACCTCCCCTTCCTTCTATCCCCCCACACCCCACTCCCTCTCTCTCTCTCTCTCTCTCTCTCTCGCTCCAAAAGAATCATTAAGATATTTAAATAATATAAATGTATTCTATATCAAAATACAGTCAGTGTATTATTAGCAACTCTTCACTATTCTGTCAAAATGACTTCGTATTCCGTAAAAACACATTGAAAAAATCGTGATTCATCTTCTTTTTACCATGAATGACTTAAAGGGTACAATCACCAAAAAAATATTTTGCTCTGTATGTTAGAGATTTCATGTCGTTATACTATATTCCAAATATGGGCTTCAAATATTGATTCCATAATAAGATATTACAATTTTAATTACACTCTCTATAAGCGTAAAAGCGACTCGTGAGTAGACCAGTTGACGAACCCAAACACACACGCCAAGATAAGGGCTCGCGCGGAACCAAACTTGGATTTCGGTTCCACGAGAGCATTTTCATGGGAGTCATTTATTTCCTTCATACTCCTCAACTACTGACCAATAGAACATGTAGAATGCCAGATAAGGTTCTTTAAGGTTGATTTTATTCTTTCTACCTGTACACAATTTATTTTTTCAGGTGATTGGTACACTTTAATCCCTTACATAAATAAAACGAGAATTTGACCAATTTCACTTGCATCCTATACGTACAAGAAACTGTAATATTTAGGCCATCTTGTGTCTTTTCATGAGATATTCTCTAATCAACGTGCTGTGCTTACACGATGCTATGTACGATTTTGAGTGACCGGCCGACCGTACATGTTGAAAGTTTGTAAATCTATGAAAATGTATATGGAAGTAAAAAAAAATTAACACCCAATAATTCATTAGGGATTACTTCATTTTGGATTGGAAATCCACGCTCAGAATAATGGTTTGAATTACTGATTTGAGAATTGATTCCGTTATTCCGAGCGTGGATTTCTGATTTGGAGTGGATTCCACGATTTTGAGCTAGGATTTCCACTCCAAAATGAAGTGATCCCTAATGTGTCTCCTCAAAGGGTGGAATTCCACTCCTGAATGTCAGGAGAATTATTTGTTTTCAACAACCATACGATTAGATGACTACATCATTTTGCAACAACAAATTGTAACTGAAAAAATTATAATGCTTTACTGACTAGAATATTGGAGAAACCTATATTTCATATTTTTTTATAAACCGATTAAAAAGAATAGGCAAATGTACTAGACAGCATGTGTAAAGTTTTTTTGTTTTTTTCTTCATGTTATTAATCTACTAAGTGTTAATGTTCACACATTGAGCTCAGCATCTCTTCAAAGTGATGAACTCTAAATGAAAAAAAAAGGAAAATTGTTGGTCATTAGATTGGGAACAATGACGTAATTTAGGATAAAATGGGCAAATGTCTTTATGCCTTCAGAGAGTACACACAAAATAAACAATTAATGACGGAAATATCACAAATGCATCTTATTTGACATGTTGGCCGAACGCATTTCTTTCACTTTTTTAAGGATAAAATTGAAATCCAATTACATTCAATAGCAGGGGTTTACTTGAAAAAAAAAACTTTTAAGAAAAATTGAAAATTTCAGCAACAGAGTAACAGAACTCCGCCCCCAGCCAACAGTGCCCATGGCAATCCCGATTTAAGAGACCGTTAAACACACTGTGACAAAGGAGAAGTATTATGCTTGCCCGAGCGAAGCATACAAAGTTTTACTATATAACCTACTGTATTTTTAATATTACTCTAGTTTGGTTACTACTTTCAACCGAGAACCCCTTGTAACAGAAATTCCTCGTTTATTTGTACACACACACACACACGCACACACACAAAATTCTACGTTGTTTGATCTGATTACGAAAGTGCAGACTTCATATCCAGATGCTAGAACATTACAAGAAATAAAATCCGCTTAAAGTAAATTTAAATGTTCAAATTGTTGATATGAAATCAGAGTTTATGCCTTAGTCATGAATATGCATACAACTTACTATGAATATACAAACTATATCATTATGCACGCATTATGTTATGAGTGAAAGTCAATGTTACAAAAACCAGCATGTTGCATGTATCCCTCTATCGTGTAAATGTGAACTATGTTTACATTTACACATACACATACAATCAATCTGGGTACCATATTATCAGATCCTGACGTTAGCGGCAATCATATTCTTCCTCTCTATTCTTGCAGCGCTTGATGAGATCAAGAGGGTCCATACCAGTGGCTCTCTGCAGCCATCCTAAGTATAGGCGTTGCCGTCCACGTGATCTTCGGCCCTCTATCTTTCCTGTAAGGGCTAGGTCCTCAAGCTGCTCTTTTCTCAAAACATGTCCAAGAAAACGGATCTGTCTAGTAATAATAGTCTTTCATAAGCTGTCTGCAAGTGCCAGCTCGGCCCAGTACTTGTTCATTTGTTATTCTATCTGCCCAAGATATCCTGAGCATTCTTCTTAGTAGGAACCACATCTCAGCAGCTTGAAGACGGTCCTGCATGGCCCTGCTGATTGTCCAGCTTTCAGCTCCATAAAGCAGCACTGACCATTATATAGCACTTCAGAAGACGTAGTCTTGTTGCTATATGACCTTTTCCATTTTCCTGTAAGCTGTTTTTGCCATTCCAATCAGGTGCTCTATTTATTTATCTGATTTTTCGTCTGAAGTGACCCAACTGCCAAGGTACTGAAACTCTTTCACTTACCTTAGTATATCACCCTTAACACCAATATTGCAGTTCGGGTTATCTGTTTTCTTTGAAAATACCATTACAAATGATTTCCCTTTGTTGATGTCTAGGCCCTTCTCACCACCTCCCTCCACTACAGCATCCATGAGTTTCTGTAGATTCTGCTCGGAATCTGCTACGATGACTGTGACATCTGCATATCGAATGTTATTTATATTAGCCTCACCGACAGAAAACATAACCATAACCACATATATACATATATATATATATATATATATATATATATATATATATATATATATATGTATATATATACATATATATATAAATGCCTAAAGTCTACATTAGGTAGACAGTTTTTGTCTTATTTCTATGCTCTGCTGTCCCCCTAATGTACCAAGTGTCTACCTAATGTAGGGGTCGCTATTATGACGAAATAAACCGCATTGTTGTGTGTCCACCTAATGTACCCTTTAGTCAAATATACATATATATACATATATATACATATATATATATATATACATATATACATATATACATATATATATATATATATATATATATATATATATATATATATGTATATATATATATACTTTATTGGACTTTACTCTTCTCTTCTCTCCCCCCCCCCCTTTCTCCCTCTCTCTCTCTTTCTCTTACTGTTTTGCGCATATCCCCTTTTTTTTTAATCTTTTTGTGGCCACCTTAATCTTGGCCTTTTATTCAGTACTTTTTCCAAATTCGCACTTTTTTTTTGGTTTCCTTTGTGGCGTCACTTGCTACCAGGCAACCGTTTGCTTTCCCCCCCCCCCCCTTTTTTTTTTTTTTTTTTTTTTTTTTTTTTTTTTTTTTTTTTTTGCGCAGCAGACATAGTTTTTGTTAAATTGCGCGTCAATTCATGTCTTGCCTCTTTGTTGCGTCATTCTTACTGTTTTGATCATGGCTTTTAATTTCTTTTCAAAATACGCACAAAATTTCTTTTTTTTTTTAATTTTTCTTTGTGGCGTCACTTGCGACCAAAATCTCAAATCTCGCGCCTAATTTTTTGTATCCAAGCAACTGCCCGCGTCTTCATAATTCATGCATCTGATTATTATTACTTTGAATGTGTTCAGTCTTTTACTTTGATAAAGGTCTGTGACCGAAACGTCAGTAAATTTTACGTCTTGCGGTGTTTTTATTTCAACATAATTGTTTGCTACATATATATATATATATATATATATATATATATATATATATAATTATTTATTATATATATATTTATTATATATATTATTATTTGTTTCATTGTTTAATTTAGCAAATAAACTTGAAAAAGGCCAGGAGCCGAAAGCTTGTAAATACACCGAGTGACCTGCTTCATTCTGTTCCATCATTCTCTCTTCACATATCTAAGTTTTTAACGTGGTTCAACCGAACGGTACACACATCCACACTTCTCTCGCTATATATATATATATATATATAATATATATATATATATATGAAATATTGTGAGAAATGAAAATGAGAGAATAATGGTTGCGTAGATTGAAGGCCAAGTCCACACTAATATCAAGTTGATTTAAATAAATAGAGTAAAATTAAACAAGCATAACAGTGAAAATTTCACTGAAATCGGATGTAAAATAAGAAAGTTACAGCGTTTTTAAGTTTTGCATTATTTCATGAAACAGTGTTATGCATAACATGGGCGATATGCAAATGAGTGAACCGATGATGTCACACTCTCACTTCAAGTATTTAAATTGTTATGGATGTAATAATAAAGAAACTCTCCCTTGTATAAAAAAAGTTACAATATTGATGATTTTACATGTTCCATAAGGAGTCAAACCATGTTTTACATTTTTTATTTGCATTGTAAATATATGTAAATGTGTATTGCTAAATGGAATAATAAAGTCCCTCTGAAGAGGTAAAGAGAAAAAAAAAGTTTTACATTATTGAAGCAAAAATTGAAATATATGATATTTCATATAATAAAATACAAAAGGAAAAGTGAGTGTGTGACATCATCGATTCACTCATTTGCAAACAGCCCATGTTATGCATATCTGTTTCAAGAAATAATGCAAAACTTTAAAATGCTGTATTTAAATTGTTATGGATGTAATAATAAAGAATCTCTCCCTTGTATAAAAAAAGTTACAATATTGATGATTTTACATGTTCCATAAGGAGTCAAACCATGTTTTACATTTTTTATTTGCATTGTAAATATATGTAAATGTGTATTGCTAAATGGAATAATAAAGTCCCTCTGAAGAGGTAAAGAGAAAAAAAAAGTTTTACATTATTGAAGCAAAAATTGAAATATATGATATTTCATATAATAAAATACATAAGGAAAAGTGAGTTTGTGACATCATCGATTCACTCATTTGCATACAGCCCATGTTATGCATATCTGTTTCAAGAAATAATGCAAAACTTTAAAATGCCGTAACTTTCTTATTTCACATCCAGTTTCAATAAAATTTTCAATGTTATGCTTGTTTAATTTTACTCTATTTATTCAAGTCAACTTGATATTAGTGTGGATTTGGCCTTTAAGGACGTTCATCAGTTATGTTTGTGCGCACCTCAGCTGCGCATCCTGGCTGGTTGTGTTACGTCATCACAACACCGGGAGAGTATTGCGCGCAGTTAAGACAATGGATGCACACATTAAACACAATGCTTAATGATGGGTTCGCAAGTGTGCGCAGTAACAAGAACTCGGTGAAAATAGATGAAATCAATAATTCTGTACCTGTAAAAAATATATGTACCAAATATTAACTACCTTGAGCTGAAAGATAACATTCGATGCCCCCTCATGAACTTTCTATAGGCAAAGTTAGTCGTATAGGAAAAATGAAAGGTAGATGTAATCTGGAATTCATAGTCATGGTCATCTAGACTATCTCCCATTTTAGTACAATTCCTTAGCACAAAAAGAGAGCTGGAGAAAGAAAGTCAAATATATGCCCAAGAATCATTTGTCTATGCCATATGATTGTCTAATGATCATTATCCCTACAGTCAAAGACATGAGCAAATAGAATAATGAATAAAATGTCACTCAAAACGACTTACAATTTCCTTCTTTTTTATACACTGGTTCGAAAGTGTGTGTAAAATATAGACAACTATAGCTTATGTCGTTACCGTGATTATTATGTTTGAAATACTAGTAGTCGTGAACAGGTGCGCAAAAGTAAGGGTGCCTTACTTTTTTTTCCTGGGGAGGGGGGAGGGGGCAAACACTCTGAGGTGCCCCACCTCACAAGAATATGGGTCCACTTCGCACGCTTGCTACCTGCTTGCAGCCCTACCCCCCCCCCCCCCGACCATGCAAGCACATCCCCGCACCGCCTACTCTTCCATATTCCGATATATTTTCAAAGTGCGAGGTTTAGAATTTTTCATTTAAAAAAATGGAATAATTGAAGCACTGTAATCATCCATTGTTTTTCAGTATCCCTCCTTACACCTGAAATAGGGTTATTTTGTTTCTATATTTTGTGTACAAAATTTTAAACACTTTTTGGTGTACCGGCACCTCGCTGCCCGAATATAAGGATATTCAGGCGACTCGCTACCAAAATATGAGGATTTTCGGGAACCTTGCAAAATTATTTATTATAAAAATGCAGGGGGGGGGCGCTGCTAGCACAAAAACCAGTACAAGGACCCCCTTTTTTCAAACTCTCTCCTCCTTCGGTATAATTTTCTCTACAAATCTGGAAACTTTGGTGAAAATGACATGGATTTTGAATGTACAGGAGAGTTATTTTGCACCCATCCCATTCCTATAGACAGGTTCCCAGCCAGCCATGCGCAGTTTTTGCGAGTTTTGCGAGTTTTTGACTTTTTCCGCCACCTGAGGGCGCTGCTAGCACAAAAACGAGTGCATGGACCCCATATTTTAAACTTTCTCCTTTTGCAGTATACAATTCTCTACAAATCTGGAAAAATTTACGAATCTGGCATGGATTTTGAATGTACAGTAGAGTTTTTTTGCACCTATCCCATTCCCAGACAGGTTCCCAGCTAGCCATGCGCAGTTTTTGCGAGTTTTGCGAGTTTTTGACTTTTCCCGCCACCTGAGGGCGCTGCTAGCACAAAAACGAGTGCATGGACCCCCATTTTTTAAATTTCTCCTTTTGCAGTATATAATTCTCTACAAATGTGGAAAAATTTACGAATCTGGCATGGATTTTGAATGTACAGTAGAGTTTTTTTGCACCTATCCCATTCCCAGACAGGTTCCCAGCTAGCCATGCGCAGTTTTTGCGAGTTTTGCGAGTTTTTGACATTTTCCGCCACCTGAGGGCGCTGCTAGCACAAAAACGAGTGCATGGACCCCCATTTTTAAAACTTTCTCCTTCTGCAGTATATAATTCTCTACAAATGTGGAAAAATTTACGAATCTGGCATGGATTTTGAATGTACAGTAGAGTTTTTTTTTGCACCTATCCCATTCCCAGAGAGGTTCCCAGCTAGCCATGCGCAGGTTTTGCGAGTTTTGCGAGTTTTTGACTTTTTCCGCCACCTGAGGGCCCTGCTAGCACAAAAACGAGTGCATGGACCCCCATTTTTTAAACTTTCTCCTTCTGCAGTATATAATTCTCTACAAATCTGGAAAAATTTACGGATCTGGCATGGATTTTGAATATACAGTAGAGTTTTTTTTTGCACCTATCCCATTCCCAGAGAGGTTCCCAGCTAGCCATGCGCAGGTTTTGCGAGTTTTGCGAGTTTTTGACTTTTTCCGCCACCTGAGGGCCCTGCTAGCACAAAAACGAGTGCATGGACCCCCATTTTTTAAACTTTCTCCTTCTGCAGTATATAATTCTCTACAAATCTGGAAAAATTTACAGATCTGACATGGATTTTGAATGTACAGTATAGTTTTTTCGAACCCATCCCATTCCTAGACAGGTTCTCAGCCAGTTCTTACGATTTTTGCCAGTTTTTGACCTTTTCCGCCAACTGAGGGCGCTGCTAGCATAAAAAGGAGTGCATTGACCCCCATTTTTTAAACTTTCTTCTTCTGCAGTATATAATTCTCTACAAATATGGAAAAATTTACAGATCTGACATGGATTTTGAATGTACAGTATAGTTTTTTCGAACCCATCCCATTCCTAGACAGGTTCTCAGCCAGTTCTTACGATTTTTGCCAGTTTTTGACCTTTTCCGCCAACTGAGGGCGCTGCTAGCATAAAAAGGAGTGCATTGACCCCCATTTTTAAAAAATTTTCGTCCTTCAGTATACTTTTCTCTACAAATCTGGAAAGTTTGACGAATATGACATGGATTTTGACAGAATAATGGGGATTTGTATATGACATTGGGAATTCTGAGGCCTATCAATGGCCAACTTACCTGCGATGACGTCATTCTACCTGACACCCAATCATGGCACAGTTCAGTGTCCCATAGAAAAAAAGTAAGCACATGGACCTATAATTTTCTATGCGTATTTGGGCTTCTCATGGACCAAAGTAACTGTATGCAAAGTTTGGTGAAAATGACATGGATTTGACTTTAACTGTGGAACGTCCTTAAATCAAAGTTCCCCAGAGCTATCCTCCCTTTTTGAAATTTTTGAAAAAGTTGAAAAAATGTCTCCGCCGGGAATCGAACCCGGGTCTTTGGCTTAGAACGCCACGAGAGTTGCCAAAGCTGTTGTATGTATATATATATATATATATATATATATATATATTTATATATAAATAGAAAAGACAAATATAAATCAAAAAACCGTAGAGATGTCAATTATCTTGTAATCTTATCTTGTAATGTTAGCTCAACTGTATATAATGTACATATGTTTTGTTTAGTAATTTCCTCCCTCTCAAACAATTACTTTAATTTAAACGAAAATCTTTTTTGTTTGTTTGTTTGTTTTTTTAAACATATATTATTGTATCATTATTCGATTAGGGGGTCTACATCACACAAGCTAAGCTTTTTAGTAGATCCCTCCACATATCATTTTGTCACCTTTCTATGTCATATTTATGTATTCTCTGTTTTTGCAGTGTTTGTAATTTATACATATTGTTGTAATTTCATTGTAAATGTGGAATCTGAATAAATCAAATCAAATCAAATCAAATCAAATCAAATCGGATATTTCGGGCATAGCCATTTGTCAAGGAATGACAAATTTATTAAGCGTCAACATGATCAAAACAAAAAGCAAATAAAAGACGCGCAAAATGGTCGCGTAGAAACAAGATGTAAGAACGCCCCAGAAGTGACGTAACAATACATCAAGAGAAGAATAACGAAGAAGAGCTAAGAGAGAGAGAGAGAAAATAATAATAATAATAATAATAAATAAATAAAAAAATAATAATAATAATAAAAAATTAAAAAAAATTCTCTCTCTCTCTCTCTCTCTCTCTCTTAGCTCTTCTTCGTTATTCTTCTCTTGATGTATTGTTACGTCACTTCTGGGGCGTTCTTACATCTTATTTCTACGCGACCATTTTGCGCGTCTTTTATTTCCTTTTGTTTTGATCATGTTGACGCTTAATAAATTTGTCATTCCTTGACAAAGGGCTAAATATCGGATAATTGAAATCTCTACGGTTTTTTGATTTATATTTGTCTTTTCTATTTGTATTTTACCAAAACCGACGCAGAACACTTTCTTTATTCATCTATATATATATATATATATATATATATATATATATATATATATATATATATATATATATATATCCATTATAAAGTATAGTAGGGGTTTTTTTAACAAGAAGAGGAGTATTGATGCAGTTTACAAAGAAATCTCATCCCGAACATTAAACAATTAAGTAATAAGGAATTGCAACTACCATGAAGGCGATTCAAGTATGAAATGGAACACAAAATCATTCCTAGCACATTTTATCAAATTGGTCATAACCTAAATGACCTCCATTTCAATTACTTTTTATACTTTTGTTAGAGGAGTTATGATTTATTTCAGTTCTTTTTGTTTCACTGAATAGGCAAATATACAACCATGTCCAAAGTACTCCTGCAACCATTTTTTTATGATATTCTTTTGCCTAGTGATACAGACGGTCATTGAAAGCTGAGTATTATTCAAAGTGGTGAACTCTATATGAAAAGAAAACAAATAGTTGGTCAATAGAGTTGAAACAATAATGTATTCAAGATAAAATTGCCATTTATTTTTGCCTCGAAAAAGTGCGAGGAAGATAATAAATTCAACGCGTCTATGTTTGACATGTTGGCCGAATGCATTTCAATAACGAATCATTTATCAACAAAAGGAGTTTAATTCCAGTTACATTTGATTCTAAAATGGCAAATCCATTGTATTTGGTAATTTGATGTCCAATATAAATTGCCGTGTCATTTAACTTCATATTTCGTCTAAATCAAATCTCTATTAGGGCTATCGACTTAATACAATTATCTGATATACTAAAATTTAAGATGTGGTCGGTAACTTCTGGGTCAAAATAGCTTGGGCAATCTAAGAAATAAAAGTTGAAAATTTCAGCAACAGAGCAAATACCCTGCCCCCAGCCAACACCGCGCTACGGTATCCCGGGTAAAGAGATGGAGTAGTATACACTGTGTCCAGAGGAGAGATGATACACATACCCTTGCGCTACGCAGTTTTTATATATAAACTATTACAGCTTTATCATTACTGTTTCATGGTTACCAACTCCAAGCGAGAGCCCAATTTTTAAAGAGAAATTCTTGTTTAAATTGTACAATCTCACACACAGAATATAACAGTGTACTATCTGATTATAAAAAAATGCCAACTTTATAGCCAGTCGCAGGGGAATAAGAAAAAACTTTCTAAATGTTCAGGAAACCTTCAATTTGTAGATAGGAAATCCAAGCTCATAATTCACTTATGAATATGCATCATAATTCATGCATTATGAATATGCTGAATATATACTGTATTACTATGCATGCCCTAAGGTATGTGACATAGTTATATCAATGTCACAAAAGCAGAATAAAGTGCATGTCCCTCTATCGCTTTCCCGTTTTTTTTTTAATCGAGCTAGGGTGCCCTATTTGTTTGGATGTAATGCAGAACTAAAGAACACAATAGTATGTAGAAGTATGGACAAACGTACTGAGGGTTGGTGTACCATTTTGTCTTTAATTACCTGAACATTTAAGGATTCTTTCATCTTTTTAAATACATGTTGAAAATCATACTAATATGGGGGAAATCGATTGTATACATACATTCGAATTCCACAAAATTGCTCATCATAAAATTACGATTATATAATTGTATGCTATAGAGTTCTTTACACCGCGAATAGAAATTCCGGTTATCAAAAATTAACAAGCCAAAACGCCCCCTCCCCCTTCTCTCTCTCTCTCTCTCTCTCTCCCTCCCTCTCCTCTCCCCCCCCCCCCTCTCTCTCTCTCTCTCTATCTCCCATTCTCTCTCCCACACATCCACACACACACTTTCTTAAGCTGGCCTTAGATAGGTCCAAAGCAATCATTAGGTAACACAAACATACTCCCTTTTGTCAATAAAAGGAGAAAGTTATTTATATTATAGTTACATCGAGTTGAAATAGTGAAGTTATCTTGTGTCCTTTTCATGATAGTGATAATGGAGGTTAGTACTTTATGTTAATTAATTAGAATTAACTGACAGATCATGATGATGATGACCATGGGTCATGGTTTTTCTCCTACATATTTTTTTGTCCGCAAGAAAAGAAGTAGGAGTTAAATTTTTATTGCTGCAAGTTTAACAAGAGAAATGTCACCTCATTAAACAAGTACAAAGGAATCGCAAATGCCGTGAATGAGATTCAGGCATGAAAAAACAACACAAACTCATATCTTGCACCCGCTATTAAAGGGATTCGGTAACTTTGTGGAGGCTTGATTTAATAAATTGTTGAATTTTGATATCTGTCTTGTATAATGATGTTCAGAAGGATAAATAAATAGCCAGGCATAAAAAGGTTTTCAAATATATAATGCTATTATTAAGATATCTATGACTGAATACTCCCATTTACGAAAGCGTATGGCCATAATTATGCTTTAGTCTAATAATGAGTCTATGGGGGAAATGAGTCTGGCATTTCCTGTCACTTGCATTATGTTTACTTTTGTGAAGCCCATGATGATTTTGAACTGCTTTTTTTCCCCTCCTGTGCTTCATTTTTACACCATATTACATACACTGACAGCATGTAAGGCCAGGCAGCTCAGATTTTATCAAGCCTCTACAAAGTTACCAAATCACTTTAAATTGATCCTTACCTAAATTGGCCTCTATTCCAAGTACTTTTGTCGTCTTTTGTTAAAGGAGTTGTGATTCACTTCCATTCTTTTTTGTTACATTTCTCTGATACCCCTGTCACACCGATGAGATAGACACGTGACCGACAACAGACCAAACATAATAATTACTTTACTCCGATTGGTCAAGAAGCGGTATGTTTGGAATAGATTTGGAGTCAGTTTGGCGGTGTGACTTAAGTTTTAGAGAGCGTCCATTCCGAGAATGAAACCCTTGGGAAAAATCAATTTTAATGAAAAGAGAGGATATAGAGAAGCAATTTTTAAAAAAAAGTTCCATCAAAATCGGTTGAGAAATGAGAAAGTTATGAAAGTTTGAAAAGTCTCAATTTACTTTCTATGGCGATCCTCAAATTGGCAATGTTGCTTCAAAGTGACAGGTTAAGTAGGACAACTCTCCATATGTTTTGTACACAAAATTTCATATTTCCCCATTATCTCTCAAGGTGCAGCTTGTCTCCTTCTTAGCTCAAGATATATCATGGGAAAATGTATTTGACACAACATATGTTGAGTTCACAAAAAGACAAGCAGCATCTTTAGAGATAATGGAGAAAATATGAAATTTTGTGTACAAAACATATGGAGAGTTGTCCTACTAAACCTGTCACTTTGAAGCAACATTGCCAATTTGAGGATCGCCATAGAAAGTAAATCGAGACTTTTCAAACTTTCATAACTTTCTCATTTCTTAACCGATTTTGATGGAACTTTTTTTTAATTACTTCTCTCTATCCTCTCTTTTCATTAAAATTGATTTTTCCCAAGGGTTTTATTCTCCTTTAGTACGCTATAGTCCGGCTCACCACAAGAGGCTTCATTTGCAGCTGACGTTAGGACCGCGTCAGTGACTTGTACGGTCTTTTGCGTGTCGTGAAAGAGAGATATATCGTTTAACCCTTTGGAGACAATTGACCACATTTTGTGGTTTTGCTCAATAACTTTTGATTCAGAGCCCTGAAAAATATACCAGATACATGAGTAGAAAGAGCAAAAATTTCTGCACACACTGTGTCCATTTTTGTTATATGACAATATTGCGTTTGATCCCAGGAATTTTAAAAAGGAGAATAAGATTTAAAATCCTTAAATTGGCAACACATTGAGAGGTTCAAAATCATTGTTTTTTATCAAAATTGGCAACTTTTTCAACTTTTCGCCAATTCTTTTAACCATGTATATTGTTTTCAAAGACATTACCCCTTATTACAATCTTGTAGTACTAAATGAAAAATATTATTGTTGCCAATTTGAAGAACAAAATGTGATCAATTTAGCCCTGAAATAATTCCTGTCCTGAAAGGGTTAACAAATGATTGACAAAATGAACAATCTCTTTTAAGAACCTTCATATAGATCAATTTATCCACATGCAAGCTCAATTAGCATAGATACTCACGCAATTGAAATGACGCTTCTTGTGTGCCGGGCTATACATCAAGGAAATCTCGAGTCGGGTAATGAGGCAAAAACAAATTCTTAAGGAATCAAAGTGAATTTAAGACAGAACGTCCAAGACTACAAATAATTCAAGTCCATCACAACAATTTTGAGTTATTAAAAGGTATTAGGTGTTTTAAAGAGACAAAGTGGTTCATCTTCAAGTATTAAATGATAGTGAATCAATGATTCGGTGAAGATGAAAAAGACTCTTGATTTTAAACTTATTTAAACTTGTTCACATTATTTTAGAGTAAGGGAATTCAAATTTCAGAAAAGATTTTCTAACAATTTTTGTAGAGGGAAATAATGTCGCACAGAAAAGAATCCCTTTTGTCAATAAAAAAAAACACTTTGAGATTCCTGATGTCATTACGAACCGCTTAAAAAAAATCATTTGGGAAGCAATAAATTACCTAATGGAATCAACCAAACAAACAAAAAATCATATAACGCACTCTAAGACACCCCCGCGTGAGCTTTCATTCTCGCATAAATTCTCGGGTCATTTCATAGTCAATAATTACTGTTTGATCAAAACTTTACAATTACCTAAAACTTAAATATTAATTTCGTTTCGAGGATATCAGTGAGTGGTCTTATTGACTTATAGCCTCTACTTTGAGTAGCGAAAAGAAATTTCCGTCTTCAAACATCAAAGCAATTCTAAAGATTAATCTTTTCCGGTAATATACTGCTGCATTGTGCTATATTTTCTTCCTACTTTTTCGTTCTTCTGTTAGTTTTGATTTTTGTTCCCTGATTTAGTCTTGGAATCCTCCATACATACGGCCTACTGGTCGTTTTCCTCACTTTTTTTTTCATCTTCTTATGTCTCAGCATAATTAGTTTTCCTAAATTTTCGTTTTATTTATGTTCCTCTCCTGGCAATCATTTTTCTTATATTTCTTTTGTTTTCACTTGTTATTGGTCTTGTCGTTATACTATTTCCTTTCCTTCTTCACCTACTTTTCTTTCTAAAATTCTTCTTCTTTTTTTTCGTGAATGACATAGTGATATCAGTGGTGGTATGTTGGTAATGGTAGTATCTACGGGAGCAGGGGCACGTGCCCCTGGAGGCACTTGCAGGGGGCGCAAAAAAAAAACGCAAAAGAGAGAAAGAAAAAGAGGAGAAAATGAAGAAAAATTAAGATCATTAAGGATTATGAGCCCCGAATCCTCATGGTAAATGTATTTTATAAATAGCTTTTTAAAGGGAGAAAAATTTGAAAAAATAAAATGTAATTCTCATTGCTTTGCTCGCTATCATGTAAGTTTCATCAGACTCTTGTTAAATATAGGATAAATATAGGATAAAGTGCATAAGATAGCACTTGCAAGGGTTCAACATTTGAAATAAACCTCACTTTTTGAATGCCTTACTATATTCCCTCGACTATTTCTCTAAAAAAAATTTGTTAATCTTTCTCCCCTTTGAGAAGGTAGAAATAGAAAACCGTTTATCAGCGTTAAGATTTGAATCTCAACCCCTCAACTGCGAATTTTCCTGGAAAAATGCATAATAAATTGCGTTTTGGTAGTTGAAATAATACTTCCGTATACTGGACATAGCAAATCTGGAATCGTTGATGTAAGATTTTTGAGCAGCTTGTTAAAAAAAATAAAAATATATATATATATATATATATATATATATATATGTATATATATATAATTAATTTTTTTAACGCAGGATGTGCCGGTGTATACAGGTCTCACCCTGTGCTGAATATGCCATTGAATTCTAGCACTACACTTGGAATGTATAGCTGTGTCTTTAAGGTCAGTCAACCGCATAAACAATCGCGAAAATGGGGTAAAATGAAATTGGAACGAGATATATAAGCAAACAAATACAGTGCAATCCGCCTAGAAATCAATGATTCTATGAATTCAACCGCATCTTGTACATCGAACAAAAAACACTATCAACTGAAGAAACAAAGGGAAAACGTGCAGCTAACACACAAGTCCTGAAATGAAGGGGAAAATGAAGAAAAAAAAAGTTTTCCATCAGTGACCTTAATGCATGTTAATGCCAATCTTCAAGCCTTTCTTTGTTCTTCACAGAGACATTGTTTACCGTTTGCTTTTGAGCTTCTTTGCCAAATATTTACCAGGGGTATTCTGTAATGGCTTCCTGCATATTTAATCCTTATTCAGGATACCTATTCAAGTACAAGATTTGAGACATACACCTACAGTTAGAAAGCAGAGTCGCTTTTCGTCAAAATGATGGAGTAAGATTGTATGTTTACAACTGACTGTATGAAGTGGTTGTATATTCACCCTGACCTAGTAGCATATTTGGGTTGAGATGTTTACATTAAGGCTTTCGATTAATCGAACATAAAGAATCTATTAGCCCTGGTACTGTATGAACTTGGGGAAATATACTTTGACCTTTGAGCCTATAACGGTCCAAAGACAATCTTAAATGAAAAAAAGAAGGAGGAGAAGGAGGAGAAAGAAGAAGGAAAAGAAGAAGAAAAGAAGAAGAAAAAGAAGAAGAAAAAGAAGAAGAAATAGAAGAAAAGAAGAAGGAAAAAAAAGAAAAAGAAGAAGAGAAAGAGGTAGAAATGGGGATCAAGACAAATATAATGGTAATTCAAAAAGAAGTGATTCAATATACGGGAAATCATTCGAAAAGGCAACAAGAATAATGAGAAGAAAAAGAGAGTCACTTTACATCTGTTTATGGCAGGCATTTACAACACACATTAGTCACAACAGTTTACAGTCCGATGAAATCTTTCAGACAGATCGAAAAAACTATTTCCTTGAAATAATGGTGATACTAATCATGCTAATGATCTTCCCAATTTAAATCAGGAAAAGTAGTATGGTGGTGGATCCAGTGTCCGAACACTTTTCAGAAAATCAACGATAGCAAATAAAATATCAAACGAATATCTGTCAATCTTACAAAATGAATGCTCAAAGTCCTACAGAAAAAGAAGTTGATGGAATTTTAGAAAGACAACGTAGATTTAATACGATATTTCCTTCCGAGTGAACCCCTTCCCAACGACGCGGCGTTTTTGGTCGCTTGAAAAAGGTACTGTATTTCCGAACGTGTGAAACCTATGGGGAAAAGACGCAACCTTTGTTTCAATAGTGTGGTTTTCATACGCGTAGTCCCGCGCGTATGAATACCCATTTTAGGCGCTTAACTGTACACGTTCGGT
>CM046841.1:405000-494093 GCA_025618425.1 Heliocidaris tuberculata
ATCCTCTAAAACCATAGACCTAGTTAGGTCCATGCTCAAACGAAGAATTCATAGAAAAATTGTTTAAAAACGGTTAAGGCACTAGTTACGTCACTGACACCCCCCCCCCCCCCCCATTTCATTACTGATGCAGACCCTCACCAGATTACTAGATGGGTCCATTTACGTGGTGGCGGTGGTGGGGGGGGGGGGGTGGTAGACAGAATGCGATGGAGCGAGTGAGGGGTCGTAATAGATGAATGTTTCATTTCATTTAAGTTAATTTGCATTTCATATAGCGTCACTCAGTGATAAGTTTCTAATGTTTATTCATTTATTCATTTCGGCAGAATATCAGAATGAAATATGTACCATGTGATATAATAAAACATTTTTTCTTCAGGCGAAGAAGCAGATATGGGGTCATCTGCTACATCTCCTTGTTACAGACAGACAGAAGGCAATAAAATAATAGCTAGAAAGCAAAGTGAACTTACGAACTTACAACTTACACAGAAAAAAAGGACAGAAAACTTAATGAAATTCTTGGATTTATAGCAAGTCTCATACAAGCCAATCTACAGTCTAATTCAACATGTTCAATAAGTTTAGCCCTGTCCGAAGCCCTATATTGCCCTGTAAAAGAACCAATAACAATAGCTATACGATTGACGATACACATTCCTTTTTCACTTATTGCTTTTTTCAATCAAGTTCGGGACATATTTCTCTATTGTCCGGAGCTCTTCATACGAGTCCATATTGAACAATCACACCGTATATATCAATCAAGCAATATGAACGGTGATAAATAAAGTGAGAAGAATAGAAAACAACAGGATGCGTCATGAAAAAGACGGTCAGGATTAATAGGAGGTGCATGATTTACGCATTTTCACCATTTCCAAATCTATCAGAATATTAATCTTCAAGTTTTGATTAAATTAAACTGTTCCCTGGCTCGCTCTGCTAATACATGTAGTGTGTCTAAAGACTGCACTCTAGAGCAGTGGCAGATCTACATAGGGTGAAAACCGGCCCGTGCCCCCCCCCCCTCCTCCCCTTTTGAAATCAAAAGGGCATACCTAGTACACAATTAAAAACTTGCCCCCTTTTTTGTGTACTATTACGGCACTGTGCCCCATTTTTACAAAATCCTAGATCCGCCCATGCTCTAGAATGACAGAACAAATTAAGGCCGTCGTGTGGAATGAATTTGTATCTTACCATGGAATATCATGGGATATAAAACGAATATCAAAGGATGGGTGTAAGCGCTATAAAATGCTACAAGTTTGAAACTCGGTAGAGCACTTCAGTCGTTTGGTATAAAAGTCTATCTTTGCCGTTCTTTACCCAGGAGATAAATGTAACTCATCGAGACGCTTAATTTTGTGCTGCATGTATTTATAGGTTCTGATGTGTTTTTGTTTGTTATATTTGTTTTTCATGGTTGTAAACCACAGAATGACGTCTCATTTTTTTTTTCAAATTTCCTCCAATTTGTAATTTGTACTGATTCATTCAATTGTCAATAGATCTATTCCAAATAGCATAAATAAATTCATTGCAAGACTTGCTAATGGCACATATTATATTCTAAACTTTTATGTTGAAAAAATGGAGAAGGCTGATTATCTACACTGAAAAAAAAAAGTTATTCCGTCGTGGTTTTATGGACACACCCTATAGTACCTATATCATTTCCCGGCCTAGCATATGAATCTTAACCCTCTGAATAATGGTTAAAACTAAGTCGACCCCAAGTAAATCTGTTTTTGTTATTGCCCAAATCCCTTTAAAATTGTGAAATTTGATTTCACAAAGCTCTTCTACGTTATGAGGATCGGTAAGGTTATATTGGTACAACATTTATTTTCAAGGCACCAGACTGAGGAATTTCTCTGTTAAGATTTGGTGAAATTTTAAAACATCTTTTTTATTTTCTTGGGGTGGGGCTTTGACATGTGATCAATCGAAAGTGTACTGGGCACCAATATAACCAGGAAATCTACACCGATATCATAACTATGTAAACAGAATGAGAAAGGGGGAAAAAAGAAAAATATCGTTCAACATAATCCATTTTTATAAATAATAACCCTAAACCTATTTTCAAACTCAATGGCAACCGAAGCCCTAAACCCGTATCTCTGACATTACATGCATTGTAAGGCCC
Source organism: Heliocidaris tuberculata (assembly GCA_025618425.1). Classification (NCBI taxonomy): domain Eukaryota; kingdom Metazoa; phylum Echinodermata; class Echinoidea; order Camarodonta; family Echinometridae; genus Heliocidaris; species Heliocidaris tuberculata. The sequence goes on from CM046841.1 coordinate 407,159, forward strand.
GAAGCAATAAGAAAGAAAAAAAGAAAATCTCGTTCAACATAATCCATTTTTATAAATAATAACCCTAAACCTACTTTAAACTCAATGGCAACCGAAGCCCTAAACCCGTATCTCTGACATTACATGCATTGTAAGGCCCAAAGTAATTGTTTCCGGAGTAAATGGCTAATCACCCATTGTCAATCAAACAAAATTTTATTTCTATTTTCTGTGCTCAAGATTAACAGAGATATCAATCAATTCTAGATCCCCAAAGAATGTATTTCGTTGTTTACAATGAAGCGAGTATGCAGCTAAAAACCTCTCTGCCTGCGCTTTGGGTCCACAACACTATTTCTAGCTCACGGCATATATTATATCGGGAATAGAAAGGGTTTCTTTCATTGAATCATTTGTAAGAGGAGAGATTCCACAACAGTACAAAGCAAACAGAAATGAAAGGCTTTATCAGGAAGGTGGGAGGGAGTTGGTTCTATGAATGGCGCAGTTTTCCAAAACACGAACAGAATGTAAGAAGGTACACAATCATTATTTCTATCTACCAGTCCGTTGGAGGACAAATAGTACGTACCCGTATGTTTGATTCTAAATAGTGCATGCTATCTTGTGAGGAGTTAATAATCATATCTATTTCGGATGTAAATATTTGTGTGAAATTTTGGGGGCCGTGATTTCTGTTGACACTAATTTTTTGTTTGTATACTGTCAGGCTATTGTTTTGGTATCAACATAACCTTGTTGTGATTGGCAGCAGGTAGTAAACACAATGAAATAAATTAATTGAAAGGGAAACAGAGACACTGATATGTTCTCATATAAAGGGGAGATTATGAGTGAAAGAAATCGGGGAGAAAGACAGGGAGGGATCGGAGAGGGAGATATTGAGAGAATGGGTTGGTGGAAGATCGGAGAATTTATGTGAATGTGAACCTTAGGAAGTCCTAGAGCCTACAGACAGGAAAATGCTATTAAAAGAAAGAAAATGACTGATTGGACATATACCTTATATTTGAAAGCAAAAATGATGGAAAATTGTGATATATGTATTTTGCAGTGATGACAGAAATACCCAACCGATGATGTAAGAAATGGTAGGATGTAACTACAACAGAGATGAGGGATTACAAAAAAGAAAGAGAGGGGATGATAGTAGATGCGAGATGGTTAAAAACAGGTCTAAATCCCCTTTTACTTACAGTAATAATCTCTCATTGTGAACTTCTTTAATCAAGCGAATCTAAGCTCACTTATTAGAAAATCACTGCTATCAAACCATCACCATGGAACTACTTATCAAACTGTACTCGGGTTTGCAAGAAACCCATTCATCCGTCACTTCCGAATGACATAAGAACTATATGGATGTCTTCTTATCTGCTTATCGACTTCAATTTGTATATCATTTGCTAAATTTAGCGTCACATTCTTATGTAATCATTGTATTTTAGGTTGACTTTATAATGTCTTGATATAAACAGAAAAAACTTTCACTTTGTTGTTTCGATAATCTTTTGATAATCTTAAGATATACCAACGCTATGACTCTTGGTTTGTTTTGTTTTCGTTTATGTGTTTGTCTTTTTGGTCTAGATTTGTTAGGTTATTATTCCCTTGAACTTATGTTTCACTTATCGTCAAAAAAAGTTACTGGAATGTCTACCAGGTGTGTAAAATCATAAAATCATGTGCAGACGATATATGTATGTGTGTGTGGAGGGGGGGGGGGGGGTTGAGTGTGTGTACACGTGATACCGGTAAGTACACAACATCCCATTGAATCATTATAGTTTCAATGGATTATCCAAGTACAATCCAATAAGAGCTCGCTTGATGAGGGATCCGAACTTTGTCTAATAATTAACAAAATTCTATCAAGTAAGAATTCTAACTTGAACTACAACACGTTGCATTCCCACTTAACGCGTTGACTACTGGATTCTTTCATTCACATACTTTAGGCTTAATACTGGAATTACCTGGTTCCCATAGACATTGGGTTAATTTACAGTGCGTCCCAGAAAAAAGGGTAACATTTGGAAAGAGTCTCCCAAATAAATGTTCATACCTGTGGATAGCTTAGGGTGAATTCTATGACATAAGAAAATCTGGTAATATTCTAAGCCTTTTCATGACTCCATACTTTGATAATAGTTAGCTTTCTGGTCTGATTTCTGTAATAGTTTGCTTTCTGGTCTCCCTTCTTCTCAAATTCAAAGACTACAACTCCTTCAAAATTCTGCAGCCCGACTTGTTACACGCACGAAGAAACATGAATCAATAACTCCAGTCTTAAGAGATCTACACTGGTTGCCCATCAAGTCCCGTATCCAATTTAAAATACTTATGTTAACCTACCAATGTTTACATCAGCTGGCTCCTACTTATCTCTCTGAAGTACTAACTCCATATAAACCCGATAGAATGTTACGTTCCAGTTTCAAGTCCCTGCTCTGCGTTCCACAAATAATGACAAAATCATACGGGGAAAGGTCTTTTACACATTCTGCCGCTCTTTTGTGGAACAAGTTGCCTGAATATCTGAAAAGTATAAATTCGTATGAAAACTTCATTAATTCTCTAAAGACATACCTTTTCACCACTTTATAGTTAATCAGAATCATGAACCCAGTGCATCTTTCCTTTCTTTCCTCTCCTAAAGTGCATAGAGACATGCAATTTTGCTTATGTGTAATGCGCTATATAAAAATGTTTGATTATTAGACTTTGCTAATACCAGCCATAATAGATAACAATTCTTGTCAAGTGTGCATTTTGCACCTTTTCACAAAAGTGGCCTTTGCTCCATAATTATCGCCATATCTTTAGGTGTCATTTGATAGAAGAGACCCTAAGCTATCCACAGGTATGAATTTTTCCTTCAAATATTTTGAAATATTTATTTGGGGAGATTTTTTCCTGATTGTTAACTTTTCTTTCTGGGACGCACACTAGTATTAAAGATAGTAGTTTAGTAGTATTCATAGTAGTAACAGTAATAGTACTACTACTAGTAGTAGAGGTTGTAGTAGTAGTAGTAGTAGTACTAGTAGTAGTAGTAGTAGTAGTAGTAGTAGAAGTAGTAGTAGTTATAGTAATAGTGGTAGCAACAACATCAGTAGTAGCAGTAGTAGTAGTAGTAGTAGCAGCAGTAGTAGTAGTAGTCGTAGTAATAGTAATAGTAGTAGTAGTAGTAGTAGTAGCAGTAGTAGTAGTAGTAGTAGTAGTAGTAGTAGTAGTAGTAGTAGTAGTAGTAGTATAGTAGTAGAAGTAGTAGCCGTAGCAGTAGTATTACTAATAGTAGTGGTGGTGGTAGTAGTAGTAGTAGTAGTAGTAGTAGTAGTAGTAGTAGTAGTACTAATAGTAGTGGTAGTATTAGTATTAATACTAGTAGTAGTAGTGGTAGTAGTAGTAGTAGTAGTAGCAGTAGTAGCTGCAGTAGTAGTAGTAGTAGTAGTAGTGGTAGTAGTAGTAGTAGTAGTAGTAGTAGTAGTAGTAGTAGTAGTAGTAGTAGTAGTAGCAGTAGTAGTAGTAGTAGTAGTAGTACTAATAGTAGTGGTAGTAGTAGTAGTAGTAGTAGTAGTAGTAGTAGTAGTAGTAACAGTAGTAGCAGTAGTAGTATAGTACTAATAGTAGTGGTAGTAGTAGTAGTAGTAGTAGTAGTAGTAGTAGTAGTAGCTGCAGTAGTAGTAGTAGTAGTAGTAGTAGCAGCAGTAGTAGCAGTAGTAGTATAGTACTAATAGTAGTGGTAGTAGTAGTAGTAGTAGTAGTAGTAGTAGTAGTAGTAGTAGTAGCAGCAGTAGTAGCAGTAGTAGTATAGTACTAATAGTAGTGGTAGTAGTAGTAGTAGTAGTAGTAGTAGTAGTAGTAGTAGTAGTAGTAGTAGCAGCAGTAGTAGCAGTAGTAGTATAGTACTAATAGTAGTGGTAGTAGTAGTAGTAGTAGTAGTAGTAGTAGTAGTAGTAGTAGTAGTAGTAGTGGTCGTAGCAGTAGTAGCAGTGATAATAGTCCCTAATAACTAGTAGTAGTAGTAGTAGTAGTAGTAGTAGTAGTAGTAGTAGTAGTAGTAGTAGTAGTAGTAGTAGTAGTCGTAGCAGTAGTAGCAGTGATAATAGTCCCTAATAACTAGTAGTAGTAGTAGTAGTAGTAGTAGTAGTAGTAGTAGTAGTAGTAGCAGTAGTAGTAGTAGTCGTCGTGGGAGTCGTAGTAGTGATGCTACTATTTTCATCAGTAGCTCCAGTTATAATATATTATCAGTTTCTTTTCAACGTAGGCCTGTAGAAAATAGTGAAGTGTATGTGCACAACTGGAAGTATGTATACTGCAATCTCTGGTGATGCCATCATAGACACAATAGTCCAAAATGCCTGACTCTCTTTTAAGTCCTTTCTCTATATACTGTCTTTTCCTCTCTCTCATCCACGTATTATGTTCTTCAGTGCTCGATGTAATATTCTTTCAGTAACTTGTATTAATTTTTTACGGGCGTTTCCCAACACAAGCTTTGCTTTTCGGGTTTTCGCCTCCTTCTGTTCTCTGAATTATTTACTATGTATATTGTACTATATGTTGACAGCAATGTTACAAATGTATTATCTCGTTTTATTTTACACTGTTCCTGACGAGAAGGAAATAAATGTTAATTTCAAAAATTTCAAGCAATCATAAGTAGAGTCTGATTGATAAAACTGGTAGAAGTATGATAATTTCTTGATAAAGAGAATGTCCCGTAGAGGTCATCCTTTGAACCGAAGAAAACTCCATAAATTTATTACAAACGTCAAATTCAACACGCATTTTTTCGCTTTGTCTCATACCTCAAAGTAATATAAAAAGGGCATTCTTATTTCGAATAGTGCAACACAGTACAGTGACACCATTCATAGGCATGTGATTTTTTTTCTTCAGTATAATATATTTGTAGTTCAGTTGTGGTAAATTCCTTTCAGTCTTTCATTCTCTTCATTTTATTGTGTCCTAAAAATCCCAGCTCGTCAGGACATATCTGAGGCTTCTTTGTGAATGGTATACTGGCATTTCACGCTAAAAGGGCATAACGGTCCAACGAATTGAGAATGGTTATCAGACCATTCAAGCAGATACACTATATATTAAACTAGCAAGAACTTATTAAAAAATGCTGGACCTATTCATTGTGTCCATGCATAGTTATGATTCATTTCATTTTTACTCATCAGTTGCTCGGGTTAAGCGTGAAACGATACTATCCCATGGTTTAAGGGCAAATGAACTATATAGCTGTGGGAAATTTTGATAATCTTAGTTTTTAAACGAGAACGGGGTATGCTGATTTACCTAAATTTATTACAAGATTTTGTGGGGAAATTCTGATTTTAGTTTGCACAAAAAGGTCACCGCAGTCATACTTCTTCATCGGTATCAAAATTTATTTCATAGTCAGACCATTATGAATAACTTTTACAAGCATGTTATGTCTATGGCAAACTGCTTACATTTACGTGTTGTTGTTTTTCCCTATGATGTTGTTTATACTTATTTTTGGTGGCAGCACCAATAAGGCTCCGTTGCCCTCCTAAGCTGTCTCTTCATTTATGCTCTACTATACTGTGGTCACTCGTGATTGTTCTATAATATTTGTTTTAATGTACATTTTTTATGCATGGATGAAATAAAGGGAATGAATGAATGATATGAATAAATTTTCACTGTTTTTCTATTTTTATGATTTTCTCCTGGGTGAAGACTGTCAAATACAGATGTGTCTGGCGAGTAATAGTACCGTGTGGATAAAATGTGGGAGTACTTTGGTTTATTGGTGACTCTCTTGACTCATATGTGAGAGGTCCTGGGGTTGGTCCTTGCTCGGTGTTTACATTCGTGGACAACCTCAGTCATGACCCTGATGTATTAATAGGGTACTCGGAAAATGCTGGGGAATTAATAATTGCAGAGCCCTCTGGAAGAGTAGTATCAATACTAAATTAGAGGCTACCCTAGCTATCAACCATGGGAAAGGTGACTCTCAGTCCGATGGAATTCTCAAGATATCAGTTCTCTTTTTGTTTGTCTTTTACAGCTTTGTTCTTCAATAAAGGCTGCTATTACGATAACTTCGAATACGATGTTCTTCCCGACCTCATCAAGTGCGACAGCGACGTCCACCTACCATGTATTAGCGCATGCAGTACCGAGCGGCCGTACTGCCAATCAAATGGCATGACAGTGGAGCTCTGCTTTCAAATATGCACCAATCAAAACGCGCGTTACTTCGGAATTCAGGACGGCAGCCAGTGTCTATGTGGGGGAGCTTTTGCGCCTTATAATTCGAAAGGGGCGCCACCAGACAACTCGACTTGCGACAAGAACTGTACGGGTAACTCAAGTCAGATGTGCGGTGGAAGTTTTCAGGTAGTCGTCTATGAAATCAAAGGTATGAATTGTCAGTGTTTGTATCGAATATTGCAATTTCATTGGTGCAACATTTTAAACAAGAACTAAAGAGTAGACGAAAAGCATCATTACTTGTTGAAGTAAAAAGACCACCTACATGATTAATAATGATAAAACAAATGAACGACAACCCGAATAACAACTGGTGCTGACATTAGGGTGTCAGAAAACCAGATTCATTTTAGTTAAGTTTAGTTAATTTTTGCCGAATAAAATAATAATAATAATAACAATAATAATAATAACAATAATAATAATAATAACAATAATGCTAATAATAATAATAATAATAATAATAATAATAATAACAATGATAATAATAATAACAATAATAACAACAATAATAATGATAATAATAATAATAATAATAATAATAATAGTTTTAGTTTTGAAAATTATAATGCTTTCTGTTGCACTCTCATCGATTATTGGTAAGTTTGAATAGAGTAGGTTTAGGTTTATTAATCAGAAATACCCCCTGCTTTGCGTTTGCCCATCCGGGATGTTCACTCTTAGTGGAAATTTAAAGTGAATTTAAATGTTTGTTTCTTTATGTCTGCAGATCCTACATCAGATTGTTTCCATCCGGGTTTCCTCAATGTCCGCGAAGACTTCTACCCACAGCTCAATCAGGGTAACTTCCTGATCAACTATACTCTAGACTACAGCACCATCTGTCCGTCACCTAGCAACCTCACTGGAACACCCACAATCACCTGCACAGAGAACAACTGGTCAGGCCCTCCACCGGTGTGTACCATTCGCTGCTCCCCGCCAGAGCCGATGCCGTATGTAAATTTTGAACCGGTAACTGCCGAAAGCTTTGGGGTTGGCGAAACGGTATCGTACACGTGCTTGGGAAATACGACAACTTTCACCACCGAGTGTGATCGTAGAGGATTGTGGGTACCTGTCGACTGTCCAGTTACGTGCGGAAAGAATGACTTGCCAAGTGGGGGCACACTTGCTACTACGCCAAATTTAGACTATTTTGCAGTGGGTGCTTTCGTGGATTTTGTTTGCGATGGAGCGTCTTCAAATTTTACCTTGGAGTGTGGAGGTTCTGGAAGTTGGAATATATCAAGTTTTATTTGCCCAGGTTAGTGAAAACTTGTTAATTTATCTGCTAGAGGTGCCTTTGACCCCCCCCCCCCCCCCCGACCTTAATTTAACTCATGATGACTTCTTAGCGTGTGAAAAATACATTCATTTTCATAATGTTCATAATCATCACTACCACGCTATTTATTTTACAATTAGAACCATATCATCACCACAACATTCACTACCACTATCATATTTAAAATAGCGTCATTATCACCTTTCCTATCGGCACTGTGACTGTCATGAATGTTATTAACAGCATTCTCATCCTCATCATCAGTATTAAATAGTCATACCCAGTCGCGTATCTAGGTATTCTGGCGCCCGGGGCAAACTATCAAATCTGCGCCCCCATGCCCAAACTCACATTAATGAGCGTTTGATGGCACTGGGTCAAAATGAGTTTTGATGCACATAACCCGGGGTTGTTAGCCCAAATTTGATGAATTATTGTAGAAGCAAGGGAGCAACGCGACCGAGCGGCAGATTTTTTTTTTTTTTTTTTCCTTTTCACTCCTCATACTGAAATTTCCTATGTATTTTACCCTCAGAAAAAAAATCTAAGGGAATGCAGAGACCTTGCAATAGATTTTTTTTTTTTTTTCTTTCTTTCTTTTGAACATTCCTATTTTGGGGCGCAAAATGAATGAACACCCCGAAAAAAAATATATTTGAGGAATTTGGCAAGGCAATTGCAAGGCAAATTTATGATTTCTTGCAAATGTTCAATACTGTGAAAGTGCTTTTTATGCACATGTTATATCCCATCTGGGGGGGGGGGCGCAAAATCTAACAGGCTCCTGCCTTATGCGGGGGGGGGGGTAACTAGAGTCAATTAATGGTTAACACTTTAGAAACGCTATTGGGAGCGCGAAATAGCTAGATCCTGAACATAAATATGCGAGGGAGCCAAGCGACCGAGCTTTAGAAAATTTTCGCATTTCAAACCCTACAAAACACTATTTCTTACGCATTTTGTCCTTGACTGGGGCGTAAATAACCCTCAAAGACATAAATTTTCTTGTATTTCTCCCCCGTTTCTTTCTCTCTTTTGCGTTTTTTGCGCCCCTTCAATGCCGCCCCAGGCACGTGCCCACTCTGCCCCCCCTCGTAGATACGCCACTTTCAATACCCCCACTATAAACACCAAACCGTACTGACAGCCTCCTCATTAAAACCAAATAGTCCACTCCCTTATCATTAACACCAAATCTTCAAACTCCTTGCCTTTAACACCGCAGCCTTAGCACTCTCATGATGGCCTTATCATTTCAACCAACTCGTCCACAACCTCATCATGAACACCAAGTTACCAACACCTCTCATTACTTTATAGATATCTTGAAAACAAAATCAACACACCCGAAATAAACGTTAAATTGTCTACACCCTCATCATTTACTGCTAATTCAACACCACGTCGTCAATACCGAATCATCAACACCCTCATCATTAACTGCTATAATTCAACAGCAAGTCGTCAATACCAAATCATTAAAAACCCTCATCATTAACTGCTAATTCAACACCAAGTCGTCAACCCCAAATCATCAGCACCCTCGTCATTGAAACCAAATCACCAGAGTGTTTACAATGTCATTGGCAATGAAATATACAGAGATTGCAAAATAGCTGGTGATGGAACCTTCCCTGGATGAGGATGTTCTCTGAATGGGGTGTACCCCACCTGCAGAAGACCCACTGCAAATTTTACTGATTTGTGGGGAGAGGAGCAAGCCGGCTCCACCCTATCCTCGGGATACGCCATTAATCGTCATTGCTCCAGAGGTATTTTCATCTTTAGAATTTAGTCATGACGAGTTCGTTTCCTTTGTCTGTCTAGTTTCCACCTTACTCAACGGGAATACATGAATCACATTATGCCAGCGGTAGAAATGGATTATTGTTCATGTTGCTTTAGAGAGTTACTGCTCCCATTGCAAGAAAGGGTGTGTTGAAACGGAAGGTCAACCAACTTTAAATGACGTTTGCCTAGTTTTCAATTTATGTAGGCCTATTGGAAATGTCAAACCTCTTCCTCTCTATCTGTCTCTATTTCTCTATCTATATCTCTCTCTCTCTCTCTCTCTCTCTCTCTCTCTCTCTCTCTCTCGCTCTCTCTCTTTCTCTCTCTCCCTTTACCGGTACTTTTTATGTCTGTCTCCACAGGCGTCCGTCATCCAGGGGCTCTTGTTCCACAAGGCGAGTGGCGAAGAGAGAGAGAGAAAGGGGAACAGAAGGTGTTCTGCCCCCTCCCGCACCCTCCCCCCAATCTATAGCCCTTTTCAATCGTATTTCACCATCCTAATATTCCCGGTCACCCCCCCCCCCCATGATGCCAGTGCCCCTCAATTGCTGAACCCAACTACGCTAGTGTCTGTCTCTCTTTTTCCCCCTTTTTTAAATCTCAGTCTATCTTCTTTTCTTTCTTCCCTCTATCTCTTTATACATGCACATACTTCTTTTTCTCTCTCGAATTGGTCAAAAATAAAGATTGAATTAAATGCACACCGTTGACAGATGATTTTCTAATCGTCTTCTAACCTATACCACGCACCTCCCTTCCCGTATGAATCATACACAAACCTCTTAACCCCTCGAAAATCTGGCTTACAAGAAATTTGGGATGGCAAGGGGCTAGATGTTCTCATATTCCTTCTTTCCTAACAATCTAAGGTTGTTTTCCTGTGCAGTTTTATCCTGTTTTATCCTATTGAAATGTGTACATAACAGTCAAACAAAAAACGAATTTAAGTTTCATCACGTATATTGGCGAATAGCTCATTGTTATAGTAGAGAAAAAGCACACACAAGTTAGATTGATTGCTTCCTGCATACTGTATCAATGTACTCAAAATCTAGTGACCTCTCATTATTATCAAGGATATGAAGAGCGATTGCCCAAATTTTGGGGGGTAGGTTGATAATAGAGGCTAGAAAATATCCGTTCTTTACTGGCTAATTACGGGAATATTACCACAACATACATTTCTACCCCGTGCTTTTGCGAGGTTCTCGCCTAGCTATGCCCTTGTTGCCTTACCATATCTCCACGTTACAGGATGTGCGTCGGGAGTATTTTTCACATCAACATTATTGTGCAGTACTTGGACAACGTTGGGGATTAGAAATTTGTGCTCTGACGTATATTACAGTATGAGGTGGATTAGCTATTCATCGAAAAAGTTGCCTGACGTATTGGTAATGAGGAGTTTTTGTAGATGAACGCTGACAAGTATTTTGGAAATTTCCACTGTTTTTTTCATGTTTGCAGATGTTTTGTGATGAGCTTATTCATAGTCGGTGTACAGTGCGGGCAAGGTCGAAACGACGTGATCCCCCCCCCCCCCCCTTCACTTTCTCTTTCTCTCTCTCTCTCTCTCTCTCTCTCTCTTTCATCTTCTCTAACTCACTTTCTCTATATCTTTCTATTTATACCCTTCACTTGCTGTTATGTCTCACGCTATCCTTCAATCTCTTTATCTTTCATAATCTTTCCCTCTCCATCTCTCTTCTCTCTCTCTCTCCCTCAGACTCTACACCCATTCTATCCCTCTGCCCCCCCCCCCCCTCTCTCTTTCTTTCGTTGCCACTTTGTTACTCTTGTTTCCTAAGCATTGGTTGAAATATCGGACTTTTAAAGTTACTTCATGCTCGAAAAAGAATGGAATTATGCGGCATCGTTATTGTTTTAAAAACTCCATTCATACCCAAACTTACACCGAACACAACCTAACTTGTCACCCCCAGATACCATGCCAACGATATCGTCTTCTCCGACCACACCTAGCAACGATCCATCCACAACCCCGGTCATCGTTGATAGGACCATGTCTGGCCTAGCAACCACTGGATCTACTACTCCAGGAATCGGCGGACCAAGTGGGTCGAATCAAGGTATGTTAATGTTGCCTGTGCTGTTAGTCAATACTCATTTTGAACCTAAAGAGCATAGTAATACACAATCAGTCTGACTTTTTAGTTATTAGTAATCTTAAAGCTTCAGCAATCCTTTTGGAGGAAGGGGAGGGTTAAACGACGGGGAGATTGTCGTTTTCTCAGTTTTCCTGACTGTTGACTAACGAGCAAATTAGAAGTGATAATTGAATTTAGGTGTCTGGTCGAATCCAGGTTACTATTTTTTTAATCTCTTTTGATTTCCCCTAGATGTCATGGATATATTTGTTTTGGTTCTTTTTCTTCAGTTTTTAAAGGAAATATAATATTTTAAAAACTGTACTGTGTTTCCTCAGTACTGCCACTCTAAACATTACTTTCTACAATTCATGCTCATTTAGCTTTTGATATTCTCCCCAAGCCTCCAATAGCTCGGCACATAATACCAATGATAGTGTGGGACCTTGTTTTAATGTTCAAAATCCTTCAAATTCAATAAAACTTTATAACTTCTAACTAAAAAACAAACACCTAGTGGAACGTCTCTTTTTCAAAAATGAAATTTATCTGTATGATTGTGGCGTTTTTCTTTGTTGAATTGAATTGAACTGAATTGAATGTTTATTGTCCATTTGGAAATTTGTTTGTTTTTTTCACTGGTACAGAATGCACATAAATGGGTTACAGAGTACAAATTTTGATTACATAAGGTTACAGTGTTTGTAAAATGAAGGATCCATTAAACTACTGAACAATCATTCTACTTGATTCTTTTCTTAAAAACCTCATTATCAATGTCTCCAAGGTAGATCTCTGAATGATAAATTTTACCACTGCAATTTTCACTTGAATGGCTGCCAAAAACACGATCGGTAAGACTTTCAAAAAATCAACCGAAGGATAATTCCAATAGCCTTGTATAGGGAAATGTTCGAACATTACAATGACGTATTACATAATCCGAACATTATTTCTATGGAATATACAATAAAGTATTGACATTGCCCTAATTGGGTTGATTTCTTGAAAGTCTTTGCGATCATATTCAAATTGCTTGAGTCGATAGAATGATACAAAGGTGAATGTACTGTGTGTGACTTATGTTTATTTCGTATACAATATTCCAGATCAAAGCACAATTAGAAGCCTGAGAATTTTCATGTACCATGTTTATGTTCGGATGGAGCTTTGTTTGATTTCATTTTAAAGGGGAAATGTCCTTTAAATTTCGAATAAGTTTTTGAAAATGCGTCAGTCACATCGTCAAAGAAAGGCTTTCTTTGGGATTATTCAACCAATTGTTATCCAGGATTTTTACATAATTGAAAAGCTGTTGTTGTTTTGTAGAACATCACTGGTGATTCCCTTTCCCTTTGATTGAGATACTGTATCGGTTAAAGTCAGTCGTAGCCCAATAAATTGCAAGTCCACGAATAAAATTGATAAGTTAAAAAAAAAACCATTACAAATCACATTTTTTTAAAAACTGAACCACCTTCATATCTTTATTTAAAACATAAATATTCTTGCCTGCCTTTAATCTGAGCTGCTTGATTATAGAATAGGGTACACTAGGCCTTTTGAAACCAATGAAGTAATATATATTTGATGCATTAATCATTTACAATTTGTCGTCGAGGCACTAGTTAGCTTTCTTTTGCATCTGAGGCCAGTTTCTCGAAACTGTCTTAAAGGGCAATCCAACCTTGGTAATAAGATGATTTGTGTGAAAGCAGAAAAATAAGAAAAACAGGATGGCGAAAGTTTGAAAGAAATCGGACAAGGACTAAGAAAGTTATGGACGTTTGAAAAATGAGATCACTACATCTATGCGAATCTCAAATTGGCAATTTGGTGAGTCAATTGTGACAATTTTGTGGACAACTCTCCCATTTGTCGTACACAAAAATATCATTAATTTGCGGTTTTCTTCGAGGCGCTTTTACCCTCGGGGCAGTACTCAAAAATATTGGAGATAGCATATTGTTATAGGTCCTCATGAACGAAAAGATCCTACTGAGTAATGCATTTTGAAAAAAGTGACATTTTAGTCATTTTGTGTGTTAGAGCGAATGAGGGAGTTGTCCACAGCTACATCACAGTGACATTACCTATTCGGCCAATTTGAAATTCCCATATGCATAGTGATTACAACATTTAAAAATTCATAACTTCCTTATGGCTTGTCCGATTTCGTTCAAACTTTCACCAATCTGCTTTTCTGATTTTTCCTCTTTCTTTCAAAGCAACTTGCTATTAAGGTGGGATTTCCCTTTAAATTCGAAGATTGTGGTCATCCATTTGAAACACATGTTGTAAAATTTACACATGTTTGAAATGTCCAAGAACTTTATGACGGTTTCGATAACTGGCCTCTGCTGTTTTGAATTGTTTGTGAAATAAATCAAAGGAAATAAGTACTGTTAGAAACTACTCAGGCTTTTCCAAAAAAAAACATTCATTTGATAGATTAATTGATGATGCATTTTTATATCAATCTTTTATTGTCCTTTTTCCAAGAATTTCGAAAAATCTGCAAAGCATAAATCAACCACTTATATTCAAATATATATATTCTTGCCTACCTTTAATTAGGAGTACAGTTATCGTTGTCGTTATGGGAAAGGTGGGACTAAGCCTTTTGAAGAAAGAAAGAAAAAAAGGAATATATTTGATAAATTCATCATTTTCAATTTGTCATCAAGGCAATGATCAGCTTTCAATTACTTCCGGTTTTGAATTGTTTGTAAACGAAAAAGGAAATACCGAGCGTTAGGAACGACTCAGGGTTTAAGCAATGACCGTGACCAGAGGAAGTCGAATCGGAAACCTATTTTTGGATCCCTTCAGTCGGTGACGACATACACATGGCATATGAAGAGTTTTTGAAAAATCAGAGGAAAAACTCAAGACGTCATTCGTCATTGAATTATTGCTGATACTGTGTTTTCAACCTTCCTCTCTCTGTCTAAGAGTTATTATTTGTATAGTAGGCCTATCTACTGTCAACCTCAAGTTTACCAAAAAATGAAGTGCATAGAAAAAAATAGTATAGCTGCAATCTGGTGTAGAATAAGCTTAAACCTAGAGTGGCTCAATGAACTAATGTGTTTCACAATAACATCAATCATGAATTATATATGTGTGCCAGGTTTTTTTTATTTCTTTCTCTTTTTTAATGGTGGAAATTCTTTTTACGGATAAGATCAATTTTACCCTATGAAATGAACAGAATTATTTCTCTATTATCAGTTATAACAAAACATGATTTCGGTTTGGTATAAGGTTCACTGTACACTATACGATCGGTCTGCGATCCGATTTCGGAAGAAAGGGTAATATCATACACAATTCAAAAGATGAAATATTTTTTACTGAGGTTCTGAATAGTCATATAGATAGTAAAATCGAAAAAAAGGCCTGTTGCGACCTTTCTAGTCGGAGAAAAATAATGCCAAATCGGCTCCGAGTCGTAGTGACGTCAGAGCACTCCTACGATTGTCTACGATTTGAAACTGATTTGGCCCTTATTCTGTGTATAAGGCTGACAGTGCATCTTTGTTTTGTATTCATTTTATCAATCAGAACCTGATTCAGGTAGATTTTATTTGCTGAAATTCCCATATTCAATACTATTGCAATTTATATCCAAACTCGGATCGCAGTCGATCGCATAGTGTGTATGGCATGTGGTGGGAACAATGTAAACAGGGTATATAGGGTCCGCCCCCACCCCTCTCTCTCTCCCTCTCTCTCTCTCTCTCTCTCTCTCTCCCTCTCCCTCTCTCTCGCTCCCTCTCAATCTCCCTCTTTCTCTCTCTCCCTCTCTTTCTCTCTCTCTCTCTCTCCCTCTCTTTCTCTCTCTCTCTCTCTCTCTCTCTTTCTCATCAAATCACATCACAATGGATATCCCTATGTTAACTACATGTATGTTGATTGATTGTCTATAACAATTATTTTTAAAATAGGGTCATTTCTGTATGATTCAAAATTACCGATTTTTTTTTTCTTCTATTTTTTGGTCATCATCTGCAGGATGGATTGTCGCCGTAGCTGTGATCGTGCCACTTTTCCTCATCCTGATCATCATCGTGGTCATTATTTGTTATCGGTAAGAACATGATTTAAAGGCAGTCGTGAGTTTAATTACTGACGAAAAATTAATCCTCACCTAATCAAAACAACATTTACAATGAATGTTCGAAACGATAAAAAAGAGATTACCTGCGAACAGAGCAGATTGGACAAAGAATGTAATAAAGCAGAGAAAATGAGCAAAGAAACATGAAAAAATCAACGTGATAGCTCTGACCCATAGAACACCCTTCCATCTGTGCACATTGCTCGTTGTTTGTTGGGGGGGGGGGGGGTTGTGTGTATGTTTTTTTTTTTGTTGTTGTTTTTTTCATCTCTCTCCATACCCAATATAATATTCCAGTCATTGATAAACATGATAAATGACCAATCTTTTATTTGTTTATTCCATATCATTGTAGGAAACGGAAAGAGGAGCAAAATAAGCATGTCCCTCAAGTGGTGCTTGGATATATCAAGAAAAGGGGCACACTCGGTGGTACCCTGAAACGTAATCGTGACCCGGAAAAAGATCTTACCGACAACCCGGAAGGAGACTCCGAGAACGTAAAGAAGACGGCTACGTTGACTCACTCACTGAGTTCCATGAAACAGCAATTCGTCAAGCGGGTCACACTGAGCCGAAACCGACCCGAACTCCCACCGAAAAAGAACCCGAAGAAATCGAGCTCCCGATCAGCCACGAGTAACGCTGGAGTTGCATACGTGAGTCCGAAAGTAGTCCGAGCAGCTAGCGAGGCCGATGTGAAACACCCGAACCCACCGACAAAAAGACCTTCGACTGTTTCTATGATACCCTCGGTCGACAACGGACTCGATGAGGTGTTCAAAGGTGAATTAAGAACAAGCAGAAGCAGTGAGATGCTGGATGCGCTAATGATGGAATTCGATGGTAGGGTCAATCACGGTTTCGACAACGAAGAATCGTCGGCGAGATCGTCACCTTCATCAGCTTCGAAGAACTCGCCGACAACCGAACGGGTGGACGTCCACACTGAGCGTCCGTCTCCTCCAAGCGCCGAAACACCGAAGGAGAATGGTTTGCCGCATAATACAGAAGAGAATGGAGAGACAGGAGGTTCGGAGACGGCATCTCCACCACTGCCGCAACCTACTGATGAGACGCATGCTGATGGGGAGGGTAACTCGAATGAAATTAAACCGGACCCACCGCATTATGCTAGCGTAGGCGTGCCAAAAGTAGAAGGGGATTCCGAAGCAGTTGTGAACGGCGGTCACCTCGATGAGTCACCATACGACAGTCTAGGAGAACCCAAACCAGCACCGCCTGAGATTTTAAATGTGAACGGGGGCACGGGTGGAGTTGATTCGCATCATTATGAAAGCACGATTGACAGAAATCGACCTGCCCCATTAACACTGAACGGTAAGGGCGGATCTGACTATGCTACTTTGCCCGGTCCCGAGTCGCCGCAGTACGCAACGCTGGCTGATGTGCGATCACCAAACGGCGGATTAGGGGCTGTGGGTAGTCCTGACCCAGCGACTGCTACCCCAACGAAACCTGATTACGTCAATGTCGGGCGTGGGAACTCTATCTCGGCGACTCGCATCTCAGCGGAATTTCATCATCCACGACCCCCATCTCTCCCGCCAGACTCTCCCTGAATCTTACACCATCTTAGGATGCTAAATTTAGATTGTTTTGCTGAATGTTGTATGAACTTCACAGTAAAAGATTATCATGGTGCTTTATACATGTACTCAGTAACTAGAACTTTGCTTTCTGTCAGCTTACAGCCCACCGCAAACCACATACTGTAATCCGATTTTGGAAATACATGTATATCGCAATAGTATTATGGGCATTTTCACAAATAAAATCTACCTGATTAAGGTTCTGAACAACAATAATGATAGCAAAGAATTTTGGTGCGGTGTCAGCCTTGTTAATCTAAATCAGTTTCAAATCATAGCCAATCGTAGGGCTGCTCTGGAGTCACTTCGACTAGGAGTCGATTTGGCCTTTCCTCTGACAGAAAGTCCGTATTTTCGATTTTACTATCTATATAACTGATCAGATCCTCAATCAAAAATGATTTATTTGTTTAGATGTTTATATCAAATGATATTACATTTCCTTCCGAAAGCGGATCGCAGACCGATCGTATGGTGTGCGATGAGCTTACTATGCAGTAAGATAGATTGCCTAAAAAGAAATATAAAATTGAAATATTGCCTAAAGGCATATACGGAAACTGTACCTAAAGGAAAGGTTGAGTTCTGGGAAAGGTAGAAAATAATTTGTGATCTTTCTCATTCTCTTTATGTCAATTTGGAAGAACACTGTGGTAGAAATGTCGCTTTAACAGAATTGCTCTTCGCATGCCCTCATATTCGAAATATGACGAGCAATGGCTGAAATGTTCGGGTAGAACATTCAAGCCACATGTGTGTGCAGTCCCATGTACCGATTTCTGTGTACAGTGCATGAGCTTTTGTGTCCATTTTTTTTATCACTTTGATGATTCCAAAACCTCACAATATACCTAAGTTCTTATGTAGACATAATCAACCTTTTTCTAATTGCTTTGAGACAGTTGAGGCAGTTGAGAGAGTGATGACGAGAACTCAACTTTATCTTTAAGGAAGTTATGAATCTGAAAGGCCCCAAACTTTATGAGAGCAAAAGAAGCCCCGAAACCGCTTACCAACCCGTGGACGTCTCATGCAGTCAAGGCTTTGAGGATGTATTCGTAGACCACAAACCACAGACGCTAATGTGCTCATTCTTATCCAGGAGTTGTGGGAATCTAGCTTCTCGTATATTATAGTCAGTAGGAAATTGAAACGTCTAATTTGGTATTTCTGAACATGCCTCATTGCTAACATGACTTGCCTCACAAGATACGTCCTATGAAAGTAAAGTGAACAAAATTGGTTAAGAAGTTAAGAGTGGTGCTATAAAATGACTTCTTAACAAAGATCTGATCCTTTTGGTGAGGGGTAGGGCAGGACTATTTTGAATGTGGGTGGGGGCAAGGCAAAACCTGGACGTCATCAGTGTCTGCGATTTGCCGACAAGGCTAAAAAATTATAAATATGCCAACACTATATATTTGGAATGAGGCTCGCTATCTCCCACTCCCACCCCTCCCCCGCTAGACCCCTGCTTTCGGTCTTTTGGTTAAATGTGCTGTTAAATGGAGGAATGAAAAATAGTTTTCTATCCTTTACACTTTGCTGCAAAGTGGAGGCTTTATACGAATATGTACTGCTGCAATGGTGTACGGATATCTTAATCATGATTGATTTAAAATTTGTAATTTCATTTTCGTCCTTATTATACATGTTATACCTCTCTACTTCTTTCTTTCTGTCTATTGAGGTCGCATCCCCCATCTCTCTCTCTCTCTCTCTCTCTCTCTCTTTCTCTCTGTTTCCTTCTCTCTCTTTCTCTCTCTCTCTCTCGATCTATGTCTTTCTCCTTTCAGTCCAGTTCCACACACTTACACACACACACACACACAATATATATATATATATATATATATATATATATATATATATATCCTTTTCCCCCCCACCCCTCTTCCCTCCTCTCGCTTACTCTGATTTTTAAAAACAAATCATATTATCTTTATTTTAGCTCACTTCCACTAGCTCACTTTTACAAATATTTTCATGAATGATCATGATACCATGAAAATGAGGATACATTTTTAAAGTAAATAATTGCCTTTTTGATTTAAGAAGAGAATCCTAAAAGTCAACTTTATTTAAACATCTATGTACTCATTATTTGTAAGCTCCTTTGTTTGGTATTACATTTCTAAATGTATTTAAAATCAGGGCTTTCCTTTTATCTGTACGTGCTCGATATTTATTCTCATTTTATTTCATTTTATTGTATAACATAAGCAGCATTATTGCCAAATATTGTTCTATTTCGTTATATGTATTCCTGGAACAATTAAATTAGATGTTATGTCTCCATACATTACATTCAAATACTGAACATTGATAATTCCGGATCTTGTTTTCTTGTATTTTAGAATGCTTTTCAAATTTAAAGTTGTGACATTCACCTTTACATCAAGAAATCAAAAGACAGAATTGTTTGAAAGAGTACATTTATTAAGAAAGTCACTCGTTTGAAACTCATTTTCCCCGTGCTTTTTTTGTTTTGTTTTGTTTTGTTTTGTTTTGTTTTTTGTTTTTTGTTTTTTTGTGCAATCACCGCATTTATAGACTGATAAGAATAAAAATAAATGGATATATATACACAATGGGGTTGTCATTTTATCCCGGGGTCACAATTTTCCCTCATAGGCCCGAATTCACAAAGGAAGTTTAAACCACGGGTGAGGTTTAAACCTCCGTGAGCATACCAATAAACGTAAATAAGCGCACATTGCCCATGCGCGCGCTCAAAGAATTGGATCGGATTCAGCACGTAGGCTTAAAATCCCCAGGAGGGGATTTAAAGCATGGTTTAAACTAAACCTCCTTTGTGAATTCGGGCCATTGTGTCTGAATATTCTTTTTAAAATCTTAAATGTTCACTCTCACCTTGCCTATTCCATTCCCCCTTTTCGCTTTGAAAATATCAAAACTTCAGCACATTTACCGTCATTATTGACATAATATTTTCATTATCAAAGTTTACAATCATAATCATTATCATCAATCATGATTCAAATAGTCATCCTCACTACCCTAACCATCATCAACACTACAACCAACATCAGCATTGTCATCATCTTCGCCATCACCACCACCACCAACATCTACACAAACAATAGCATCAATATAACTATTAGATTCATTTTCTTCATCAGCATGATCAATACCAAGATCATTATCAGAATAATTATCATCATCGTCGTCATTATCCTCACCATCATAGTCATCAATATCATCCTCGTCATCATTATCATCTCTATCATTACACTGACCACTACAGTCATCATATTACCACTATTATCTTCAACATGTTTAACATCATCATTATCATTACCAATATCATCACTGCTATCATCATCAACACTCATCATCATCATCATCATTATGGGATGATAGGGAACCTGAATTGCAAGCTTTGCTTTCCAAGGTTTCCTCCACAATACAGCTAGCATTTATTTACTTACCAATTTACAACGTAAATTTCATTTTGTTTTAAAACCGGATTTATGTGCCAGATTTTATTCTTAAAGGTTTTTCTATGCTCATAATGATTTTTTGTAAACTCAAAGTCTTTGTAAAATATTTGC
Source organism: Heliocidaris tuberculata (assembly GCA_025618425.1). Lineage (NCBI taxonomy): Eukaryota > Metazoa > Echinodermata > Echinoidea > Camarodonta > Echinometridae > Heliocidaris > Heliocidaris tuberculata. Next base: position 427,918 of record CM046841.1, read on the forward strand.
TGTTATTGTGGAAATAATTGAAATGAAATGAAAAATTGTCAACATTATATTCATCACCACTCTTTTGCACGAAGATCTGAAGACTTTAAAATTGATAAAACAAAGTAAAAATTCGTTGACCTTTAACTCCTTTCCCAATATCTTATTATTGTTCACAATGTTATTCGAATCGCGAATTCACGAAACAGGTGGAAATGTCTAGTCATTTGGATCGTCGCGCCCCACCGTGGGTTTTTTTTTTAACCTGGTGGTCGCCTTTCCCAGGAAGCCTGAGGAAACAGTCATCATTGCCGACGCACAACTCGTGGACCTTTTTTGTCTTATTGACCATCATCTGTAACTTCGAATCATCATGATCATCGGGCCCAAACGTGCATCCCATACTTGCATTTATTAGAAACTTCAATTTGAGGGTTGAAAAGGGGGAAAAAATTGCCGCTCGGCCGCGTTGTTCCCTTGCTTATACAATAATTCATCAAATTTGGGCTAAAAAAAACCCGGGTTATGTGCATCAACACTCATTTTCATATAGTGCCATCATTTCTAAATTAAAAATTAATATCATTAATCTGAGTTTGCGCATGGGGGGGGGGGGGGGCGCAGAATTGATAGTTTGCCCCGGATGCCAGAATATCTAGATACGCCACTTGTCGTGTGCATTAACCTGGATTAGTTCATGGCAGATCATGCACATGATATAATTATCAGAATACTTCATTTTCATCCTGGTAACTCTGCATTTGTAGCAAACTCTAGTTGAAGAGTCCCTGAAACAGGTAATCTAGCAGATGTATAATTAAATTAAATCCTGCTTACATTGATTTTGGTGTTCCTTTTACACTAGTGCACCATGTTCGACACAGTCCCTCATAGGGTCCAAGCCTTCCTAGACACAATTTGAAACAATTTTATTTTCCCTGGGGGATCCACAAATTACACGCACTGCTTTTTAGTGGATCGGATCCCCCACATTTCCTCAGAAATTATGACTTTCTTTTAATAATTCATTATAATAATTTATTTATATGTTCAGTGGTCTTGTACACTTATTTTTAAAAAAATGAATTTGTACATATTTTTCATATTTTCTGTAATGATATCTGTAAAGCCATTGTCTTTTCTTTCTGTTGGAAATGAAATAAATACGAATTTGAATTTGAATAGGCTTGGGCCTGGGTTAAGATTAAATTTGTATTCATAACACCTAAACCAACATCATCATTATCGTGATCATCATCGTCATCAGCATTAATCCGCTTCATATACCATTAAAAAAGGTTTTACTGAGATCATTATCACAATTTATTTTTAAAAAATAAGCTTGACTAAATATTTTGAGGTTTTTGTTCCTTTTACTCTTTATGAATATCATGTTAGTGTTTTTGTATTTTAAATATAGTAATAGCGATTGCACGGCCATATACATACAGTGCATTTATTTATAATGTAATAACCGAGTTTGATGACTGTGCATGCTACAAATAACAGCGATAATACACGAATTTTCGGGGAAAACAACATGATTATTTGCGTTATCATATGAAACTAGTCAGAATTGAGAATTCTATGTTATTTTCGATTAAATAGAATCAACCAAGCACCAAACGTGGATGTAATGTTACATCGTCTAATTATGAATGATTTACTATGGAAAAAATGTAATCGTTACTTATACCAAGGGTACCGTTATCAGTGTTAATATTGTTCTTCTTGAGGGTCCTGCAATTTATTGGGTTATTACCCCAACGTCAGCCCGGCTACCATGATAAGCATGATAAGGCACTCAACATTCAAGGAATTTCTTCCTAGCAGGTACCCATTTACTACACCTGGGTAGAGAGTGGCATATGTAGATTAATGCCTTGCCAAACGTTACAGTGCCGTGACAAGGATTCGACCCCTTTACTGTTCTCCAAGCAAAAGTGGGGCTTATTTTCATTTAACAGAGAGGCCTTTAAAATTATTCTTTTTATATTTTTTCTTTTATCCTAGTTTTCTAATACCCCCTCACCCCCCCTCCCCCCCCCATCCCCAAGAAAGAAAATGGAATAGAAAGACTGCAAGAGATAGATATCATATTTGAACAGAAAAAGTTTAAGCGCACTGTATTCTATACAAAGTGTTGAGCATTATGAGCAAGATATAACCATAATTTTGTGAAGATGAACATTGCTAAATGCATCTAGCTGGTGATTTGGAAGACAAATAACGTCGGGTTGATCCGTTTGGCTGGACAAATAATATTTCCCTTTCTACCCACACTGTTCGCCTGAGAATTCTTTATTGGAGCTTTCAACCTTATCTGTGAACTGTACACGAAAGGCTGGAAAACAATCCCTTCCCTAATTTATCTGTGATCTCTCGATGACACGGGCGTTCAAAGTCATGTGTGAATCGTTAATTAGAACATTTAGGGCCATAAAGATCATTTACCTCCTTTACTTTGATGCACTATGTATAAAGCCTACTTTGATGATTGTATATAGCCTACTCTACACTTCAAGCGACAGCGATTTCATCAAAAGAGTCAGGCTTCTCTGGAGGGTTATCATGGTTGTACGACACATGCTCCTGTGACAGTTTCCTATACAAACCGGATTGTGAACTTCAACAATACTACATCTAATTGTAACCTAATCATATTCCGAACCCTACTATCTTTGACGAAGTATATCCCAGAGCAGAATGTCTCTGGAGCAAAATGTCAGATAATCCTGGGAGGAGGTCTGATTGGAATGGCCCCTAAAGCTTGACATCCTGTACAGACCCATCCTCTTCTTCGGTGTCTAAGGATTCGGTGGCTTCGACAGGCTCGTCTCCCATATAGACACTTTCATGAGCAGCCGGTGGAACATCCTCAGGGACATCCGACCCCAGATTGAGTGAGAGAACACATGCATCGTCTTTCACCGCAGAGGGCGTGTCATATTCTGCACTCATAGACATATACACGTGCTGCCCTTCTTTATCAGCATCACTGCCATCCCCATCATCTGGTTTCTGACTGTGACAGGCTGTCTTGGTCTCATCTGCTTTCTGGATTCGTTTCAGAAGGCCTATGGGCAATGTCAGCGACTTGTCTGGAATTTTTTTAGGTGATTTTTGAGGTACTTTTGGAAGAGGCAATTTTGGAGGAGTCATCTGGATATCCTCACTTGTCAGGTCCTTCGTTGATCCAGTGGTCTCCGAGACTGCAAATGGTGAAGGATCCTCTTGGTCGCTTTCCCCGTTCTTCTTACGGCGATAGTATACCAGTGATGCCACGCCAATGATAATCAACAATATGGTGATTGTTCCAAATACACCTCCGACCACCTTACCCACTGTCGTATCACCTACCACAGTTGATTCGAGAAAAATACAGATATATAATGAGTTACGACATCAACAACCGAAATCGGAACAGGGAACAGTTGTTCAGGCAGAAAACTTTACGAGGTATCCTGTACAACCTAAGTAATGCATTTTGATCAGTGACGTACCGACCTCATCAATAAGAAACTTAAATGAAACTCAGTGCCATTCGATTATGCCACTACAATGTTCAGTTTTAAAATGAAACTTGGTGTAACGTTGACAGTGTTGATATTGATATACATATATTGTTTTAGATCCCTGATTTTCAAAAAGTAAAGTTTAGTAAACACATAAGTATTGGGCAAAATTATTAGAACACCTGCTAAAATATACCAAATTTGATTTTGCTTTGTTTATTAAAAATTTGCTTGATACATCGCATTTTCTGGTCATTATCAGTGAAATTTCGGTATTTTTATATAGCAGAAATTTCAACTTGATATCTTTCTCACATATGTCATTGTACTGATTTATTTTTACTCTGGAACTGTTCCAGCACTTCTGAAGTTCATTGCAACCTGATACCGTTATTATTCATATAAAATCCTTTTTTCTGAACTAGTTATTGATAAACATTACTACCGGTATGTATTTATGCCGATGAACATATTTTGGATGAAGTGTATTTGGAGCTGATTATTGTACAATAACTTATCCTAGTTCCAGTCAAATATTTTCTAGCTTTCGAAATCAGTTGTCAGATCAAGTCCTAATTGTGAATTACTCATAATTCTTTTTCTTTTATTTTCTTTTCCTTTCTTTTTTTTTTTTTTTTTTTTTTTTTGTTTTTGTTTGGTTTTTTGTTGTTTGTTTTTTTGAGGGGGAAATGTGAAATAATTGTCAAAAAACTAGGTTGTAAACTATACGCAACACACTTGGACTTAAACTTCATAATACGAGATTAGCAATACCTTTATCATCACACACAACACTAGCATCCTCGGCATGATGGCAGTTGTTCTCGCCAATACCCATATGGTTACAGTCCGTAAGACGAGACTCTGTTCCTGCGCACTGAACTTCGTCCAGGAAGATGGCTCCCGACCCTTTGCCAAAGTATGCGTCTCCTACAGCCTTCAAGGCACCTTTGAAACCAAGCATTCTGCACACGACCGTCGCGTCCAGCATGTCCCATTGGTCATGGCAAACCGTTCCCCATTCTCCCTGGTGCTGTATCTCTACCCGACCCTCAGCGATACTATTGCCTCCAACGAGACGAACTGAAAGAAAAGATGGATTAGAAAACAGGCAAATCAGGACAAAAAGATAAAGTTCATTTCTGGTCATGACATTGAATTGTGAAGGAAACTGTCTCATAGCAATTGGGAAAGGCCGATTATACAGCAATTAAGAATTGGTGTATGCTGTAAGGTTTTTAGAAGCACGGAAATAATAAGAATGAATTGACTCAATCCTCCTGAGAGCCACATGCACTGCACACAGAAATGTGTATATGGGACTTCACAGAAATGTTCGGCCCGAACATTTCAGCTGTTCCTTACGAACCTGATTAATTCTCTCTTGATTTAAAAATGACTGCACAATGTTGGAAAAAATCAACAGTGCACCTAATTGGTAGCTAGTGTTTGATATATAAATATACAAGCGATGGAAAAACTTCAAACGGTAAATGTTTTGCTTATTAATCGTTCTTATCCATACTTGTACCCTTATAAAAAAAAAAAAATCATCAAGACAGTGGCGTATCTAGGTATTCTGGCGTCCGGGGCAAACTATAAAATCTACGCCCCCCCCCCCCCCCCCCATGCCCAAACTCAGATTAATGATATTAATTTTTAATTTAGATGGCAGTATATGAAAATGAGTTTTTATGCTCATAATCCGGGTTTTTTAGCCCAAATTGGATGGATTATTGTATAAGCGAGGGAGCAACGCGACCGAGCGGCAGATTTTTTTTTTCTTTCCTTTTCTTTTCACCCCTCAAATGGAAATTTCTTATGTATTTTACCGTTAGGAAAAAAAAATCCCAGGGAATAGAGCGACCTAGCAGTAGATTTTTTTTAAAGATTTTGAGCATTCCTATTTGGGGGGCGGAAAATGAATGAAAACCCCGAAGAAATATATTTGAGGAATTTAGCAGGGCAATTGCAAGGCAAATTTATGATTTCTTTCGAATGTTCTATACTTTGAAACTGCTATTTATGCACTTATATCCCATCTGGGGGTGCAAAATTTAACAAGCTTCTGCCTTATGCGGGGGGGGGGGGGCAAAGCGACTAGAGTCAATGAATGGTTAACACTTTAAAGAGCCGTTGGGGGGGGGCAAATAGCTAGATCCTGAACATAATTATGTGAAGGAGCAAAGCGACCGAGCTTTTCAAACCCTATAAAACACCATTTCTTACGCATTTTGTCCTTGACTATAAGACGCAAAATCTATAACCCTCAAAGACCATCAATTTTTTTTTGCATTTCTCCCCCTTTTCTTTCTCTCTTTTGCGTTTTTTACGCCCCTTCAAGTGCCGCCCGGGCACGTGCCCCCTCTGCCCCCCGTAGATACGCCACTATATCAAGGGACCACATCAGCAAAGCGTTAGAGTTTCTTTACTATATGAACATTTATAAACATTACCTGATTACTGTTGTATTCACTTGTTATTACCTGATTATATTAAAACCGTAATATTCGAGGAATTAACCAAGGCAATCAAAAGTTAGTATTTCTCTCGAAAACTGAACCTTTGAAAATGCTTTGTTATGCACATTCGAGGATTTGAGCAAGCAGTCGAAAGTTGCATGGGATTTCTCTCGAAAAACTTGAACATGAAATTAAAGTACGTTGTTTTGTGTAGATTTATGTCATGTATGTAGATAAAGTCAAAGGGTCACTTTTTAAATCATCTATTAATTCTGCCTTTATTTTTTGAGACACAGACAAATATATTTTGCTTAATATCAAGTCCCTCCGACAAAGAAATCTAATATGACAGGCCTTTAAACAAATTGAAGAGCAATGTATTCTTTGTCGAGTAGATATGTAGGTGTATACCATTGGAATAGCATCTGGCACCAGCATCTTTCTCATGACCGCAAGCATCGCTTCTGAATCCTCCATGTAAACAGTCAGCAAGATGGTCTTCTGTTCCTCTGCACCGAACGCCATTCAGAACACTGTCACCAGCACCCTTCCCGAATCTAGCGGAGCGCGTTGCTTCCAAAGCGCCATCGAAGTCGAGCATTCGACATACGACAGTTGCGTCTCTGATATCCCAATCACCATCGCAGATGGTACCCCAGGATCCATCGTAAAGAACTTCCACCCTGCCTTCACCCTCGCCTCCTATGAGTCGAACCTGGAATGGTTCTGTGGTCAGAGACATTACAATAAAGGTTAAAATTAACCAAATCTTTAGGAAATACTCCGCTAAAGAAACTACAGAAATTATGGGAGGTTATGAATATTTTCTGTTTACGGGCAAACGCCCATAAGAAAGGAAAGGTCATACTGGGACAACCTCCCCTCTCTGTAGGCTAGTAGGCCTATAGTGTACGGAGTAGTTGTTAGGTGCATTTTTTTAATTTGGAGGCAGTCGTCCGGGCATTGATAGGTTGTTTTATAGTACCTGTCCCCGAGAAGCATCTGACTCCTGCGTCGTTAGCATGTTCACAGTTATGGACTCCAACTCCTCGATGATAGCAGTCTGCTATCTTATCTTCTGTTCCGTCGCAGCCGACATTATCGAGAAGAATTGCACCAGAGCCTTGACCGTATGCCGCAGCCCCTGGTGCGGCTAATGCTCCGTCAAAGCCAAGCATGCGACAAACGACTTTGGCGTCTTTCAAATCCCATTTGTCGTCACAGATGGTTCCCCAAGAGCCGTCGTAAAAGATTTCTACCCTTCCTTCTGAGTCGTCAGATCCACCGATGAGACGTACTTTGAAGGGATCTGATGGATTAAATTAGTTCAGTACTGTCAGATGATCAAAGGATATAGAAAGAGCTAGAAAGAGAGAAAGGGGGTTAAAATACGAATACAAGATAGTAATCCAGATGTATCCTTTTGCAATAATGCTAAATATAGGTCTACATCATATTGCATCAACTCTATCATTAGATCTGATATTTTTAATAATTATGCAATGGGTTCCAAGTGTCATTTTAAAAGAAAGAGTAGAATACAAAAAAGGTATTTCGCAGGATCTGCCTACCTCCAGAGAAGCACGTGACGCCTGCGTCTTCACTGTGGTTGCAGCTATGTACACCAACACCTCTATGTGAACATTCAGCCAAGTTGTCTTCTGACCCATCACACGTGACATCGTCAAGGAAAATATCGCCTGAACCTGAACCGAAGGAAGCGTTACCTGGCGCAGTCAATGCACCGTCAAAACCAAGCATGCTACAAACAACCGTTGCGTCTTTGAGACTCCAGCCATGGTCGCAGATAGTTCCCCAAGACCCTTTGTACATCAGCTCCACCAGACCCTTAGCATTGTTGGTCCCGCCGGCAAGACGAACGAGGAAAGGAGCTAGACAATAATGGAAGTGTACCCATAATGAAAGTACTTAATAAATTTATTGTTTCTTAAGAAAAGCATTATTGATGATAGTCCAGATTGATGTTCTTGATCATATACAAATATAGTGATGCTTTGGTTATTATTGTGCCCCTGACTACGTTATTACCTGCGCTAATTTAAACGAGTTGAAGGCAGAGCTATCCATACAGAGAGTCCTGACCATAGTCCTGACACTGGAGGTCGCTTCTGATTGGTCAGTCATTTCATGGAGCTTCAAAAAGTTCCCTCTCATAGAGAATGTACGTGAAAGGGGACTATTGGGAGCTCCATGATCCGCCATGTTTTAAACAAAGACCGCGTGTCACAACTCTCTCTATCAACGCGCTCTGGTTGAAGGCAATTAGCCCGTGCGCCATTAATTCAACACAGTGTTTGCATTCATTTTGCACCACTTTGTTTACAGTGTCATTCTTACATGGCGCATCAAAAATCACGCCAGTCGCTGACGCAGTCCTGATTGTCAGTTAAACAAGTGAATGAGTAAATTACGCAATGCGTAATAAATGTCCCCGCCGGAAGTGCAGATCTGTGGAAATTAACTAGCCTGAACCTTAAAACTTCAGTGAAAAACTTTAGTGAATAAAATAATAATGTTACTGCATGCAAAAGAAGAGAATACCAACAATGAATGTATACAACTGAAATATAAAACATGGAAACATTATGAACCTTCAGCCATTTTGAATAAATTTGCATAAATTTGCATGAATAATGAATTTCAAAATTCTGTGTAGAAGTTTGGAAGCCCCCACCCAGCCCTATCAGATAAAACAATCGGAATCAAAATCCGATGTGAAATAGAGGAGAAGTAGCATTTTTCGTCAATTTTGAATAAATTTGCATAAATTTGCATAATTAATGAATTTCAAAATTCTGTGTAGAAGTTTGGAAGCCCCCACCCAGCCCTATCAGATAAAACAATCGGAATCAAAATCCGATGAGAAATAGAGGAGAAGTAGCATTTTTCGTCGATTTTGAATAAATTTGCATGAATTTGCATAATTAATGAATTTCACGATTCTGTGTAGAAGTTTGGAAGCCCAAACCCAGCCCAACAAATAAAACAATCGGAATCAAAATCCGATGTGAAATAGAGGAGAAGTAGCATTTTTCGTCAATTTTGAATAAATTTGCATAAATTTGCATAATTAATGAATTTCAAAATTCTGTGTAGAAGTTTGGAAGCCCCCACCCAGCCCTATCAGATAAAATAATCGGAATCAAAATCCGATGTGAAATAGAGGAGAAGTAGCATTTTTAGTCAATTTTGAATAAATTTGCATAAATTTGCATAATTAATGAATTTCAAAATTCTGTGTAGAAGTTTGGAAGCCCCCACCCAGCCCTATCAGATAAAACAATCGGAATCAAAATCCGATGTGAAATAGAGGAGAAGTAGCATTTTTCGTCAATTTTGAATAAATTTGCATAAATTTGCATAATTAATGAATTTCACGATTCTGTGTAGAAGTTTGGAAGCTCTCACCAAGCCCTATCAGATAAAACAATCAGAATCAAAATCGGCCAAGAAATGACGGAGAAGTAGCATTTTCTAACATTTGAGCACACACGGACAGACGGACGGACGGACACACACACACACACACACACACACGCACACACACGAACGGAGCCCGTTTCATAGTCCCCTCGCGAACTTCGTTCGGCGGGGACAATAACATGAATAATGACTCTTGTTGTTGCAACAGGCATTGTGGATTATGGCAGTAATCAAACAACTCGTGTCTCATCAGAGCATGTACGGCTGTGGTCATCTAACACAAAATTCCTTTTCTCAAAATTTCAATTTAACCGAGTTCGTCGAGTTCTGAAACGAATGTTCCTGTCACTGCCCGTAAGCGGGGCAAAGTTCAGGTCGAAATTGGTATTAATCATTAAATATCATTGTTTGCCCAGCATGAGTCAGTACTGTTATGTTCTGAGAAAAAAACACACATCTGAAGGCCTTCTAGCCCGCCCTCATATCTAGTTATTACGAGGAAGCATGTATTATCGTGTTATACTAAAATATATAGTAAACATGTAAAGCCGTACCTTTTGAATAACAAATGGCACCAGCATCCTGAACATGATCGCATTCTCCAACTGGGGTTATCTGTTTTGGGCAATCTAGGAGATGATCTTCTGTTCCAACACAGTCGTAATTACCATAGCTATTTCCAGAGCCCTGCCCGAAGGTAGCATTGCCAGGCGCTGCCAAGGCTCCATCAAAGTCCAGCATTCTGCAGATAACCCTAGCGTTGTTCAGACTCCATCCGACATCACAAACGGTTCCCCGATTTCCATTAAGGACGATCTCCACTCTACCCTCTGCAGGTGTAGAGCCATCAACGAGGTAAACCTGGAAACTATCTGATATTGGAACAGAGAGAGAATACCTTCGAACAACAACAACCAAAAAAAAATCGTCTTGCCAAACGCACTGTACAACGACTTATCATTAACATTCATAACTATTGTTTATGATGTAGTACAGGGAGCCTGAAGCTAAAGCTACAGTCTACGCTGTAAAAAAAATAACTGTAAAACTACAGGTTTTCTGGCCCTTGAAATTACAAGTTATTGCCGTTATTTCAGTTCTACAGTCTTTTTCCTGTAAAACAACAGCAAGTTTGTTGGTTTACCGGAAATTAGCATATATTTACAATCGACCGACATAAACACTGTTAAAAAAACATTTTCTCATACTTTAACAAGTTACCCTGTTAAATTACCAAATATTGGGGAAAACACTTATATGAATATTCATGAATTTTTAGTAGCGTATGGTTTGGGGTTGCCCGATTTACTCCCTGTCACCAAAGGCTTAAAAAACTATAAGGGGTATATAAGAGATTGCACTAACTGAACTAACTGGAAAGGATAGGTCTAGGGTAAGATAGATTAAGATAGAAATTAGGATAAGTTAAAGCAGGATAGGTTACACTGTAAAAAAAAAAAAAAGTAATTGTAAAACTACAGATTGCCTGGCCCTTGGGACTATAAGGTATTTCAATCTACAATCTTTTTCCTGTAAAACAACTGCAAGTTTGTTGTTTTACCGGAAATCAGCATATATTTACTATCGCCCGACATAAAACACTGTTAAAAAACATTTTCTCATATTTTAACAAGTTGCCCTGTTAAATTACAAATCGTTTCCATTGTTCCCTTTTAATTGACATAGATTTTCCTGTTAGAAATTAAATTTCCAACTATTTTAACCGAAAAACCCCGGAAATCTGTTGTTTTTTGTACATGTACTGTGGAAAAACGGGCATTTCCGGCATCCTGACTGCCAGGAAATTTCCCGTGAAAAAACGGCAAATGTTTTTTTTACAGTGTAGCATTTCCTTCATCAGGAACAGTTGTTTAAAGCAGAAAATAAAAATAGGGTTTCACGCATTACAAATAGATTTCTTTTTCACACGCAAAATCATTCATTTTTCAAACAATGCATTTTATTTCTCAAGCCCCACCTTTGTCTGGGCTGCATATAAAGAAATCGACAGAAAAATCATTTTTAACCCGTATCTCACTTGAGGGACAGTGATACGAATGAAACAACACGAGTCTACCTACTGTTTATATTGTATCAAATGCCGTCAGCTAAGGACAACGTCTCTAAAAAAATATGACTTTCTGCTGTCCATATGGTATCAAGTGATATTTTTCTGAGGACCACATTTCCAAAGATATTAATATCTGCTGTCTATGCATGCAGTATGCCATCTCTGTGAAAACGAAGTTCTGGGAAATGTGTAAAATATTTTGTGAGCTTTCTCATTATTTTTATGTCAGTTTGGAAGAATATCATACTAAAATGGCTCGTTGAAAAATATTGCTCTTCAAATGCTCTCATATATGAATTTTAATGAGAAATAGCTGAAATGTTCGGGCCGAACATTCATTGCAGGTGTGTGTACAGTCCCACATACACATTTCTGTGTGCATTACATGTGAGCTGCGGTGAGAATGGACCAATTTCTCGTCATTCTGATGATTCCAAAGCCTCACAGTTTACACCAATTCTTATGTAGACATGGTAGACTTTTCCCATCTGCTTTGAGACAGTTTCTTTCACAATGTAATTGCATAAAGAGAACTCAACTTTATCTTTAAGATACAGCTTTCAACTCCCCATACAGTATCAAATGTCATCTCTGTGAAGACGAAATCTCCTAGGATATCGCTTTCCACACTCCATACAGTATCAAATGCCATCTCTAGAGACGAAGTTTCCTAAGATACAGTTTTCCACTCTCCATACAGTATCAAATTTTTGCATAGCAAAAACTTATTTTAAAAAACATATATATATATATATATATATATATATATATATATATATATATATATATATGCGTGTGTGTGTGTGTGTGTGTGTGTGTGATACAAATATATATTTTGAAGATCTTAAACTGATAACAACAAAAATAATAGGTATTAGGCGAATGATAGTTTGACAAATTATGATAAATGTACATCCCCACCTCCCCCCCCCCCCCACCCCCTTTCATGTTCATTAGCCTACATCACTCCACTTAAGATGAATAAAAAGATTAAAAGTATTTAGAACTTCGGATGCTAACAACTGAACAAAATGCCACTAGTTGACGGTTGTTTTGCAAATACTAATGAATTTCATAATTTCGTCTGTTTTACCAAAAGAAATAAAAGTAATATTGTAGTGTGAAAATATCTCCTAACTTAGGACCTAGAATTATAAATACCTTTATGCTATGCATGAGGAAATTGAAAAGTTTGAGGAAATAAATTTTATGTTAATAGATAGGGGATTTAGGGCCTATCGAAAGCACTGATATGTAATTTATCTATTGTGATGCTAATGTAAGGTTATAAGGGTGTTCTGTCACCATTTATCAGATCATAATTTTGTTTCACAATTTCATCGATGAGCCTGGCAATCCTGATCTAACAGTTCTTTTTTTTTTATAATAATATTAGATTCAAAATCGTCCTTTAAAAGCAGAGCAATGGTGCAAATAACCATTGCATTAAGTAAACATAGCGCTAACACTGTTTTGCCAAATTGCAAACTTCGTCCCGTTGGTTGAATAGCAAATCAGAAATTTTTTAGAGAATATATATATATATATATATATATATATATATATATATATATACATATATATATATATATATATAATGAGAAAGGAATGATAGAATAATGAGGTGGTAGCTTATATCAAAGTTCCCCATAGAGCTGTCCTCCCTTTTAAAATTTTTTTGCAAAGGTTGAGAAAATGTCTCCGCCGAGAATCGAACCCGGGTCGTTGGCTTATAACACCATTACCACTAGACCACGGAGACGGGCCAGTAGATTCGGCGACACCAGATTCAGTTGACCGACAGATTAACAAATCTTCAACCTCATTTCAGATTTCAGATTTAGATTTTATTTCATTACATTTTCATTTTTCAAAGTATATAACAATAAGTATTATGAAACTGACAATATTCAAAATAATTGACAACACAACTTAGTGCATAAACATTTTTCGATCATTACAAGCAAAACAAAGTGCATTAAGTTTAAGTTGTGAGAGAGAAAAAAAAAGTAACATCAATGAAGACTACGTAAGATTAATTTTATGAAAATGAGAATAAAAACAGAGACCAGCTTAGAAGCAGAGCTTGTAGAAGCGCTGGTCCCTGGCAAAAAATAAAGCATGAATACAGTACATAAAAAGAACTAGACTGGGCAATCATGCATAAAATGCCCAATAAAAGGGGAAAAAAGAAGACAGATACATGGCCATGGAAAGCAAACAAATTATAAACATAACACACTTGCTATCGAAGAGAAAGCACTGAGAAATATTGTAAACACAAAAAGCTGGAAATAGTAATAGGAAAATAGTAACGTTTTAAAGAAGTAAACTTTACAAAAGACGGAACAAGAATGACAAAGTAGCAGGTGGGGGTTAGGACGGGAGGGTGGGAAAAGGACAAGATCTAGAAGGTTTCATTTCGTCTATAGATTTTGCTACACAGGTAAACAACAATCGTCATCAGGATCACTGAGGGATCAATGTTCATAAAAAGCAATAAGTGATTTTTTCAATTTACGTTTGAGCGTACTTAAACTTATACTGTCTCGTATATTTAAAGGGAGGGAATTCCAAAATTTAGGAGCAGTAAATGAAAAAGTATTCTGGGTTAATGCTGTACGAGTTCTTGGCAAGTGATACAGATTGATTTGTCTAGTGGGATAATGATGGATTTCATTATTTACTGTAAATATATTATTGAAGACAGTGGGCAATTCGTGGTTATGATACTGAAACATAAGTACAGCAAGATTGAGGCGATAAATATCATAAATTTTTAGTACATTATTAGAGTGAAACAGACCATCTGTGTGGTGGCGATAATTAACATTACTTATAATTCGCATAGCATTTTTCTGTAATAAAAAAACTCTAACAGGCATGCCGCACTGTTTCCCCATGCTAATATTCCATAATTAAGATATGGTAAAACCAGTGTGGAGTATAGTGATAAAAGAATATTTGGCGGAAAAGACCATTTGAGTTTATTAATCATACCAATGTTTCTGGATATCAATTTACATACATTATCAATATGATGCTTCCATGAAAGTTTATTATCTATTATTGTGCCTAGAAATTTTGTTTCAATCACCTTCTGTATTTGTGTATTATCTATTAAAATCGGATGAGGTAGTTCGTTAAAAGTATTACTAAATAACATGTAATTTTTTTTTTCTAGATTTAGTGATAACTTATTAGCCTTAGTCCATATTGCAACTGAATCCAGTTCCGAATTAATCACATTACATAAAGTTTCTAGGCTTTTATGCGAAAAAAATAGATTAGTGTCATCTGCATACATAATAAAAGTCAATGAATTTGATGATCTATGAAAGTCATTTATATACAAAATAAAAAGTAAAGGGCCTAGAATAGAACCCTGTGGAACACCACAATTAATATTTCTTAAATGCGACATGCAATTTTCAATACAGACATATTGTTGTCGTTCGTATAAATAATTTCGAAACCAGTCTGAAACAATGCCCCTTATGCCATAATGTGAAAGTTTGCTTAAGAGAATTTCATGATCTATAGTGTCGAATGCCTTAGAGAAGTCTAAGAACATTCCTATTGTGTGGGTACCATTATCAATAGAACTTGTAATATTATTAATCAGAGACAGGAGAGCATGTGTTGTATTATGGTGTTTTCTAAATCCGAACTGAGATTCATGTAAAATATCATAATTATTCAAAAAAGCCATTGTACGAGTAAAAACTACTTTTTCAAGTATTTTGGAAAAGGTGGTTAACAAAGATATTGGCCTGTAGTTTGACAACGATAAGGGGTTACCCTTTTTAAAAATAGGGATTAATTCCTTTGTAAGGGGAAGGTGAGTTTTTCTACAATGATAGGCTTATAATTTACATACACATGTACACACTGTGAAATTACCTTCTCGAGGCTCTCAAAAGCAATTTTACAGGTTTTGGGTATCATATTGTGTTTCTCAAGGGTCCATTAATTTTTATTCTTTACATAAACGACATCTTCAGATCAACGGCAACATTAACTTTAGTTCTTTATGTCGACGACACGAATATTTTATGTAGCGGATCTAATCTGACCTCACCGTGCAGTAATTTTGATCAACAGCTATAACCCTTGTATGCGGGTGGTTTAAGGCTAATGAATTGCCTGTCAATTTGAAACTAACAAGAAAAACATTGACTTAGACAGCATTTCCATATATCTCGACAACGTACTACTACCTAGGGTTGAAAGCACAAAATTGCTAGGTGGGCACATTGATACTTCTATGTCTTGGAAAAAACATAAATCTTGAAACAGAAAGCAAGTCTCGAAAAAAAAACTGGCATCATTTCTATACTGCGACACATTTTACCAAACAACATCCTACGTATGCTTTATAATTCTCTTATCCTACCATATCTATCATATTGCAACCTAGCCTAGGGGAACTCTGCAACCTCCAAATTACACAAACTAATCACTCTACAAACGAAAATAATTCGTATAGCTACAGGTACTGCTCCCCGTTGTCATGTCGACCATTTGTTCAAACAATTTAACATACTAAAATTTAGCGATATCAATAAAGCATATTTATGTACAGATATACAAACAGTTTATTTCCTGACGAATTTTGTAACCTCTTTCAATTAAATTTTACTCTTCGTAAATACGAAACCAGAAACGCAAATCACATCCATCAACCCAAGCACAGAACCTTATTATTCCAACATAACATCCGGTACTCGGGACCTAAGCTGTGGAACGTTATCCCAGACACAATAAAATACTCCGCATCTCTTTCCAGCTTCTCCATGAGGATGAAAAAACATTTACCTTCATCTTACAAATAATATGGTTTAAGACACTTCCCCACCCTGCACTGGGTCTATTCTCTCCCTTTCTTCTCGCTGCTTCTTCGTGAATATTTCTCTTTCCCGTACTCCTTTTATGTTGCACCTCCATTCCTCCCTTTTTTTCTCTTCCACCCCCCCCCCCGTTTTTTTTTTTTTTCCTCTCTTTCCTTTTTCTTTTTCTCCCTCCAATCAAGCTCAGCGGTATAGAAATGTTATCTTTTTCTTCTTTTTTTGTATGTAGTTATTTTCTTTTTATTATTTATAATGTATGTACTAAGGGCACCCTCGCCCCAAGCTTTTGCTTTTAGAGGTGTGTCCTCCAACTATGCATGTACCACATGAATGTATATTTTGTCATCTTTTTGTTTAAAATAAATGTACATTATTTTGTTCGTTTAGTACTTGGTACATTTATATTGAAAAGTTGGAAATAAATGTCATTAAAATTGAATTTGAAATATAAAGACAATCTTTATTTCCTGTGAAATGACCTTCTCTAGGCTCTCAAAAGCAATTTTACAGGTTCGGATACTATACAAAGATAATCTACTTACAATGTTTTGATACATGTACTTTTTACACGTGAATTTTTCTTTCTCCGTTTCGATTTACAAATTAATGTAAACTGGCAAAAAGCTGCCAATGATAAGTGCGGTTTAACACACTTTTTCGTCGAAAATGGGTAGAAAACGTACTCATATATTACAGATCCCCCAAATTTACCAAAGCTTATTTTGGTTACAGCCTTGTAAATGAGATATATTTACCATGTTTACATGATTACTTTCATTAGTAATTAACTTTAAATATTTATCCAGTATTCTTGCAGTAACAGTCCAAAGATGTCTCTTTGCCACTCTTTTCAACTAGTCCCACATATATAGGCTATTTACGGTTCTGGGACGGAAACTAAGCTCACGTAGGCTTTTATTTCATGTTACATGACATTAATTTCGCAGCTGTTGATCCTGTATCATGTAGCATGAATATACTACTCGTCATTGAAAGAAATATACGAAGAAGGTTAAATTATTCCAATGGTATGGCATGTTCGGTCTTTGGACCCTAAGCCTAAACAGCTTGTCTTGGACGAGTTGAACAGGGAAGTCTTAACAACCTCCTTGAACATTATTTTGCGCTAGAATACTGAATGGACATATCAAATAATGATTCTTCTGAAATTCATTAGGGGAATATATTACATTTAAAAGTAAATAAGTAAAATTATGGCTACTTTGGACACATTCAGTGTATGCTTTGTTTTTCCTTTGATTTTGAACAGAAAAGTCAAAATTACATAAATAATTGGTATGTCATTTTTCATCAGTTGTGGGTATCCAACCAAGCTCACACCTGAATGTTTCACAACATATCATATATAAAACATGTAATGTATAATCAAACCTTTATCAAATTTGCCAGTGCCTCATAAATCCAGGATGTATCGAAACTTTTGACCAGCATTATGTATATGAAGAGTTTCATTCCAAAAGGGACTAAATCCATTTCTGTCATTTTCGAATAAATCAATGCTTATGGGGTGTTTTTTAATCTACCACTTTTCCTTGTTCACTATTAAATCATTTGGGTATATAAGACTATTGCCTAAGACTATTCTTCTTCTTCTTTCGTATGGCGTTTTGCAGCTAAAGTCACAAATTATTAGACCATTGAAATGATTTTAAAAATATGGCAATAGATTTCGATTTTTTAAGAAGGTTTATTAATTCAATTTTCTTGGATTTAATTCCTTTTGGAATGAAATTGTTTTCGATCGTCTTTTGGGGTGTTTAAAACAACTTTATCCTGTTAAATTTATTAGGAAACACATTAATATTTCTAGCAGATTATAAATTTCATCCTTTAAAACTGTTTTTTTGTTAATACAGAAAAATCTCTAATTTGACTCTTTTCTTTTTAAACATTTTTTTCTTCAAGTTATTATTTTGGGGGTTTTAATTTCAAAAGGGATTGAATTTTAAAAAATTCATAAAAGAATTTTTTAATTTTGCACTGATGATCCAAATGAGTACATGGAGTAGGTGCACTACACTTGCAAACATCTTAATACAAAGCTTAAGGGAACACGGTATAAATGAACAAATTCATAATTACCATAGTAAATTTAGTCCCTTTTGGAATGAAACATAAATTCTGAGCGAAATTTTTTGTCAACTTAAAAGAAAGAAAAAAATTGATGCAGTATAGTACATTTGATCCCCATGTGTGAGATATGCACATTTATCTTCATATTCAGACAGTTTTGGTTTTAAAAAATGGATTTAGTCCCTTTTTTCAGCTAAGCTCTTCGTATAATTATAAATATTATGTTATTGTGTGAAAGAGATAAATGCCATTTGATTTTCACCATCGGTTGTGCTTCCAAGGGTACCAAACTGTACGGAGAGCTTAGGCAACATTTGAAAGGCAGCTCCAATGAAACTGAGTCAACGGTTTATGCTCAAAGTTGCACGTTGCGATACACGGTCACAGGGCGACAATGGGCGATTAAGTATGTAGACTATATTGTGCTAATTCGGATAGAATAATTATGGTACTATAATAGTACTATGTGCGTCCCATGCAAGTAGCTGAAACCCTTATGAAAATATTGGGTTTATGGTTTCTATATGTTTTTAATCTTATATCTCATCAGGGGCCCGTTGCACAAAACGCAACTTTATTTTCAGCCAATCAGAAGTGCGCATTAAGGACTTGCATTTGATTTTGTTCAACGGGCCCCAGCTAAAAAAGAAATGGGCCAGTAGAACTGAGAACGTCTCTACAGTGCCCTCAGAAAAGTTTACAGTTGGAAAAAGGTCTTCCCAAATAAATACTTTTATAAAAGATATAAGATGGATAGCTTCTTCTATGAAATGACACCCAAAAAATGTTACGATATACCATACGTGATTGAGCGAAAGCTACTTTTGCGAAAGAGTGCAAAATTCAGACTTGTATTATTTTTTGTTCTGGATATTATCAACATAGTTGAAAACCGTTAAAAGTTGACAGCTGGAAAAAGTCTCCCAACAAAGTATTTGAAAATATTTTCCGGAAAATTACATACATGTGGATAGTTTAGGGTCTCGTCGATCATATGACACAAAAACATCTCACGATATTTTAGGTTTGGTTGAGTAAAAGCCACTTTAGGCCACCGCACACCTTACGATCGGTCTGCGATTCGATTTATGAAATAAATCGCTATGGCATCAAATATTGGCATTTCAACAAATGAAATCTACCCTAATCAGGTTCTGAAAAGTAATATGAATACTAATCATAGGGTTTTGGTGAGCTGTCAGCTTTCTACAGGGAATAAGGGCAAAATTAGTTTCTAATCGTAGGCAGTCGTACGATTTTAATGACGTCAGTACGACTCGGAGCCGATGTGGCCATTCCACCGACTAGAATAACTCGGCAAAGGCCGTATTATCGATTTTACTATCTGTATGACTATTCAGATCCTCAATCAAAAATATTTTTCGTTTTTAAATGATTTTTCAAATGATATTTCATTTTCTTCTGAAATCGGATCACATACCGATCGCAAGGTGTGCGGTGGCCTTTAGAAATGTTTATATTCTGATCATTAAAAGACAAATAACTGCCTTTTAGTGGATTCGTGATGGTTTAGTGGTAGAACAATGGTCTCGTACCCGAGGTCCTTAAAAAAAACCCTCAATTACCAAGTCCCTCGGATAGCACTTAAAGCCGTAGGTCCATTGCTGCCTATTTCCAAGCGTATAATTGCATTGCCCACTAAACCGTCAAAGGACAAAGATGTGATAGGCCTATATATCATAATTTACTAAACCAACTTTTTTAAAAGCGCTCATGACAAGGCAGTTGTGTGATATTCAGCGGTTCTTACCGTATGAATTTGAGGTTGATTCGCTTCCCACGATATACATTTGGTTTAAATGCAGCACAAGAAAAAGAAGAATAAAACCTTGCAAAAATGCCATCGGTGAAAATTTTTGGTCGCAGAACTGGTTGCTTAAAAAACGAAATTACTGATCTGACATCTGAGTAACAGGAAAGTGTGAGTGTTCAGGTAGTGTGCGCAGGGTATACGCATCGTAATCGCTGATTTAATGTGCTGATTAACGTCTCAGTGGCGCAAATCCATTTTGAAATTGGGGGGGGGGGGGACATTCGCCTCCAAAATTCTCTGACAAGCAAAAAAAAAAAAAAAAAAAAAAAAAAAAAAGGTTATTCAAAAAGGTGGGGGGACAATCGCCTCCAAAATTCTCTGACAAGCAAAAAAAAAAAAAAGAAGGTTATTCAAAAAGGTGGGGGGACATGTCCCCCTGTCCCCCTGGATTTGCGCCCATGTAACGTCTGCACAACATATTTCTCCTAGCTCCTCCCACACTAACATGTTGTTTATCATCTTAGGTTTACTCATGGCTATACCTATAAAGTATGCTTTAATACTAGTAATGGTGGCTTCTTGTACAGCGCTCATGTCCATCAAGTCGTGACGCTCCTGGCGTTCCAACATTATTACCCGGCTATAGCTTGGCGACCACATAATGTAGGGCTCTTCCATATCGGGTACCCATTTACACCTGGGTAGAGAGCGGCAAATATGGATTGATGTCTTTCCACAGGACGTTAGTGCCACGGGCTGGGATTCGAACCCTGAACCATTTGATTGAGAGTCAAGTGAATGAACCACTGTACCACGACACCTCTAGTTATGCTCTTGCGGATCCCAGGGTGAAAACGCCCCCACCCCCTCCTCTTGAAAGGGGAAGGAAAGTCAAAGAGATTAAAAAGGGGGAATTTTTTTAATGACCCCCTCCCCCCACCTCCTACCCCTTATTCGCCACAGTGCTTTTTTCTAACCTCTTTGTAGCTCATGAAAATGATACTCAGTCAGACCGCAGGTCGTATGCAAATGAGCAAAAAGGGCTGATTTTATTTCCAGTGCCTGAAATTGCACACTCTCCTTGTTGCCAGTGGGCTGTTTTGCATGGTCATATTCAAAGTTAATTAAATCAAGAAATATTAATGCTATGCTCATCAAATTTTCTGGAAAGATAGATGGATAGTTTATCAATGCAGACATACCCTGTTTCAGTTATAATTCAAAGAATAAGTAGTTGAAAATAAGTGATAAAATAGTGACACAAAATACTTTTCCTTGTAAGATTTCAAGTCAATAAAAGACATATAAAAAGTATATGAGCCACTATTAAAATGCATATGTATGGAAGCGTTGAAGTTTCATCTTTTACATTATCATATTCAAAACATCCATACATTTATGACAGGGTCAGGATCCAGCAATATTCAACCCAAGTACATAATTTATCCTTCAAATTGTCAAGACCACAGAATCCTAGCACTGTGATTGGCTGGCGAGGCCACCCTGCAAGATTATGGCGCGATATTTGAAACCACATGCCACCTGTTGGGTGAACTCTTGACCTCTTGTGCAAACATGGTCCTGGCTGTGACAAACATGTTGATCTATTTTGGGGAAAGGGCTTGTGAAGTAACCAATCAGAGAGCTGGAATCAACTGTTTGAAGGATACAATGTGTACTTTGGTTACATTTTGCTGGATCCTGACCCTGTCATTAAGTGTACATACATATTATTTCAATATTTGT
The DNA here is from genome assembly GCA_025618425.1 of Heliocidaris tuberculata. Lineage (NCBI taxonomy): Eukaryota > Metazoa > Echinodermata > Echinoidea > Camarodonta > Echinometridae > Heliocidaris > Heliocidaris tuberculata. The sequence goes on from CM046841.1 coordinate 449,853, forward strand.
AAAGTATAGATATTGCCCTTTACACTCATGTCAAATTCAGCCTGGCTCATAATAAAACTATGTGAGTTTTTTACAGGTTTACTTTTCATTTCATTTCCATTTTTTGCTCATAAAATAACATTATTTTTCACCAATTTTTTCACATTTTTCATAGACAAATAGAGTATGTCATGAATCTCATATTCCTCCTCTTTTATTTGATGTATAAATCATGAGAATCAGTAAATGTTAACCAGTCCATTCAATCATTTGGAAATCAGATGTTCCCAGGGATTCCTGCTCATTATGTATTCAGAGACTGACCCAGTCAAGCAAAACTGGAAATAAAATAGAGCACTTTTGGGGGACCTGCGGTTTGACTGTGATTCACCATTCTCAACTGAAACCAAAACCTTACTTCCCTGTATTCATCTGACTCTGTCATATCATTAAGCGTCACTTATAGATGTATCTAACATACACACAATCCTTTTACTTACACTTCAAAAACATAAACTTTTCTTTAAAAATACATAGTGAATGAAAGTTTACGTTACGTTAGCGTTGCGTTGTAACGTTTGTACAAGCAATGAGGGAGCACTGGCATGCATCGTGGAGGGGGGGGGGGGGGGGATTTTACAGATGAAATGCAAATTAACAAGTTCGACGAATAGGAAGAGGGTATAGGAAGGGTATTGTCATCTTCCTTTCACGTTCTTCTCCTTCTCCTTTCTTTCTTTATCTTTCTATGTTTTCTTTTCTTTCTTTTTTCGCTAAGCGATTTGGTGTATAATTATGCCCACCTGTAGAGCTCTACGTACGTATAACGTTTCTCTCTCTTACTCTCTCACTCACACCCACACACGCTCTCTCTCACACACACACACACACACACACACACTCTCTCTCTCTCTCTCCCCCCCCCCCCTCTCTCTCTCTCTCTCTCTCTCTCTCTCTTTGGTTGTCAACCATCAGGGTCAAAGTAATGAGCAGTGTAGGTAAAAAGAGGCAATAGGGTGTCCTAAAAATCATCTTCGGGGGGGGGGGGGTTAGGAACTAGTTTCCAGTAAAACTGCGCCCCATAGTTCTTGATTTGCTCTTGCGTACCATACATACTATTGGTCGGACTATGGAATAATACATACAATAGTCGAATCAAAGATAAATCGATGATCTTAATGGCCCTTTCATTTTGTAAAATTTTCCATTTTATATATCTTAACCATTCATACTTCTCTTGTTAACATAATCTGTAATCGTCATGATTTATGTCTTTTTGAATGCAGTTTTAAATTGTTATATAAATAATAATAGTGATAATGATGATAATAATGATAATGATAATAATGATAATAATGATAATAATGATAATAAGACACATTTCTAAAGCGCCTAATACTATGTTTTAAGCAGCTATTAGGCAAAGCATTGTCTTTTTAACCCAATAGAGAGCTGGAACACCAATATTACAAGTGTGCATATTACATTATAAAACAATGAAATAGATTCTTACATTAATCATGACAGATAAAATAAAGACATTTATATATTGTGTTAAGGGCTTAGAGGGAAATGAATAAGTGGGTTTTTAACAAAATTTTGAAAGTGTGTAGGGATGAAGCATCTTGGATATGGGGAGAGAGGCTATTCCACAATTTCAAAGCTCTGTCAAATATATTGCGAAATTATTCTTAACATGCTCAATGTAGCCTTTGAGTGCAAAGCATAGCCGAAACAAAACTATAATTGCATTTAATTTAATCTAATTTAGTGACTCGGGAGGGATGTCAAAACTTATACAATAGAAGCTGGTTGCCGATTAAAAAAAAAAATTAATAAATAAAGAGGGGTGCGCTTGTTACATCCCCCTCCCCCTGCCCCCGCACCCACAGCCCTGATTCGCCACAGTACTTTTGCTCTAACGTCTTTGTCGCTTACGAGAGTGCTATTGATTTGCTATTAACCATTCTCAACTGAAACAAGAAACAGAAAAATGTAACCATTGTTTCGCTCTTTTTGTCAAAGATTTAATTGAACTGACAGTCAAGATTAAGTTGAATACTAGATACAATGAAATAGTTGACAGATAACATGAAAAGCCTTGCGTTTGTGATATTGAATTGATGTGGTTATTTTTGTTCTAAAAGGACCACTGAGACCGAGTTTCTCTCAAATTTGCACACATCGCAAGATATTATTCTACTGTTTTATCTCAAATATTGTTGTATCTCCACACTTAAAGGGATTGATTAACTTTGTGAAAAATTTTGAAGTCATCTCAAATGCCAGTCAATTGTGTGCAATCCTCTAACTACATATATAATTAAGGATATGTGAAAGTATGAGAGAAAATGGAACCCGTTTACTATCCTAAAAAAGGAAAAAAAGCTAGCGATTGCTAGCGCAAGTCGCTCGGCTTCTTCGCTGCCCTGCAGTCACAAAAACCAAGCACCAGCGCTTGGCAATTTCAGAGCGGGTTTCCAGCCCGTACGGTATTCTGTGATAGAGCGATACCAACCGTAAGAGTTCAATAGGGTTCGGTGGTACTCTATCCCGACATCAATGTTCAATCGTAAATATCTTGATATATAAACGACCGATCAGCTTATAAAACTCAGGCGATTCTTGTTTGACCTAAAGGTTTGCAATTATGATTACAGCATTAGCTGGAACAGTGATTTTTTTTTCAATCCTGGGCAAAGTTAATCAATCCCTTTAATTAAGATAAAATTGGTATTCTGAAAATTGTAACTTTGTTCACTCTGCGCATGATCCTAATTTACATATGTGCGCTGAAGATAATATCATGAGATAATTGGTATTCTGAAAATTATCTTATCTTTTGTTGTATCTTATCTTTAACTACAACAAAACTTACAACAGCTTCTAGCTGTTGTATCTCATGATCTCGGCAATTTTTCTAGCTCAGAATCAGACAATACATACTCGAATAGCAAGATGGAGACTGTGTATGATTCAAGATCTCACAGAGAAGACATTTTGAAGAAATTACAGGTGGAATTCGATGATTTTACATCAATATGTGACTTGGTTCGAGTAGAAGAGGGTGGGTCATTATGTTAATTAATTGCAGTCGAATAGCGCATGGCGCATTATAAAACGCGTAATTTAATAACTACGCCCGAAATTGATATACGCGCAAAGCCCATCCTTATATGTTTGACATCAGGGGTTCTCCTATTGGTTAACCTACCTATATAAAATCCATCTTGATTGGTAAAGTGTCGAAAAATGGGCGTGTCAAAGATGATATAAAGGCGGTCCTTATTTTCAGAATACCAACTTACAACAATATTAGCGAGGTATTATCTCCGGAAGATACAACAAAAGTTACAACAAAAGTTACAACAAAAGTTACACAATTTTCAGAATACCATCCCAGGAACTGAGCAAGGCAATGGAAAGTTAGGATTTCCCTCGAAATTTAATGAACCTTTGAAAGTGCTATTTTATGCACTTATCCTTTTGGGGAGGAATATCTTGATGGACTTTATAGGCCAGCGGCGGTATTCTGAAAACTGTTTTATCTCTAATATTGTTGTATCTCCACACTTAAGGTAAAATTGGTATTCTGAAAATTGTTGTAACTTTTGTTGTATCTTTTGTTGTATCTTTGTTCACTCTGCGCATGATCCTAATTTACATATGCGCGCTGAAGATAATATCATGAGATAATTGGTATTCTGAAAATTATTTTATCTTTTGTTGTATCTTATCTTCCATGGTAACTACAACAAAACTTACAACAGCTTCTGGCTGTTGCATCTCATGATCTCGGCAATTTTTCTAGCTCAGAATCAGACAGTACATGCTCGAATAGCAAAAAGGAGGCTGTGTGTGATTCAATATCTCATAGAGAAGACATTTTTGAAGAAATTACAGGTGGAATTCGATGATTTTACATCAATATGTGACTTGGTTCGAGCAGAAGAGGGTGAGCTATTATGTTAATTAATTGCTGTCCCTTATATAGCGCACGGCTCATCATAAAACGCGTAATTTAATAACTACGCTCGAAATTGATATACGCGAAAAGCCATTCCTTATGTTTGACATAAGGGGTTCTCCTATTGGTTAACCTACCTATATAAAATCCATCTTGATTGGCAAAATGTCAAAAAATGGGCGTGTCAAAGATAATAAAGGCGGTCCTTAGAGAGATAATATCTCCTTAAAACAATTTTCAGAATACCAACTTACAACAATATTAGCGAGATATTATCTCCGGAAGATACAACAAAAGTTACAACAAAAGTTACAACAATTTTCAGAATACCACCCCAGGAGACTGTCCCGAAATAGTCACCCCCATTTTACATATGAGATTTGACCCTTTAAAGTTACTAAGCCCATCCATGTCATTCACAAAAAGCTTGTCAGCTCGAACGAAGCCGCCGGGTTTGGGCCCCCGCGAGCCCACAAAAAGGGCCCGAAATTCGGGTCGATTTCGACCCATCTAACATATGCGCCAAACTTTGTCAGAAGGAATGTGTGTGACTATACATTACCAAATCACAAGCACTGACAAAATTTCCCGTCGGGATGGGTTGTCTGACAGCCCCTAAAAATTTGGGCAAATTTTTCCCCTTAGGGCCCATGGACCAAATTTTGTCAGAATGAAAAGATATGGGTGTACATTACAGCAATATATAAGAACTGACAAATATTTCCATCGGGTGTAAATCTATTATACGTCTATGGGTGTAACAGTGTAACACGCCCCTGAAAAAACACCAAAGTGACCCTAAACCAATCTTTGCTGCCCAAAATGCTCTGGATGTAGAGAAAACCCATTTTGGCATTACAGTACAACTTTAATAACTCCAGTGTCTTATTCAATTCAGATCAAATTTACATTGTACAATCTTTAGTATTCTATCTTTCTTGGGGTGCAATTTGGTGTCAACTGATCATTTCAATAATAAGTTATTAAATTGTGAAAATTGTATTTTTCTCAAAAGTAATCAAATGATATTGTCAGGATTATGTAAACACACCCATTGTCCATCTGCGCCTGTTTGACAAGGCATAATAGAAGCTTGCAAGTTATTTGTGTAACAAGTGAATGAGTAAATTACGCAATGCGTAATAAATGTCCCCGCCGGAAGTGCAGATCTGTGGAAATTAACTAGCCTGAACCTTAAAACTTCAGTGAAAAAACTTTAGTGAATAAAATAATAATGTTACTGCATGCAAAAGAAGAGAATACCAACAATGCATGTATACAACTGAAATATAAAACATGAAAACATTATGAACCTTCAGCCCTTTTGAATAAATTTGCATAAATTTGCATGAATAATGAATATCAAAATTCTGTGTAGAAGTTTGGAAGCCCCCACCCAGCCCTATCAGATAAAACAATCGGAATCAAAATCCGATGTGAAATAGAGGAGAAGTAGCATTTTTCGTCAATTTTGAATAAATTTGCATAAATTTGCATAATTAATGAATTTCAAAATTCTGTGTAGAAGTTTGGAAGCCCCCACCCAGCCCTATCAGATAAAACAATCGGAATCAAAATCCGATGTGAAATAGAGGAGAAGTAGCATTTTTCGTCAATTTTGAATAAATTTGCATAAATTTGCATAATTAATGAATTTCAAAATTCTGTGTAGAAGTTTGGAAGCCCCCACCCAGCCCTATCAGATAAAACAATCGGAATCAAAATCCGATGTGAAATAGAGGAGAAGTAGCATTTTTCGTCAATTTTGAATAAATTTGCATAAATTTGCATAATTAATGAATTTCAAAATTCTGTGTAGCAGTTTGGAAGCCCCCACCCAGCCCTATCAGATAAAACAATCGGAAGCAAAATCCGATGTGAAATAGAGGAGAAGTAGCATTTTTCGTCAATTTTGAATAAATTTGCATAAATTTGCATAATTAATGAATTTCAAAATTCTGTGTAGAAGTTTGGAAGCCCCCACGCAGCCCTATTAGATAAAACAATCAGAATCAAAATCGGCCAAGAAATGACGGAGAAGTAGCATTTTCTAACATTTGAGCACACACAGACAGACGGACGGACGGACGGACGGACACACACACACACACACACACACACACACACGCACACACGAACGGAGCCCGTTTCATAGTCCAATTAACACATGAATGGTAAATTTCAGGATGGCAGCCACATAACCCACTTATAAAGCCCCTCTATTATCCATCATCATCACCATCACTATCATAATCACAAATACCATCACTAACATCATCATAATCATAATCATCATCATCACCAACATCACCATTATCATCACAACCATCATCATTATCATCATCATCATATCCCATGCCAGTACCACAATGATAATAAGCTGGACTCGGTATTCTTACATATATTTTGGTCTTGCTACGGTTCATGAATATCATGATAGCAAGAACATTTTCTTGTATAAAATAAACAAGTGTTTTGTATTCTCATTACAGTAATCATAACAATTGCATGAACATATAATACCATCGTTCATACATGGACTAATTGAATTGAATCACTGTGCATGCTATAAATATTAGAGAGAAATGACATGAATAATTCCGGAAAACAACAATTAATTATTGTTGTATCACATAACTAATCATAACTAGGAAACATCAGTACTTGGACAGGATTTTTTTTCTTTACAATTAAACTGATCTTTGACCCTGCAATCCCTTGGTTTAGACTCAAGCCATAAGTCCCTTGGTTGCATACAAACATGTGCATTTATCATTTGCACTTCAGTAAATAAAGGATGTTGATGAGTCATCGATCAAAGAAAAATCAGTGCTGAAGGTCCGATCCACTCGATTTTATGCTAACTTGCCTTACAAATAAATTTGAGTTCTGGTAACATGTAGTACATTAATAGAACACCGTGAGGTTTTGGAATCATTAAAAGTTTAAATAAGAAATTGGTTCAATCTTGCTGATAGTCACATGCAGTGCACACAGAAATGAGTACATGGGACTGCACACACATGTGGCATGAAAGTTCGGTCCCAACTTTTCAACTGTTCCCCATCATATTCTGAATATGAGGGCACCTGAAGAGCAATCCTTTTCAGTGAACATTGATTTCTTCTATGATATTCTTCTAAATACTGACAGAAATATGATGAAAATGCTCACAATTTTTGTTTCACCTTAACCAGAACTGAACCTTCTCTTTAAACACCGATTATGTTTGACTGGAGGCATATATCCAATACTGTATCTTTCCCACGAGCTTCAGGATACCAATTTGGGGACGTTTCATAGTATGGTTATCTCCCGGGGGGGGGGGGGGGGGGGGGGGGTATGTCTCATTGAGGCCTGTACGACATCTGCGTCCATGACTTTCTGAAAAGCACCCTAAACAAGGATTTAAGTCGAGAGGTTTTGACAGGGTTTTTGATACCTTATTCAGGGAAAATCAGCGAAATATTACTGATTTTAAGCCCCTTCACATTCATTTTTTAGATCTTGCATGGTATTGTACACCCTATTCGAGGACTGGTTCTTCTTTCCCGTTTTTGATACCCTAAACGAGATCCCTGGGTAACCTGTCTGGTGGTGAAAAAACAACCTTTTTACTCGTTTTTATGGACACGGATGCCGTACAGGCCTCAAGGAGAAATACCCCCCCCCCCCCCCGGGGGGTTATCTTTCAAATGGAACCATCCCTTAAAGTGTAAACAATGAACTATCCGGGTAGCTTAAGATATAGGACAAGGTGGGAGAAATTCATACTTCATCAGTCCATATAGGACAAATATTACAATTGTGGCAAGAACAAATGGTCGAGGCCCCCCGTTCTTAAAGTGCGGCCCGCGAAACGATTTCATGCAGCCCGCTAAAATATCTCGTAAAAAAAAAAAAGTATCTTGTTTTAAGTAATATATGGATACATGTACATATATCCTAACTATCGTTACGACTACAGGTGTCAAATTTTTTGTTCGCTCGCTTCGCTTGCTCACAATTAATCTATCATAATTATTTGTTCCCTGTCCTACTATGGTGTTATCACAGCACATCTTACCACATATAGTTTTAAGAAAAAAAAACAATCAGACCAAGGAATTAGTGACAGCACGTCTTACCATGCAGTTTGAAAAAAAAACACCCATCAAACCAAAGAGTTATAATCAAACGAAGAAAAATAAGGACAATAATTATCTAGGATATAATCCGGGAGGTGTATTCTAAAATTTTTCCACAGTTCTTAGATGGGCCATTCGGATATGTATGCATGGGCATATGAGACGGGGGATGGGGGTAAATGCATCACGCTCCTCACGAATATTAAAATTACCTGGCATTCGGGCCACGTTTACGGGCAGTGCAATGGTTTCATGATTTTTATATCTAAATTAGCACATTTTGATGACGAAATTACATTTTACGGTTCTAAAGAGTCAATATCTTTGGCGAGCAAAGAAGCTTGCTGGCTGAACTTAAACAAAAAAATAACAATGTTTTTTGGCAAAAGACGTCAGTCCTGCACATTTTTCTATGTACATGTATGTGTGATACTCAGTGGCCTGCGACGTAATTTCAGGAATATTTGACACCTGACAAAATAATTAAAGGAAACCAAAACCCAAGGAGAGAATCAATGTTATTGGAAAGTGAAAATTCAGAGAAGCACTTTACAAAAAGTTTCATTAAAATTGGTTAAAAAATGAGAGAGTTATGGAAGTTTGAAAAGTCTCGTTTTACTTTCTATGGGGATCCTCAAATTGGCAAAATTGCTTCAAAATGGCTGATTTTGTGAACAACTCTCCATTTGTTTTGTACACAGATTTTCAGATTTTCCCCATTATCTCTCAGGGTGCTCCTTGTCTCCTCCTGTACTCGACATATGTGGTGTAAAATACATTTTTCCATTATATATGTTGAGCTCAGAAGGAGATTAACAGCACCTTGAAAGATAATGGGGAAAATCTGAAAATCTGTGTACAAAACAAATGGAGAGTTGTTCACAAAATCAGCCATTTTGAAGCAATTTTGCCAATTTGAGGATCCCCATAGAAAGTAAAACGAGACTTTTCAAACTTCCATAACTCTCTCATTTTTTAACCAATTTTAATGAAACTTTTTGTAAAGTGCTTCTCTGAATTCTCACTTTCCAATAACATTGATTCTCTCCTTGGGTTTTGGTTTCCTTTAAGAACCCAGGGTCTAGGCAATGACCTATCTGGACCGTCATCCACACTAGAGCTACCACAGAAAGTTGGTAGACACAAAGCAGATTTCATATTGCCTCACAGTGAGAGTGGCGATACAAAACAATAGAAAACATATTATGTATACATCAATGTGATAAACAGGTACTGATAGCACAGAATATTATATTTCAAAATAAAGTACCACATTTCCTTTGTCTCAATTACGGTAATTCCTTGTATCAAAACTATGAAACATTAGATTCTGACATTCATTCATATTTCATGAAAAAAAATTTTGTCAACTTGCAAGAATTTTTGAAGTAAGGGTTCTTATCACTTTCTGATCACGATTCACAACAATCATCTCTACTGTTTGTCCACATTTGGCAAGATATGCGCGGTTTTATTCATTAGCTAACAGACAAGATAACATCCCAGTTTCTATCAGCTTTCATCAAAATAAAAATGGTATCCTACATGTATAAGGAGCAAAGTCAATGTTGATTATTGTAAGACATTCTCACTTTGAGTAATTCTTAAAATTAATATCACAGCTTCCATCAATTCCCTTAGAATTTAGCACTAGTCACATCTCAACGATTTCATAGCAATAACAATAATGATAAAATCAGTCTACGTATGAAAAGTATTGGATCATATAATATCAGAGCTTAAGGCTTATTAGCATAAGTCGTTGAGCACCAAATTTTCTACAAAGACCAATGTTATCTTTATTGTTATTGTTAATGTTATTGTCATCACATCACTGATGTGTGACCAGTCCTTTAATATTGCTCCAATCTATAAAGCAATATCTCCAAAAGTGCTGTCAATGTCCCTCTTTTTAAAAGAGATGAATATCAACACGATGTGACATAAACATTCAAATATCTCCCTTCAGTGTCTTCTAGGACGACATTTACATTACAAGAAAATTTCATCTGGAGTCCTGCCAGAGTCTCTTACAAAATATGATGTGCATTTACAGGTAGATATGTCAGCTTTCTCATGTTCTTATGAAAGTCTTCTTTGAAAAAAAAAAAAAATCATCACAACGTACAAATGGGTGTCTGTTAGTTTTCAGTCATTCCCAATGATTGCTTCTCAAAATCCATTTCATCTTCAGCATGGCAAGTTCTTTTTTTCCCAATAGGATGCAGATCTTGAAATAGAGATCTCAGCTTTCTTCCACACTTCTTTATGATGAACTTGGCATCTTGAAATGCAAAGTTGCTATCGGTGTCTCCTTTAAAATCGATACATCCTCAAGACCTTAAATAAATATTGTTTTTCTCCGGCCTTTGAGATGAAAATTGCATCTCAACATTGTCTTCATCCCTAATGCTGTCAAGTGTCTCTATCTAAAGTGAAAAGAAGCTAAATATCTAAGCATTCATCAGGGTACCTTAGAGTAAGAATTGCATTTCCAAATTCTTCTCATCCAGAGCCCTGTCAAGTGTTTCTTTCTTTACAAGAAGTCACTCTTTGAATAAATATCTAAGCGTTCATTAGAGTTCCTCAGGATAAAATTGGATCTCAATATTCTATTTTCATGATGAGTTGTGTCGAGCGTCTTTTCTTCATCATATCATAATTCAGCTTTCCTCATATTTCAGCTTTCTTCAGAATTCTTCAAGATAAGGATGGCATTGTAGATCTTGAGCGCTGGACCTAGCTTGATGCTCATGATCTTGACAATGTCGCTCTGCGTCAGCAGAAGAAAAGCTTCGCCATCAATTTGCTGAAAAGATGAATGAACAACAAAGGACAATAATCAATCGATCACAAGACCACTTCAAGATGACTGAACAATGACAGAAGAATAATAGTTAATTGGTCACATGTCCACTTTCGATATCTACAGTGAACGCTTGAAAAAGTTCACAACTATCAGGACATGAAACAGAAAATCTACAACTGAAACGGTTGTAAAATGAAACTCAAATTATTTTTGGTCGGGAAAGGGTGATACTTGACTCTTGATTTAGAGTTGAAAGAGAAAGTTGAGTTCTGGTCAAGATGAAAAATATAATTTGTCCTTTCGCATTCTTTCTTTATTTCCATGGGAATTTATATCATACTACCAATGTCACATGAAAAGGATTCTCTAGAAATACCCTCATATACTAAATGTAACAAGAAATACTTGATAATTTCAAAACAAATTTTTATGCCATGTGTTTGTGTAGCCCCATATACCCACATCAGTGTGAAGTTCTTTTCATTGCTTGTGATTTTCAGCAAAATATGGTCAATCTGATTATTCTAGAAGCTCACAAAACAAAATTATTTCTATTTATGGCATAGTCAAACCATTTAATGTAACATCTGGACAGCTTCTATCACAATTCAATCATATTACTAGTCATACCAATATATTACCAATACACAATGTGAGTCCATAAAAAAGGAAACCCAACTCCAACCCTAAACATCATTGTAATCAGTAAGTATAGATATTTTGCAGCCTAATTGTAGCCTATCATGTTTCCTTTAATTGGACACCTAGATCAATAAAATCTGACCATGGACAGCTGAACAGTAACATTTTTCCTGATTCATGTCAAATTTGCCTCTTCCAAAGTTTGAATAAAGTGGATGGTTAACCCAAGGTTTGTTGAATGGTCTTCATTCCATTTAAAAGCACTCACAAAATAATGAAAGTAACTCCTGAACACCATTCAGCCTAAACTTGGGCAAAGATGATTTTGACATGCCTTTTAAAAATAGCCAGTGCTCAATCCATGATCTCATGGTGGTGAGCAGCCTATCAAATTAGAGAAGACATCATCGACTATCATACCATCAGCATACATTTCAGCAATTTCACTTAGTTTTTAAGATATTTGGGCTTGAATATGGGTTTCCTTTTTACTGACTCTTCCTGTATGATACCAATCATATTGGCTCTAGCCATTACAAGGCCCTAATCATCTCACCTCATCTGCAAACTTGGAAGCATGCTCCTGGCAACCGGGCAGCTTCCGCACAAAGCTGGCGACTTCATCCATGGTCCACCTAGCGACAGTGGTTGCAGAGAGGTTGGCCACACCTGGTAAGAGTTTGGAATGTTGTTCCCAGCAGAGAGGAAGGTCTTTGGCAGGGTGGGGTGACATAGCAGACATGAAGACAGACTGGTGGAGCTGGGATTGCAGGTTGGATTGTGCATCTAAATATTTATCACAGAAAAAAAACAGAAGAAAGAAACATCCACTATTAACACACTAAAGTACAGTTATTTTGCTGGAAGATTTCAAAATATGTCTTCCAATTTTGAAAATAACTTTTCAACAACAAACCATTGCTTACAATTCAAATTCTGGATTTATTTTCCTTTTTGTACTTTTCAAAGCAATACATTTTTAAACTAAATTGAAACAAAACATTAAATGGTGAAATCTATAATCAGATACTAATAACAAAGGAAAATAATAAATAGCTTCCGTACAATTATGAAATATTATTAGATCAATAAGTCATAACATTATCAAATTAATAAGTACAACTCATGAAAAAAAAAAGAAGATTTGTATATAAAAACTATCAGAAATAGGGCATCACTGTATTCACAAAAAGAGAACAAAGTTTACAGTGTACACATACAATAATCTGTATAAAACTTCAATCTCCATCATTTTGTTTCATCTGCTTAGTTCTTTTTCTTTTGTTTTGATGTAATGAGAGATACCATGATCTTACCTTGGCTATCTGACTTATTTTGCTTGCCTGGTTCAACCATGCCCTTATGCCTGAATGAAAGTAGGAGAAGAAAGAAAGAAGATTTTTGAGGTAATCTTGAAGTCTAGTAATGACATTGTATCTATAGTATTTTCAGTAGTGCTACCCAGCATTAAAGTGATTTGGTAACTTTGTAGAGGCTTGATAAAATCTGAGCTGCCTGGCCTTACATGCTATCAGTGTATGTAATATGGTGTAAAAATGAAGCCCAGGAAAAAAAAAAAAGCACATCAAAATCATCATGTGCTTCACAAAAGTAGACATATGCAAGTGACCGGAAATGCCAGAGTCATTTTCCCCCATAGACTCAGTGTTGGACTAAAGCGTATGGCCATACACTTTCGTAAATGGGAGTACATGTATTCAGTCATAATTTACGTAATTTACTTAGCTGTTTACCTAAAAATAAAGGTTCACTATTTTGCTCAAAACACCTTACTGTACCTTTTCATTGCACATGATCTTCATTAATATTCTATCATGATTTTTAAAAGAAAACATTTATGAACTGTGAACTTATTTTTTTACATAAAGATAAACAATTTTTTTTTTAAAGTAATCTTACTTAAAAACTTGTTTCACAAAAGAGTGTCTGCAATATATGTATATTTGAACCTAGGCCCTGTCTTATAAAAGAGTTGCTATTGATCCACATTGATCGCAAGTCCTCTAATCAATCGTAAACTTACAAACTCATATCTTAATAAGTAGAATCTACAGAGTTGTGATTGATATTCAGTTACGATCAATATGAATCAATGACAGCTGTTTATAAGATGGGCTGCCCCGGCCTGGTTGAACAATAAGGGCACGAGCAACAATTTCAAAACATGTATGAAGTGTTTTGGTTATTTTCTTTCTTTTCTTTTTGCACAAAGTTTGATTGATTAACCAGTTGAATACTAGCTCCAGATACCACATGCTGTTGTCTATGGAAAATGCATGTTATACCAAAGTCAAATTCTATCCCCTTGGGCAAAGGTACTTCATCCCTTTTGCAGCCCTGAGTTTGGAAGTTGTGTGAGTATGTAATAAATTACAAAAGAATTGTAATTGGAAGAATTGTGCGGATGTGAAAAGGATTATAGTTTACTTTTAAGTAAGTAATAACAACAATTTGGTAACACTTAATTTTTTTCGACTTAAAATAAAATCACGCAATTTTTACAGTTATAATGTACTTGTGTTGATTTCTAAATAGCTCCCTCTGCAACAAAAGTAAGATTTTCATTTCTTACAAAGGAGGTATAGAACTTGTGACCTTGAAATTTCATAGGGCAGTATCTACAGGATGTTTACTAAACCTGTGCAAAGTTTCACAGAATTTTATGTAAGTCTGCAAATTGGATGATCATGAAGTACCATTATACTGTCTCGTAATCTTACCGTTTTCTGCCTCTCCCAAGCCCCATTCCTTTCCCGGAGACCGGAGGGCGCCCTTTTTGGTGATGTTTGTTCAGTGTGACAGATTCTTTGGTAGGGGGCATTTTGTTCTGATTCTTCTCTGCCAAAGGGCATCCAGACAGCTTGTGATGACCCGTGTACTTCCCCGTCACATGACCACTACCATCACAACCGGGGGTTGGACACCTATCAGATCAAAATATTATTATTATTATTATTATTATTAAATAATTACTGCCATCACAACAATGGGTTGGACAACTACATGTACATGAATGAGATGAAGAGCTTTAAAAAGAAGGAAATAACTAAAGCTATTGCAACCTGGGGTGACACTGACGACATACAAAAAGAAATTAATTATACAATGTATGCAGTGATTTTTCATTTCCTGTCGTTACATGGCAACAGATGGTTGAAACTTGATAAATTTGATATTGAGTATGACATAAAATTTCTTTTGAAACTCTGACTAATCAACAAAGGCAATATAATTGTCACACTTGCCTCCCAATCCATCACAACATGAGTACTCAATGGAAGTAATTTGTTCTGATATTCTTCACTTCTTATAACAGTCTAAATGTAGGTTCAGAAAACTGATCTTTATGTGATGAAAAGAATGGAATATGTTTTCAAAATATGATAAATTGCTAATCAAAAATGGATACTATCAAGGGGGGGGGGGGTATGGTGGTCTTACTTTGGTTCTGGTAGGATTGGTGATGAGGGGGACTTTGTTACCCCTCCTGCCCCCCTCTCTGGAGCTAGTCTGTCATGAAGGGTGTTCTCTTTGGTCATGTTCATCTGGGAGTAAGGGCAGCCAAATGCACTGTGAGGTGGAAGAGAAGGACGAGAGCAAGGAGTGAGAGATATGAAGACAGACAGACCGACAGACAACAGAGAGAAAAAGAAAACAACAGAGAGAAAATGAAAGACACAGTCAGAAAGAGGTACATGTATAAATAAGGACAAAGATATACCGTATTCAAAGAGGGGGTGACAGAAGAGGAAAAAAGGGTAAATACATGTAGATCAATAAGGACACAAATCAATATAAAGAGAGAAAGAGACAAAACATGATCGTTATATTTCTACTCTGAAAAATATTGCTGGAAGTTTACAGATACAGAAAACTAAGTACAATAATGCAACATGTACTGGAGCATTATTCTCTTCAATAATAATGATGTGGAGTCAAGATTGAAAAAAAAAGAGAACAGTTTCCAACTTCTACTGGTATGGGTCCAATCCTATTATACAATGCACCTCTAATGATCTTTAGTACACCTATGGGAAGTACAGAAATGTTACCAGGAGGTTTGACTGGCATAGCAACAAGCCTATTACAAGGAAAGTTGAAAATGGAAGTTACCTGTGATGCCCTGTGTACTTTGCACCTTTGATGTGACCTACTCCATTGCAGCCAGGGGTAGGACAGCCTGATTGCCTGTGAGGGACACAAAAGATTGCTTTGATGTCTGGAAATGCATGTTTTGCAATGTGCAAAGGTCTAATAATTATATTTTTGACAGATGATCAAAAAATCAAAGCTGAAATTGAGATGGAGTCTGCCTGAAGGTACATGTATATTGATATTCTTCAGCAATAAATATAGTAATGATAAAAACATGCTCTACAATATATATATATATATATATATATATACATATATTCATCTAAAAGGAGATGCTGAAACTACATGTATTTACAAAACAAAATTACTATGGTTTCATTGTTGTGCAAGGCCTGAAAAACTATCTTCAAAAAAGATGATCGCTTTTTTTTTTTTTTTTAAATCAAAGACACATTTGATCAATCAGAGAATGAGAATTAGACGCTCCTTGATCCAACTACACAGTTTAGTTTTTTTATTTCCACAAATCAATCAAAATAAAAATTATAATTCTGGAATAATAGAAATCGATTACATAATTCAAGAACAGATATGTCACAATAATGAAAGAATTAGAAAATAAAGAGAGTAATTCAAAGATTTACATTCATGTATAGTGGAGGGGCCTAAAGTAAAGCTAGGCTTGTTGTGGATAGGCCCCAGATACGCAACCGAAACATCTGAAGACTCTTCTCACTCTCTGATTAATCAAAATTGTCTTCAATCCCCAAACAATTGATCTCAATTAGATCAATCAAAAGAGATCAATCTACTTTTATCAATCTTTATGGAACTAAAATAGAAAAAAATGCATAAATATAGGCTCCTGCTGAACTTAAAGATACTAATTTAGCCTGCATGAGTAGTGGCAAACTTCTTATACACAAAAAGATCAAGATGCTTACCCAGCACTATCAGGATGTGTGTTGATGGGCGGTATAAGGGGATGGCCAGTCTTAGAACACCAACCGATTGGATGGATGTCTGTACTGTCATCATCGATCCAGAAATCATACACAGTGTCCCAGCCGTCAAAGTGAATCTACAAGGTATATGTAAATGAATGCTAATTATAGGTGGCTAACATACCCTTTTATGCAATGTACATGTGCATTCTAAAGAACATTCAAGGTAATAACTTGTACATGTTATATTGCGTAGTTACAAATATGGCAGTTGTACTTTATATACATGTATATAACAACAGCTAAAATAAAATTGGAACTCCCTTAAAAGATACATAATTTCAATTTACAAAGAAAAACTCCAATACTTGACACATGCAAACTTTGAAACCCCATCACATCCTACCCATGAAAGAATGATCAATATTTCTACATAATATAAAAAGAAGCATAGGAAAGCACAGATATTAGGCTGTTCCAGCCATATTAAATCTATAGTCCCATATATGCGTGTCTGTGTTGGTGATTTTAGCATTAGAGAATCCCAGCAAACTACTGATATTTTTTTCTTTTTTACATATTTGAAAACCTAAACAACTTAGTGATTGAAATCTAATTCTTTCTCAATATGCAGCTTCCTTATCAGAACATATCCATAACTTCAATCACTGGAGCACCATTTCTTCTTAAAGCAGTAATGAAG
Source organism: Heliocidaris tuberculata (assembly GCA_025618425.1). Lineage (NCBI taxonomy): Eukaryota > Metazoa > Echinodermata > Echinoidea > Camarodonta > Echinometridae > Heliocidaris > Heliocidaris tuberculata. The sequence goes on from CM046841.1 coordinate 467,140, forward strand.
CAATATTGAAATGGTTTCTTTACCAGCATCCTGTATTCCTCATTTTCTGTGATAGTAGCAGCTCTGATGAGAGACGGATTCCTCTTATCAACGCACTCCAGCTTCATCCCAACCTGAAACGGAATGGGTGGGCGCTGAAAAAAAAAGAGAGAAGTAAAAATATATTTCAAAGTCATCCCTTGGGGGGCCTTTGACTTTGACATATCTGACCCTAGTATCAAATCAGTTCATCTTTACTTTTAGGTGAAAAGTTCTGAGGTTATCAGTTGGTACTCTCTATCAAACGAAGCTTAAGACTCTAGAATTAAACCAGATCAAAAGTGACTGAAATTTCCTGCTTCTACATGTAAGTGACAAGATATGGACACTGAATTTCTCAACAGATCTGAATGTACATGTAATACAAATACAAGAAAACTCGTTGACATGTTCATCAAATGCAATGAAATTGCATTTGATTTACTTTCAATTTACTTTCTATGCTGATCCTCAAATTGGCAATGTTGCTTCAAAGTGACAGGTTTAGAAGTACAACTCTCAATATGTTTTGTATGCAAAATTTCATATTTTCTCCATTATCTCCAAAGATGCTGTTTGTGTTTTTGTAAACTCAATATATGTTGTGTCAAATAAATTTTCCCATGATATATCTTGAGCTAAAAAGGAGACAAGCTGCACCTTGAGAGATCATGGGGAAAATATGAAATTTTGCGTACAAAACATATTGAGAGTTGTACTACTAAACCTGTCACTTTGAAGCAACATTGCCAATTTGAAGATCACCATAGAAAGTAAATTGAACTTTTCAAACTTTCATAACTTTCTCATTTCGTAACCGATTTTGATGGAACTTTTTTTAAATTGCTTCTCTCTATTCTTTTTCTTCATTAAAACTGATTTTTCCGCAGGGTTTCATTCTCCTTTAACATTTGCCTGGAAGCTACATGTAAAAGGTAGCAGCATGTATACAGTGTATGTATTGTGTATTTCATCTCCCTACATGTAGACTTACCGGTTTGAATGCTCGGGTAGGAACTGCAACTGATTTTGACTTGGCAAGGTAGTCTGACCAAGTGAAGTGTTCCAGATCGGGGTAGTCTGAAATCAAAATAATAAAGAGATGTTTAAACGACATGCCTAAAAAAATGTTAAGCTAATCAGGCAGGTAGATATCTCATATAACAAACAGGGCCCTATCTTATAAAGAGTTGTGATTGATTTGAATCGATCGCAAATTTCCAATTTTCTTATCTCTTAGGTACAGAGTTGCGATTGATATCAATTGAAAATTATCTGCAATCAATCGCAACTCTCTATATAAGACAGGGCCCAGATTAATCAAAGAATTAAAGTATCCATAGTTTGGAGTAAGTGGAAATGTCCATCCAAAATCTTACCATTTGGCGGTGTCAGCAGCAATCCATTTTCCTCACACCATCCGACGGGATGTATGTACGGCGAGGCAGCATCACACCAGTAGTCATACATGTCTTCCCAGGCATCAAAGTGGATGAGGAATCGGTTGTCCATGATGTCCGTTACCGTAGCAACACAGATGAGAGAAGGGTTCTTCCGGTCCACGGCCTCCAGCTTCATGCCCTTGCGGAAGCCTTGAGGAGTGACTGTCTCCTGTAAGATAAAGTATACATGCATTTGGGGGATGATGAATTCAATAGATGAAATCTACAGGTGAGATGAATCTTTTCTGGAGGAGTACGTACTATGTATAGACAATGGCTGATTTAGGGGGGTGAGGCACATTTGACCCATGCCCGCTCCCCCCTCCCCCTTCGCCAAATCCAAGGCATACTCTAAGTACAGAACCCAATTAATGACCAAATTTGTGACCTATAACACATGAAAAATGTGATTATCCTTCCTTTTTTTTTTTGCTTGTCAGGGATAGTTTTAGTAAATGCTGTTTTTAGTAAATGTCGTTTTAGTAAATGTTGTTTTAGTAAATGCTGTTTTTTTTTTTTTACAGACAAATGTGATTACCCTTTCTTTTCTTTTTTTCTGCTTGTAAGATATTTCTCAGAATTGTGCCCCCCCCCTTACCCCATTTAAAAAAATGTCAGGTTGCTTGACACTGTATTATACTGATGGGTTCTTACAAAATAAGCGTAGAAAAATTTAGAATTATTGAAAGACATAAAGTCATGCAGTAGTAAGTCTGAAAACAGAGCAATAGCAAATATTTTGATGCGACAAGGTAAGGGGGCAGTGGCAGAGGCTCATCTTTGGGGCACTAACCTGTTCGTCACAAACATTAAAGAGATTACTCACATTTTCATAGTTGCTGAAGAGATGTCTTGGTGCTGAGGTAGACCTTGTCATCTTTAGGTAAGCAGTCCAACTGAAATCGGTCTGGAATCCTTTTTGAAAATGGAAAAAAAACAACATATCATCAGCCTACTACATGTATGTAGTTTCTTTCTCTATTCTATATTAATTTTCAATTTATGTTTGCTTACAAATATGGAAAGGCAAAATTTTGGTGAATCAAACCAGTGAACTAAACTTTTATTATTAGATTGTATTAACTTCTGTGTAAAAGTATTTACTGAATTTTTTGGTACACAATTTCAAAATCATGTTTTGTAAAATGTTAAGTTTTAACAGTGGTTCTCTTACTGTATATGCACCATATAATGTCTATTGAAGTACATGTATACATATTTTGCAAATTACCAATGTCAAATTGGTACATTTAATGCTACATGAAACTAGAAAATAATTTTTCAAATGGATTAAATCTATGGTACAAACTAATTTTCAATTAAGTCATAAAACTTGGATATGCACTTGTATCTCCTTAAAGTGTACCAATCACCAAAAAATATTTTACTCTGCAGGGGCGGATCCAGGATTTTGTATAAGGGGGGGTCACACAAATGCAGGTTTGTCAATTTTGCTTGGAGGCAGACCTGTATTTTTTTGGTCTCGCCAGCTCTCGAAAAGTCACTCGGGGGGGACGGTTGAAGCACATCTAGATATTGTTTAACATAAAGCATGATATCATCATCACCATTATTCTTCCTACCTTTTGGGGGCAGTAGCTTATGTCCAGTCTTCTCACACCAGCCAGCTGGGAGGATGTCAGGTGAGTCAGCATTCACCCAGAAATCATAGCACTCTGAGTAGCCATCAAAATGAAGGCGGAGTCTGTAGCCACGGATCTCCATCACCGTTAAGACGCAGAAGAGTGACGGGTGCTTGGGGTCGATGCCCTCTAGTTTCATGCCGACTTTGAAGAGGTTTTTGCCCGTCGGGAATGGCTAAAATCAAAATGGGAAGAAATGAAAAGTCATTTGTATGACCATGTATAATCGCGAGTCCTACATGTATATCTGCAACCCTAATTCCTGATATCCTATAAAAAGTAAGCATAGCAAAAATCTCATTGAAACTTTAGCAAGAATATTGTAATATTTTCGAACAAGAGGGCCATGTCAGTTTATTAATATATATCTTATTAATCTTTATCCCAGTAACCAGTTTTAGCTCTGGCATCCGTTATAAGCCCACAGTGCATTTCTAGAAATAATCCTTCCAGGTACCCATCTACTACACCTGTGTCGAGAGAGGCAAATGTAGATTTATGTCTTAATTGCCAAAGGATGTTAGTGATGTGGCAGGGATTCAAACTCCATACCTTGTGGGTCACAGTATGGAGACGTATCCACTAGACTACAACACCTACGGTAGCAGAATGCAGATTAAAACCTGGGGGGCGTTTCATGAAAGGACTTGTCAGATATTTTATCCGACAAATTTGCTCTCAGCCAATCAGATGCAAGGATTTCAGTAGCTTATAACAGTTGTCGGATAAAATATCCGACAGCTTCCTTTCATGAAACGCTCCCCAGGATTAATACCTTAAAGAGAAGGTTGAGTTCTGGGAAAGGTAAAAAATAATTTGTGAGCTTTCTCATTCTTTTTAGGTTAGTTTGGAAGATTATCATGGTAGATATGCCCCCTGAAAGGATTTCTCTTTAAATGCCCTCATGTTCAAAATATGACAAGAAACAGCTGAAATGTTTTGGGCCGAACATTTGTGTGTAGTCCCATATACACATTTCTGTGAGTAGCGCATGTGACTCTCAGCAGGATTGAGTCAATTTATCATCCTTTTGGCGATTCCGAAACCTTACAGCATACACCAATTCTTATGTGCTATATAATCAACCTTTCGCTTTGAGAGTTTCTTTGACAATTCAATCTCATGACCAGAACTCAACTTTACCTTCAATACCCAATGCAATGGCTATCCCATAAAACACCTCTACATACATGTAGCTTTAATCATATTAAGGAGTTATCACAGAACATACAGATTTCCCCATTCATGCATACATGCATGTGTAGGATCTCAATTTTGCTAGGTGGAAGACAAAAATAGAAAAAATGTGCGTTGCCATAGCGACATAACTTACTGTTTTGAAGAGTTTGACAGGTGCCTGGGTAGCTTTCTCCTGCTCCAGATATGCTGGCCATTGGAACACTTTCCTCTTCCCTACAGACATATCCAGTGAGCAAAGAAAAAAGGATGGTTAATAACCCGCTTAGTGGAATATTAAAGTGCCTTTCTCCAGAAAAGACCGGTAATCAACTGATAATGCAGTCAACATAGATCAATGGGTCTGTAAAACATACATCCATCAAACCCTAATGAAGGTCAGTTGGAAGATTTTGAAGATAAAAAGTGATGTGCTCAGGTGCCTACAACAGCCCTATCTATGACTGAATAGTAAAGTTAGAGCATGGCCTTTAAAAGTATGAAAACCCCACATGATTATGGACATGCAGGGCAAAGATGGTGATTATATTAACCGAGATTAAAGAGGATTAGGGATTAAAAGGGATTAATGACTACATCCTGTGATGACAATGGCCACGGTACTCCCCAGGAAGTGGGCAAGATGACAACTATTATCTTAAAAAGTTTTATTGCAGGAAAGGAAAACTTTAACTTCTAACTCTAACATCTTTCTCTTACTCTCTGTCTTTCTCTCTCTCTCTCTCTCTCTCTCTCTCTCTCTCTCTCTCTCTCTCCTATCTATCTCTATGTCTACCCCATTCTGTTCCACTGTTGAGGAAAAGCCTTCTCAATCAATTTTGCCATCTTGTTATTCTGCTCCTGTCTATATAATGCACTTAACTCTCTGATATCATCCATCCATTTCCTACATATATCATCTGCATCTTCTTGGAATTCTGAATTTTATGTAGCCTCAAATGATACAATTCAAAGACAAAGTTGAGTTCTGGGGAGCGTTTCATCAAGCGTTTTGTCAGTGATTTCAACCGACAAATTTGCTCTCAGCCAATCAGATGCGAGGATTTCAGTAGCTTATAACAGCTGTCGGTTGAAATCACTGACAAAACGCTTGATGAAACGCTCCCCTGGTCTCATGCGATTACATTGTGAAAGAAACTGTCTCAAATCAACCGGGAAAGGTTGATCATGTCTATGTAAGAATTGGCACATACTGTGAGGTTTTGGAATCATCAAAATGTTGAAAAATTGACCCAATCTTGCTGAAAAAAATCATGCACAGCACACAGAAATGGGTACATGGGACTGCACACACATGTGCCATAAATGTTCATCCCAAAAACTTCAGCTACTTCTCCTCATATTTCGAATGTGAGGGAATTTGAGGAGCAATCCTCTTCAGGGGACATTTCTTCTATGACATTCTTCCGAAGTGACATAAAAAGATTGTGAAAGACTCACAAAATTTAATTATTTTTCACCCTTCCCAGAACTCAGCCTTCTCTTTAAATAAGAAGCATAAATATGAAATCCAATGTAAAAATAATTTACCTTTACCGCTTGCTTTGTCTGGAGATTTCATATTGATAGTCATCTTGAGATCACCATGTAATCTTGCTGAAGGAGAAATCTAAAAGTAATATAAATGTGACATCATGTTAGAATAAATGATTTACAAATGTATTTAAACAATTCTAGACTCCTCAGAAATAACATAAACCATTTTAATGACCACATTTCCTTTCAATGAAATCCATGAAGCCATTCAACTTGACTCAGATATATCTCTCTCTTTTTTTGAAACACCTTCTAAACTACTACTATTTGCTACTGATTTTAACTCGCTGACTACTGAATTTTCTCATTCCCATAGGCTTAGCACAGGGACCACCAAGTTCCTGTGTGCAACAGGTTAACATATTACCTGTTCACTTTCAATTCTCGGTCGTTTTCACTCTTTTGGTCTGATGTCAGTATTTCCTGCGATTCGTGTCAAGTTATCAGAATCTTTCCTTTTAAGATATAATACCTACTGCTAATCAACCTAGTTGGACTAACATGTAAGACAGCATATGAAGTGATGGACCAAGAGCATATAATGCAGAAGCTGATAGAGGGCGCTATGTATACCTCTTTTAGTTGGGAAGGCATTTTGACACAAATGCTAGGAGAGCACTGTACAATAGGCATGGGCTTTGCAAATTTGGCACAAGCAGAGCCTATGGACTGTTTGGCCTAACTTATATAGGTGTTTATTCTTGGCCTAGTATTTTCCTGTGTGTTATTCTGGGAAGCTACAATTTACAAGAACATCTTTTGGTAAATTTATATTCATTAATCTCATGGGGAGTGAATAGTGTGAAAATGATAAGTAGCATATTTTTTAGTGTTGAAAAATATGAAATAATTGATTTTACCATAAGAAAACAACTATTATAATGATGATAATAATAACAATACAGGCTTCTAGTTTAGTACTCATGTCGACCACACAAGGTGCTCAAAAGCACTCCAATATCAGCCTGGCTCTAGCTAGGCTACTGTTTTAGGTGCTCACAACATTCAAGGAATTCCTTTATTCTGTATCAGGTACCTATTTAACACCTTGGGGGAGAGTGGAAAATGTTGATTTATGTCTTGCTAACATTATTGGTGCTACGTTGGGGCTCAAACCCATGACCTTCACATTTCCAGTCAAGCGTTAAAACCACTGGACTATGACACCTCTCCTACAAAATGTATATTTTATATTATATGGGTCATGAAAAAAATCTGCGCAACTGATTGGTCCAATGCGCGTCATGTGATCAAATACCATTCCTACTAGCCTACTGCAAATGAGCAAATTGCCACGGAAGGTAACATATGACATTACGATCCGTGTACAGTTGTACTATTCACAGATACTATATACGGCGTATGACATCACACACGAAAAGTACGTACTACATTGTGACAACATTCATTTGCGCGTATCTATTGTTTTAGGCACCGGCGCGTGATGATGTCATCATTACGCCATTGATATCCACGCAAATTTGTCCCTTCTTCAAAACTGTTTGTGTACGTAGGTCTATGGTGCAACTACAGATGATCAGTAGATTTATAGGCTTTAGTTCAAAGACGACAGATATAAACCAAATATATGCTGCCTACATTGAGTCTCTGGTTAAACTATGGTATCCTTGGTGATGTGAAGACGACCATTATCCTTCGGGGATGCGCCCCGCAAGAAAATAGTTGTGGTTCATGTCACCTCGGGGACCATAGTTCCAACCAGACCCTGTCATGTCAGTATATAATTTGTATAATATTTCTTATACAGATAACCAAATATTTGTAAGTTCTACAACGTACTGGTTGGGAGGTCTGTTTGCCACCTTCAGCATGAACAGATCTCACCTTTCCTGATGTTGTTAGTGTCATCTTCTTCTTTGGTCCTTTCTTCTTGGGTCCTCCATTGTTAACAGTAGTACTCATCGCTTCTTTGATTGAGTTCTTCTTCAGGGCCCCTTGCCTGACAAAATATAACAAATTTATGGTGATGATAAACACTACAATAAATGGGTCTGTGCCATATAGTGATAACCTGCATAATATTTAGAATAAGATACAATTTGATTTCCAAGTTATCTCAGACTTAGTATTCAAAGGGTAAACATGACTGTACATTCTACCATAAAAGGTCTCTTAATTTTCATGTTCAAAACAACTGATAATTTGGTAAATAACAAAGGCGTCCTTAAAATCCTATGATGCGTTGTGTTATAAGAATAAATGTCCATCTCATATATGACCCTTTCACTGTAAGAGGTTTTCAGATACTAACAAGGAGTGCGTACTACGTACCTACATGTATGTCCCCTACAAAGTGACCTCATTCATCCATCTTTAAATCTAACCTGAACGCTACGACTACGATGCAAGTTTTTACATGTATATCCCAATTAGACCACTAGAGAGATAGAGTATAACAAAACATAACAAACTTTATTGCCTTGCTCTGCTTTATATACCATTACAACATAAATTTGTTGCTGAATTTCACGAGGTGGCACAACCTCCCGCAGATCTTTCAAAACGCATTCCGAGAAAAAGGCGATTCAAATATTTGCATATTGAAAACAGCAAATTTGACTTGTTGATATGAATTAGATTTGGTAAATCATACATTTTAAGAACGAAAAGAATCTTGTCTACCCATTCATGTAGAAAAATAGAGTTGTTCAAGTGAAATGTTAGCAGTGCAAGGCTGCAAACATTCATGTCCCTTTGCGTAATCTGATACGCACCATATGCATTTTTATATTCGCGAAGTGACACAACAGTCCGTGCCGCGCACTACACATTAAAGGAGAATGAAACCCTGGGGAAATATCCATTTCAATGAAAAGAGAGGATATAGAGAGAAGCAATTTTTCAAAAGTTCCATCAAAATCAGTTACAAAATGAGAAAGTTATGCAAGTTTGAAAAGTCTCAATTTACTTTCTATGGCGATCCTCAAGTTGGCAATGTTGCTTCAAAGTGACAAGTTTAGTAGTACAACTCTCCATATGTTTTGTACGCAAAATTTCATATTTTCCCCATTATCTCTCAAGGTGCAGCTTGTCTCCTTCTTAGCTCAAGATATGTCATGGGAAAATGTATTTGACACAACATATGTTGAGTTCACAAAAAGACAAACAGCATCTCTAGAGATAATGGAGAAAATATGAAATTTTGTGTAGAAAACATATTGAGAGTTGTACTACTAAACCTGCCATTTTGAAGCAACATTGCCAATTTGAAGATCGCCATAGAAAGTAAATTGAGACTTTTCAAACTTGCATAACTTTCTCATTTCGTAACCGATTTTGATGGATCTTTTTTTTAATTGCTTCTCTCTATTCTCTCTTTTCATTAAAATTTATTTTTCCCCAGGGTTTCATTCTCTCGATTCGCTTTTTACTTCTTCACAAAGTGACACATTGGATGTGCGCGTGTATCGTGCGCGCAATTTATTCATACGTGCGCTCCATTCACCATTACGTAAAAAACGTTTGTGTCACTTCGTGAATTAAATGGTTGGCCTTTTTGAGTTTCGTGTCATTTTGATCAAACCGTTTTTTTGCAAAATAAAGCAAAATTGATACTTGAAACTTTGTTATGTGATAAATGATGGTAAATAGATGCTAAAAATTGAAAAAATGAAATTTGATATTCAACGCTATTTTTGGCGTTGTGCCACTTCGTGAATTCAACGATGAATTATTCACTACTCAGAAAATAGCAACATAAACTATATCATGACTATATTTATAGTAGATGCTTAGCGCCCTTACTTGCTGGCGTAGGCACCCACGCATGACTGTGAGCAGAAGCGCCCAGATTTACAGAACTCAGCCGACAGGCCCCTCTTTCCGCACTGCTCACACATACATGTGTCCTCCTTTTGTAAACTGTTCTTCCTCGGTCCTGTAAAACAATTGGAAGAGGGGATATTGGCTATATTTCCACAAAGTTTACAATGAAATTCCTGAAGGGGAAAAGCATAATATATGCACTATGACAAAGAGCCACACAAAGTTGTAGGTCAAATATAGTGGAAACTCATTATAAAGAGCTCTGATATGAGATTCCTGATATAACAAGGTAATTTTGGTGGTCCCAGGTCCTTGTTTGCTTTTGTTTTTTTACCCTGATATAAGAAGATGCCTGATATCACAAGGTAATTTTCATGTCCCAAGGTCCTTGATATAGTGAGTTTCCACTGTATCTGGCCACATGACTAAATCCTGCACTCTACAGAAACAACTTCCTGTGAAGTAATCGTTAAATTCATGAATGTTCTTGAGCTGATTACTGATAGTCCTATTTCCCACTGCAGCAGATAGCCTTCTACTTAAGTTCACACTAAGATGAAAACCACAATAAATAAAACAATGGAGAAATACAAACATGGTTTGGGACACTTGAAACAGTTCAACTGACCCTGGACCTTCAAAATGTCAAGATGTAACAACGGATGCACATGGACCCCAAATATTTGCTATGAATCCCTAGGAAAAGACCTTGTGTGAAGCCCCCACTTTATTTAGAGAATTTGCTACTCTTCGATTGAAATACCTATACAGCTTATCCAAAATAGGTTGATAGAAAAATTAAAATAAATGTATAATTTTTTATATATGATAATTTTAACAAAATCTAACATGTTTAAAAATGAAAGCATGACTGCATCAGTTACTACTAAGGTCATGGGAAGAGGGCATTGCACTGTGAAAAAAAATTCCTACAGATATTGTGACTTACTTCCTCTCCCAGTATAACCAGGGCTGTTTCCAGAACCAGTAGGTCCAGGACTGGGACTAGGTGTTGTGGCCCTACTGGCTGGTTGAATGGTGATCTCACTGATATTTGGCTCCATTGCCTCCAAGGTCATTTGGTCCTCTTCAGGTTGGTCCACTGTGGGTTGGTCCAACGTCTGCTCTACAGGCAGTACAGTTGTCTGCTGGTCCATAGGTTCCTGGTCTAGAGATGGATCTGCATGTGCATTGGGGTCCACCTGTGGCTGGTCTGCATCACCGGCAGGGCCAGGAATTCCCAGATCTAGATCCAAGTCATCCATGATCAAGTCTAGAGCTCCAAACTCATTCTTGCGAAACTGCATGAGATGAGAAAAAGGCATAGCAAAGAGGTTTATTAAAGAGGCGATTCAGAATAAAAATTTCCTTGGTTCAATTCTAAGTCAGACCACAATATACATGTAGCGCTATTGCATTGCATATGAAGACCTGTATTCTCATATAAAGCTGCTTTCTGCTATCAAAGCTGATCGTAAGTACAATAAACACAAATCAATCAATAGGCCCTTGTGAAAACCTAAGGAAACGGTAATTAGCAGCTTTATCATTACAACACTATATGATCCAACCTCTATCCTACTTTGGAAGAGAGTGTAATATTACCAGGGCAGCTGGCCCCATAAAACAAAGGTTTGCGATCAATTGCAAAATGGCAATGGCCAGTCAGGATCGTCATTACATGTTGTTCATAAGTATCATTTCAAATTTGCAACTGATCGCAAACATTTGTGTTATGGGGCCCTTGTATGAAAAATAAAAAAACCCAGAAATGTTCCTAACTGACTTTTATCACAGACATGTGAATAGTAGATATCGTAATTGCATTAGTATGGTGCTTTCAGCTCAGACAGGAGAAAAGCCCATTAAAGCTTGAAATTATGGACAGTCTTCCAATTGGTATAACGTTATTACAACTCACAGTCAGTCTGGACATTTTTCTCACTAGAAGGCTGACAATAATCCACTATTTTGAAGACAGAATATCACTCTTCCTATATGTATGTAAATGACGCGATATATAATTGATAAGTCCCTTGTACTTGTATTTGTGTTGGTATTTTATATCTCACCTTCATAGAGCTTCCAGGTAATGTTGCTATCCCATCTTTCCACTCCAGCAAATCCTCAGTCCCTCCCTCGCCGCCGACACCGCCATCTCCACCAGCACCAGAGTCCACCTCCATCTCCTCCTCCTCGGCTTCTCCTTTTGGGACAGCGCCCTCGGTGCTCAATCCTTGCAGAGTGTCTGTTACCTGGGAATCTGAAGAAGGAGCTGAGCTTTTGATGACAGTATTCTGACTATTGGCTGGACTAGCATTGGCTTCTTGTTCTGACGATCCTTTGGGTGTTGGGTCAGGGCCTAAATCTTCTTGTCTGGGAATAGTCCCATTCTGCTGATTATCTTGTTTTATGAATACAAAATGAGGAAACACAATAAATTATTCTGTGGACATTTTAAACATTTAAACTTTTTATTTCTATCATTCTCATGTTTATTAAGTGCTTTAGTTTTTGATTCATCTTTTGAACTAGTACACCTTGAACATTCGATATCAAGTGGATTTGGCTCCTTACAGAACTTATTTATTTCTATTACTGACACTACTTTTCAAAATTGTACAACTATGTTAAACATTAACTACAAATTCTAAGCAGATGCAAAAAGACATTTTCAAGACATTTTCAGTCTCACTTACTTTATAAGTAACAAATTTACGCAACCAAGTTACATTGTATGTTTCCTAGTTTCTTTACAGAAACTAAATTCAGTAAGCCTACCTTCGGCACTGTCCTGCTCACTTGTCCCCTTTGGGGTGGCGTCTATCTGCTCTTCACTTTCTCCTTCGTCTGTACCATTTTTTGCTCTTTTCATGGGGGGTTCCCCCAAGACATCAGTCGTCGACTCTGTCGTCATGACGTGCAGTTACCTGTATCATGAAATGATGGACTTCAAAACCTACTGGAAATTTCACCTGTAAAAAGCAAAATAAATTTAATTGTAACACCCATAAAAGAATGTGCATATACAAGTAGCTTTATGCATTACCCTACTACATAGCCTAAGATTACCAATGGGAAGATTCTGGAAGGGGGGGGGGGACACATTAAGCACTTAGAAGGAAGAAATGTGACAGGGCTCTAATTGCGCCCCAGTCAGAAATTTCACACCTAAAAAACCAAAAAGGCACCTGAACAAAAAGTAATAAGGATATTTTTTTTTTTATTATTCTATTTTTATTTTTATTTTTGTTTTTCTTTTATTTTTACTCATTTTTAAATTTATTTCTGATTTATTTATTCATTTATTTATTTTATTTTATTTTATTTTTAATTATTTATTTATTCATTTATTTATTTATTTATTTATTTATTTTTTATTTTTTATTTATTTTTTTTCTTTCTTTTTCTTTTTCTTTTTCTTTTTTTTTTTGGGGGGGGGGTTGTTGCTTGTACTTTAATCAGATTTTTCTGATTTGTGTTTTCTTGATTCCGGGTAGGCCTACAATAAAAAGCCTTCTGCATCCTCAATTATTACATACAACAAAGGGACAGCAATATACATATTCAAATAATTATCACAATAGAAGTTAAATTTACAACATGAAATACTTATAATACAATAATTGAATGGAAAAGAAACATTAATTCACATCTTTTTCCCCCAATACAATGGCATAATTTCAAAGTTTTCAACATAGAAAATGTATCATGCACCTATAGTAACCCTAATCATGAAATTACTGAAAAGGCAATGTACATACATGTAATGTAGATGTGGATCTATACAGTACTTACATGTATAAGTAAAATTTGATACATCTGTATTTGTTGTAAATATATTTTGATCTGTACCGGGGCAAGCTAGCCCGAGTTATTTTGTCCCATAAATGTATACGTTAATTACCGATCACATCTCAGATTTTCATATATCTGATAATTGTATTAATGCCAACAGCCCTACTATAGAGCATTGATCAGACAAAATATAGTGAAATAACCCTTTCAGGACAGCTAGGAATTATTTTTAAGGGCCAAATTGATCACATTTTGATCTTCAAATTGGCAACAATAAAATTTTTCTTTCAGTGCTACAATGGGGCTTATAAGGTGTAATGTCTTAGAAATTATTCTACATGGTTACAGATTTTGGCAAAAAGTTGAAAAAATTGCCAATTTTTATAAAAAACAATTATTTTGAACCTCTCAATGTGTTGCCAATTTAAGGATTTTAAGGCTTAATCTCCTTTTTAAAATTCGTGGTATCAAACGCAACATGGTCATGCAACAAAAATGGACACAGTGTGTGCAGAAATTTTTTCTTTCTACTCATGCATCTGGTCTGATCTTGTAGAGAATTGTCTCAGCTACAACATATCAAAAATTGGAAGAAAATCGATATTTTATAGAGCTCTGAATCAAAAGTTATTGAGTCAAACCACAAAATGTGGAGTGATATGTCTCAAAAGGGATAACACATTGGATGTCAATTCATGTTCAGAACTCCAAACACCCTGGAATCGCCCATCAATAAAATGAACACAAAGTACACATAGTCGACAAAACTGACTCAGAATCTAAAGGAAGTGAAAGTTTCATCTAGTAGTAATAGCCTAACCCAAAACCAAGGCTGTGATGTGCACAGCATGTCCATGTAGGCCTATACGTGCTCATGCTCTATGCAGTAGAGCAGTATAGGCCTATGTCTTGAAATAAGTTTGCATACATGTACATTGTATAAAGGAAATACGACATGTACACGTAGCTCGATAAGAACTTGAATTCTTTTCCCGAGTACTTCAGTAGTAGTAGTAGTGGACTAGTATTAGTTTGGGTTTTCTTTTTAATTCTCAATACCATTATTATTATTATTAAAATATTACTATTCTTTTCATTAATCATTATTCTTATTATTTCTATTTTTTGGTTGTTATTGTTATTCATTTATAGTAATATACATTGACATGTACACGTAGGCCTAAGCTCCTGGAACAAAACTTTCTATGTGGGCCTACAAGATGAATATTATCCTACTGAATGACACTATGATTCTGAAAGTCCTGTATATTAATTTACAGTTATAACTTTGCATAAGTCGAATCGTTGGGAAAACAAAAAAAAATGGTTCGACTTATACAAAATTCGCCTTAGGAAATGTAAAAAACAAAGTTTTTGCATAGTTAATTGGTCAAAAAAATTGATTCGACTTAGCTAGGAAAGTTTAAATTATGCGACTTTGAGTTAGGCAAGGTTAAGTGCACTCATAACAGGAACACTAATACATGTGGACTACCGATTATGTAGTAGTTAACACCATTTGTATAGGCCTATTTATAGGCCTACACAGCTAGAATAAACCAAAACAGATTTACATTATAGTTTTTCTTGCTAATAAGCGTATGTGAAAACTACATGTATGATCATGTCCAATTAAACATCCAGTTATCTGGGCACTGATGATATTGGGACAACTTCAAAACAAAGCCAGTTTTGCCAACTATAAGGCTTGAAACAATGCCTATAGTATAGGCTGAGTGTAAATATTGCATTAATTTTTTTGTAATGAAATTCATATCAGTATGTTAGGTTATAATTATGTTGATAATTATTAAACATGAGACAACCAACAAATTATTCAAAAATTATTATTGTAGTTATCATTTCATTTTCAGTTGGCAAAGACAAAACCAAGAAAACCATATAGGCCTAGACAAAAAAAAGGGAGTCACATGGATGCTCGGAAAAGAAAAAGTTAAGTTTTTCTCTTCTCCCTCCTCCTCCCTCCCCCCCCCCCCCCCCCCCCCCCCCCCCCCCCCCTATCCCCCCCCCTCCCCTCTCTCTCCTCTCTCCTCTCTCTCTCTCTCTCTCTCTCTTCTCCTCTCCTCCTCTTCTTCTTCTTCTTCTTCTTCTTCTTCTTCTTCTTCTTCTTCTTTCTTCTTCTTCTTCTTCTTCTTCTTCTTCTTCTTCTTCTTCTTCTTCTTCTTCTTCTTCTTCTTCTTCTTCTTCTTCTTCTTCTTCTTCTTCTTCTTCTTCTTCTTCTTCTTCTTCTTCTTCTTCTTCTTCTTCTTCTTCTTCCTCCTCCTCCTCCTCTTCCTCTTCCTCCTCCTCCTCCTCACTTTCAAGAGAAAAGCTTGATGCCCATCTCTTCAAGGAAAATTAAAATGAAAAGAACAAAGATGCAACCTAGCAATGAAATCGAAAGAACAGTATCAGAAAAGCATACAAAATCATAAGACCAAGCATGCCTAAAATAACCCATGCCATGGCCCACGTGTTACAACTCTAAAATGATTTCCTTATATTTCATGCATGTACCATGCATACACAATACCCACATACACAATAAGCTGCGCTGCTGCATGCCGAGTCAAGAACAAAACAAATGGAGCCTTCGCGCACTTTTTGTGTGTGATAAGTCATGTAGGAGTGTGTGGAAAGGCAAAGTGACTAAAACACGACGCTAAAAATGATAGAAAGCAGCAAATATTACACAAATCAGAACAGATATAAATATTTTGAATAGACGAAAGTGATGAAAATATATCATTCTTACATTTGGTGGTAGCAGTATAGTGTGAATGTCAGTATTTGGGAAGCAAAATCAAGAAAACCGTCACTTTTTTGGCCCGATCGTGTTTTTGCTTTGAAGTAAAAATGGCGACGAAACATAGCAGCACTCGCGATCAAAATGGAATGAAAACTTGGAAGAAAAATCAAAATACATACATTACAGCTACTTTAAATACAACATCGTAAACAATTTTCCGTAAAACGCATCCTCAAGAAAGCAACCAAGATACACAGAAAAAGGAAGAAGACATTTTTGACACCGAGAAACACAAATTTCTAGAGCAAATACCATGCGCTCAACTGAAGAATTTTCGAGATGATCCCTGAATAAAACCATACTCTCGACTCCGTATGCTATAAAAATGACAACCTTGAAAATAATTTTTTTTTTCTATTTGGAGACTATATTCTCAAGAAAAAAAAACACACCCTTCGCAACTTGTAAAAACAAAGCATTAATATTTGTTGTTAATCTCAAAAGGAATATTTTTACCCTTCAGTAGTGGTCAGCTCACAAAATCTCGGACATAAGACTCGCCCGGAACTGATGAAAACTCTGCATGAATTTCATAACTTGTCAAGTGTTGCAAGAAATGTAATACCATTCAGGATTGATCACAAAAAGACGGCACGATCCTTTTTTCTGTAGGCGTTTAAAACAGAAACAGCTCTTTCCAAAATTATTTAGCACATAGGAAAGTAAAGAACAAACATTCTCATTTACGATGTGCGTAATCACTATGGCATAAATCAACTTTTCAAAGGAAAAAATGATTTTTGTTTCAAAGTTTTCGTCACTCACCTTTGCTAGAATTGATCACGCTCGTGCATAGCTTGCCTAGCTATATTCAGTCAGCGTACACACACATGCACACAATTAACGGCGAGCTATTTGGTATGCTAGCTCGCCATGTATTTCGCATAAAGAATCACCTCGGTTCGTTCGCTAGCGCAGTCTTATGAGCTGTTCATTTATTTGCGCTACCCTCCCGCTGGAATACCCGAAATTACAGTGGTCAAAATTCATATAACGCGAAGAAAATTATGGCAATACTCCTACAGTTTAGACTTTCATGTAGATCTAATGCAATAAATGACAAATTATTAATTGATATTTTTAAACTATACTCAGTACAGTAAAAGGAAAAAATATTTGGATATCTCCACAAAGATAACTTTTTAGAGAGACACGTTTACAATTCATTTGTATAAATAGACTGCACTACGTACATTGACAGGTAAAATCAATTCCCCCTCTCATAGTATTCCGAATAAACCATACACAGTAATGTTTGGCCCCTGGCATTCACATGTATGTAAACCAAAAGAAGTTCTAAATTCGCATTCCAACATATAGTTTCGGCAAGCATGATGAATGAAATTAGGTGAGGAACCGGGGCGCCGCAAGCAATGATTTGAAAAGAGGGTGGGATCGAGCCATTTTGTCAACAAGTTACGTGAAAATTTTCAACAAAACAAAACAAAACAAAACAAAAAGAAAAATTAGATGAAAGAAAAACAAAATGAAGATAGATAACTGGTTGTCAGATCAATTTCAAAATTTGCCGATGAGACGTTCAAGAAAACTCAAGGGGAAAAAAAAAACAAGACCCAAAATACATCCGATAAAACACTAAACATAAAACAAACATATAGCCCTACAAACAGGAACACGGGCCAGAAGGACGGGGCGAGGGGGGGGGGGGGGGGGGAAGTAGCCGCGAGGTGGGCGGCACTATAAAACTGACCGTCGCCACCATGCACCAGAGCCATACTCAGATTAGTGTAGCCCCCTCCCACCCCCACCCCACCCCACCTCGTATAAGCCTCGATGACGCAAGTCGTGAATTAGGAATGAAAAGAAAGAACATTACGGCGAAAGAATAAGAACTGCATGAAATACGCAGATGTGAACAAATATTTAAAACATTCTGGCGGAAAACTGTTATTACAACAGTGTCGTTACGAGTACGGTCGCTTGCCGGGCCGTTCCCCCCCCCCCCCCCCTCCCCCCCCCCCCCCCCCCCCAACCGTCAATCATCATCATGGGTCATGCACATAAAAAAGTATAAAACAGCACACTTATGATCCCCGGTTCCCCCCCCCCCCCCTCTCTCTCTCTCCCTCCGCCAGTTCCCTTTAGTATATAAGAAGTTCATTTTTTATCATAAGGGATTTTCCTTTCCAATGTTATTCATTAGCATTTATTCGTGTACCTACTTTTGTTGAACCGTGTTTGAAACTCTTATTTTCAATCTTTGATTATAATAGCAACGAAGTATCTATTTCTCAAGTTCTTCTCTTCTTTTTTCTTTCTTTTTGCATCCATGAACTATGAGCTCTGAATAGTTGACTGCTTTTTGCTTTATCATTCACGATTAGTGGAATGGAACTAAAGGGAAGCATCAAATGAAAATTAGAATAGACATTTTAAAAGATGAAGGAAAAAGAAACTGATGATCTATTACATGCATCTGTAAAGGAAATTCATGTCCGGGCAAATCCAGGGGGAGGCCGAATCGGCCACCCCCCCCCCCCCCCCCCCTCCCCTTTTTTGAAACCCAACTGGCATACCTTAAATACACAGTAACAAAAATTGCCTTCTTAATTGGGTACTTTTCCGGCTCTGTGCCCCCTCTTTTACAAAATCCAGGATCCGCTCCTGCATGTGATTTTGATTTTCGCACCTCCCCCCCCCCCTTCTCGACTGCATTTCCGATTCAATGATAGTACAGCCCCCCCCCCCCCCCTCCCCCGGAAAAAAAGAGGTTCAAAATCTCCCTTCAACGCCCTCTAAACTATGACCATTTATGGCGATCGTTTAGGGCATGCATTTCAAATCGACAATCATCAGATCATGAAAATGAAATCAACAGCGGATTATTTTTGTGCAACGCTTTTACGAATCTGAATAACATGCCCATGAAAGGGGACGTGCATGAGGCAAATGGAACACATTGTTTGGTCCAGCTTTGCGCATTTTTATTAATATTTATTAATCTCTTTTTATGATGTACATGTATTTCTGCTTCCACCAAAAAAATAATACTGGGACGAGATAACGTCAACCCAAATTAGGGTTGGGAAAGTCCACAAAGTCCTTAGGTAGTCACTAATATATACTCCCTTTAAATACATTTATTTTGTTGCTCATATATTATGTACCAGCCAATTACATGTAGTTGGCGCAGAGGGGACCCTACATCTTACATGATTGTCTTACAAGCCCTGCTTTTCTCAGGGTCTCCTTGCCTTTCTTTCAATTCACTTCATTATATTATTGTCATGATTTTGTTTGCATTGTAAATGCGTATACGGTAATAATTGAATGTTATGTTCTATGTGACATGTGAAAAGGAAGAAAGATGAATAAATATCATATCATATCATATCAATGAAGGGGGGAAATCAAAAAATAATTATTAACATGTATTGTCTAGTACCCACTAATTATAGTGTGTGCGACATAATAGAGTCAGATAAATGGAAAGAGAGAGAGAGACAGACAGACATGCAGAGATAGATATAGAGAGATAAAGAGAGAGAGTTAAATCGATAAGAGGGATATACTGAGAAAGATCTAGGGAGCATTCCATCAGTCTTGTCAGTGATTTTCACCAATCAGATGCGAGGATTTCAGTAGCTTATAACAGTTGTCGGTTAAAATCACTGACAAAACGCTTGATGAAACGATCCCCAGATCTTCATCTCGTCATCATACTATCATCTTTATGAGCTGTATAAATCAAAAGTTCTTGGTAAGATCGCTCTGATAATATGTTAGAATGATAATTAGCGCGTACGGTCCAATTTTTTTTTTTTTAAATCAATGTACCATACTTCCCTTTATAAGTGACAAGAAAAAAATACTTTATACAAAGAATTGCTCGCAAAATAATTGCCCTGGGTGTGGAGTGGCAGAGATGTTAAAAAGGGCATCGGGTTATCTTGACCCAGAGACAGAGCTATAGATATATGTACTCAAATCTTCAAGAAACTTCAGTGCTTTCTCTTGCCTGTAGTCGGGATCTTCCCTTTGTTCTCATTTATATCTCTTGATACTCTTCAAATCGCTGAAAAGATTCATCTGATTGGATTTTCAACTGTGTATAAGTTCATTTTGACACAATCAGTCGAAAAATTACCTTTTTGATTAAATTCCGATCGTAGCGGTCCTCTGCACGGAAATCTTTAATAAAAGGCGAAAGATTTGTGCGTGATGCAGTGAACCCACGGAATCCGTGGATACTCTTCAATCTGTTCTTGTTTTGTATAGCTACAGCTGTATACCTCAAATGAATAACGATCATAGAAGCCAAGCACTGTTAACTGTCACACTTTCAACCTCAGTACTCGTATTCCTGTCCCGTTTTAGTGTTTCTCTATCTTTAATAAAGTAATATACTTTCAACTTTCCTCCTCTCCATCGTGTATATGATGGGTTGATTGGTGCACCGATGAACATAACTGATATCTGTAAGAAGTGACGTAGCTTCGCGGGGGTCAATCGAAAGGCCAAAAAAATAATCATGGTGATAACAAAAAAACCAATAAGAATAATAACGATGATGATAATAACAGTAATGATGATGATAATAATAATAATAACGATAATAAAATAACAATAGTAATACAGTAATAATAAATACATTACAAATCAAAAACATGAATAAAGTACAAATAAATAAATAAATATATAAATAACTAAATAAATAAAATAATAAATAGTAATAAAATCTCAAATGGCGATTAAATGGAGAAATGTAAAGAGATAGTGACTATACTACGCCATCTACACCCTCAATCGAAACTTAATCGTTTCATTGGTTCAATATCAATACAACAACCTTCCGGGAAGAACATCATCCAAATTAGCATCATGAAATAATAATATGAAAAGTAACTCATCCATGTTACAAGTAAACGCTATAACATGTAGGCCTAACATGTTTATACAAAAAAAAAAAATAAACACGGAAGCTTCAACATATTTCATTCTGTAAGGCAATTATTTTTTTCACACTATAATTTTCTTAATTGGTATTTTGCTGGGGTAACCTCGCTAGTCATAATGACCGCTATTCATAAGGACCGCTATCCATAACGCGTGACTAAATAGCAGTCTTTTAGAAATAGCGGTCCTTATTAACAGAGAGCAGACCCCATTTTTTGCTCCCTACACTACTTTGGGAATGATTTTTATACAAATTTCTTTAGATAATAATATGTACATACATGTAATTCTACACCCGTAAATGGTATAAGTGTTGTCCATGCATGATCGACTGATAATACAATTATTATTTACCACCACCAAAACTCCATCACATACGAGCATAATTATAGTATATTCATAGTATTCATAGTATTAGAATAAATTGAAACCCAATCTATTTTTGGATTTTCAGTGCACCATATTTTTAAAGACAAAACAACACTCCTGGGTGAAGTATACCGATCAAGATGCTTTTGAATTCACCTCATTTTTAGTTTTTTAGTTTATTTCTTATCATATGAAGAACACGTGAAATCCTATATGTGTGCATTCCCTGCAGGAGAAAAACATAACAGTCACATTATAATGTACTCATACACCTATAGAGCAGTGTATCTATTTACAGTGTTGCAAAATTACAGTCAACACTATTGTGTTCCAAATATACTGTGTGGTAAAAATTTGATGCATATACACAGTGGTTATGAGGCCACAGTGAGTCTTTTTTGGCATAATTATTGGACATTATTTTTTTTATTATTTTAACGTTATGACTCATGCACCATTAACACTAGCCTGTTAAAATGATACTAATAAATAAATAATAAAGGAAAGTTTTTTTTCTTATTTCTCTGTGCTCACTCTGTGGTGCATATTATATGCATGTATATACACATAGTTATACTCTATGTGGCCAGTGGGTCACTCTTGGACATAATGTGGACAGTAGTTTCACACTGTGAACATTATGAACATGTTCTAAATCTACTCCGTCGCACACTGGTGTGAGCACACAAAGACTGTCTATATGTCCGCACTGCTGCATGTGTTACACTGAGGCACAAAGTGGGCGCATGTGTTATTGTAAACACAGTCAACAATAATTATGAATATAAGTGTTCCAACTTCCAAGTTTACTTTAGTGAAAACTAAAGTGGGTACACTCTGATACTCTGTGGCCACAGTATGTTACCTAAGGCACAAGGTGCAAACAGTATTTTTCACAAATCAACACTATGAAATTAAGTGTGCCAAATGAAGAATGTACACTCTGATTCTCTGTATCCACATTATCATACAGTGTGAAAAATATTTTTCACACATTTTAACACTAAAAGATTGTTCCATATCTACTGTTACAAATCTCCTAATGCATTCACACTGTGGTGTGTACACACAGTCACTATGTAGCCACAGTGTGTCAATCCATGTAAGATGCATTTTTTTCAGAGTCCACACTATAACAAAATGAAAAGTTCTAAGTCTAACTCTGCTCACACTCTAGTGCATACACATTGTGATCCTCTGTGGGCACACTGTGTAACAGTTTGCTACAATTTGAAATGTATTTTGACACAGTCAACACTAAAAAGTTTTCTAATCTTTACTAAAACTGATTCTCTGTGTCCACAGTGGGTAAGATAGTTAAACATAGTCAATTTAATAAAAACAAATCAAATTAACTGTGTAGTCATACCAAGTGTGTACACACTGTGATTCTTTATGAAAGTGCTTCAAATTTACTGTGGTAAATTAAAAGTGTAAAGTGTTCATTCTGATTTCTTTCCATGTCTCACACTGTGTCATACTGTGTTTCACACTGTGAACAGTATTTTTCCACTGTCAAACTACATATATATGACATTGTTCAAATACATCAGTCACAATGAAATGCAAACACACTTTGATTTTCCCGTGTGGTAACACCAAATAACAGTATTTTCACAGTCAACACAATGAAAGAGTTCAAAAACTGTGGTCACACTGTTTATGATTTTATGCTATTACTGGCAAGAATCTCCGAAACAGAAAGAAGCTCACATAATGACAACATCATATCGCCAAATTGAGGAGTTCAACTCAGTAGTGTTAAAATGTGTTGTTTTTTTTCAAAAGTCTAAAAGGTTCTTTCAAAAAGTAAAAAATCGTACAAATTGGTTATTTCTTTTAAAAAAAAACCATTACTGATCTATTTCAATATGTCTGAAATAAACATAGCCTATGCTAACAAAATAGGGTGTACTATTCCCTTAAAGCATGAAATTACCAAGGAGGTACATGTATCAAAACAAGACATAAAACCACACATCTTGATGATTACATGTATATCAATCAAATATTCATTGTGACCTTCACCTATTGAAAGTAAAATCAACATTAATTATGAATTTAAAACAAATTGTACATATGCAAGTTTCATTTTCATTTTAATAAGGAAATATTAAAAATGCTGTTCCACATTTACACAAAATAATTACTCTCTCCAAGAGCCATTTGCTTATGGAGATATTGAATAACAAGAAACAAAAATGTTATGAAAAGTATTTATCTCCTCCCATTTTCCTAAATACTCCATTCAAGATAAAGCAAAAATTATTGCTTGTCTAAACTGTGGTGGGTTATAATTATTGGTGAAAATCAAAGATATTTGACAGAAATACAACAAATTATAGTACAAATAGTTGCCTTGAACTTGAACTTCAATTTTAAATTTATTATCCAATAAAACGCATTAAAAAGTATAAAAATTTGTAAACAAAAAAATAAAAGGTTAAAAGATAAAGGAACCAGAAAAAAGCATGAATGTTAATCGAGTTGTTTACCATTTAATATTGGAAAACATTGTCTGGTTAAATAGAATAAACAAACAAACTATTGCCTGTTACAATACATAGGCTTCAAATCATACATGTACATGTACATGTACATAGGCACATAACAACACAGGCACACATTAAAAACGTCTTATTGAGTTGCAAGTGATTTTTTCACTAACACAGAGCAATCAAAGACATGACGAATCCCTTTAAACTAAAAACCCAGGGACGTGGTGTATTGCTAATGCTTTCTGTGTTTACAGGGCTGCTTGTGAACTGAAGCATAATGTGCAGTCATTGTGAATAACTTGGGATGTTAGTTAGTGTGGAGCTAAATAATTTATTGTACATGTACAGAGATGACATTCAAGTAATTTCGAGTTAAGCTGAATCAATATAGATATACATGTGATGTTGAAAAATACAGCACAGTGAAGTAATGGTTCCATGACATTTGCTCCTGTGACAATTGCTCAACCTAAACCTGACCCTAACCCTAACCCTAACCCTAATCCTAATCTTCACATTGTCCTTAACCAAAAAAAAAAACAAATCATGACCTTGACCTTAACCTTTGACCTTTCGAGATATGGACGGAGGAGCAAATGTCGCAGGAGCAAGTGTCGTGTCACCTGAAGTAATATCATCAAAATATGTCAAATGTCCACAGCCAGAATTTAGAAGAGAAACAAAGTATCTTTCATGTAAAAAGTTGGCTGAAGCAAGTTTTTAAAAAAAATAATCAAGCCAGTACTAACAGTATAAGATACATGTACTTCTATCAAATACAAAAACTATATCACCTTAACAAGTAACAAAGCAGTTTATTACTGAATGGGCCTACATCAACATTGAACAAGATGAATGCGACTGCGTCTCCTATATGCCTAGCTCTGCCTAAATTCAGTTGATGACTCAAACTGTTCTTGAAATCTTGTGATAACCAGAATAAAAAGCCTCTAATTACAAGTTAATTAACCTCTTTGACATTTGTGACACTCCACCACAAAACGACCAATAAGTCGGAAATTTGGGTTTTTTAAAATTTCAACACAGTTTGAAAGCTTAGATTCTAAGCCTTAAAATGATATATATAACATGTCTTGTATGGACTAAGCAAACCCTTGTAAATTACAATAAGAATGTCAACGTGTCAGACAGGCTAATGACCAAAAAACAGAGAGAAAACGGGCACTAAAGAAGAGTGACTGTTTAAGAGCGCCTAATCTGTGTCCTATTGTTTGTCGCATAAAAGGTTGAGTCAAAACTCTCTAGCTTACACTGTGAAGTACTAATTGGATTGGGTTAAAACTTTCCATACATTCAGAATAGATATATTTCTTTGTTTCTTTAGATTTTGAATATCAGACAGTGCATAGTTTTTAAGCTATACCAGAAAAGCGATGTGAAGTACAATCCCGGCAAGTTGACACACAAAGTTTGAATGTCCAGGAAAACATGGTCATTTTGAATAAGAGTAAAAATATATTTCAACATAATATTTTACCCTGAAATTTTGTCAGATGGTAGATTAATAAATGAACTTTCAGAAAATACAGAAAACTTCAAATCAAAATTTCCACCCCAATCCGCCTTTTTCACCTGTTTCCTCTAAAACTCCAATTGCGACTTATTGGTGGTTTTGTGGTGGAGGGTCACATTTGACCTTACACCTTATAACCCCAAAGTCTGATCACTTTATCTCCTCCTAGTCATGAATACAAAATAGTTGAGATATGGTGATAACAAAGGTAAAAAACCCCATTAATTTCACATACACCTGTATAATGACCTATGACCTGTCACCTTTGACCTACATGAACAAAAATCTAATCAGTTCGTCTCATCATGGTGATGCCTTCTATTTCCAAGTTTTAAGTTAATGGATCAAATGGTTCTTGAGATGTCACGTTAAGGCTAAAACCTGCAATTTCAGAATTGACCTCTATGACCTTTGACCTTTGACCTACATATCCCAAAATCTAAGCAGATTGTCTTTCTATGGTGATACATACTAGTACCAAGTTTGAAGTTCATACCTCAAACGTTTCTTGAGATATCGTGTTAAGGCTAACACCTGAAATTTCAGAAATTGGCCTCTGTGACCATGACCTTCGACCTACGTACCCAAAAATCTAGTTAGATCATCTTCCTATGGTGATACATACTAGCACAAAGTTTGAAGTGCATACTTCAAATGGTTCTTGAGTTATTGCTAGAATGAGGCTAACACCTGAAATTTCAAAAATTGGCCTCTGTGACCTTGACCTTTGACCTACGTTCCCCAAAATCTAATCAGATCGTCTTCCTATGGTGATACATACTAGCACTAAGTTTGAAGTTCATAACTCAAATGGTTCTTGAGTTATCGCTAGAACGAGCCTAACACCTGAAATTTCATGAAAATTGGCCTCTGTGACCTTGACCTTTGAACTACGTACCCAAAAATCTAATCAGATCATTTTCCTATGGTGATACATACTAGCACCAAGTTTGAAGTTCATACCTCATGTGGTTCTTGAGTTATTGCTAGATCAAGAAAGCGGGACAGACGAATGGACGACGGACAGACGGACGGGCAACCCGAAAACATAATGCCTCCGGCACCACCTTCAGTGGGAGGAGGCATAAAAAGAAACAAAGTTTGACTCATGGTTGTTACTTTCTGATCGCACACACACAACAGAAAGTGTAGTCTTTAACAATATCTAGGAAAGTTATGTTAGATATAGAACCCTGTAGGGCATAAAAACACACAGTTAATCTCTTAAGGAATACTTATTCTGAACACAGGATACTACAGAAATGATGGCTGATATTATTTAGGGTATTTCATAACTTAAAATTACCAAAAGACTTGCCCTGTGAGCGCAGTGGCGCAAATCCATTTTTAAATTCAGGGGGGGGGGGGGGTCACCACATGATTTAACTTTTGTACCTGTCCGAAATA